>CAUDMG010000974.1:0-283937 GCA_958450375.1 Homarus gammarus | reverse complement strand
AAAAAATAACTTTTTTTTTTACGGGGATTAGCCCACCGGGCACAGGTCACTGACCCACGTCGGGGCCTGGGGGGAGCGAAAATGTAATAATAATAATAATAAATAATAGTCATAATAATTCAAAATAATTAAAATTTATGATAAAACAAACAAAAACAAAATAATAAAATAATGATGATAATAATAAAGTAACTGTAATAATAATAGTAATATTAATAATAAAGAACTATAAATACAAATATGAAAAAAAGATCAAAAGTGAGAAACGACATATGTATGTTGTGTTGTCAATGGTAAGAGAAACAATTGAGACACTGCAATTGCGTGTAAATGAAGCAGAAAATCAGATGAGCAACCTGGGACTTGGTCATAATTTTCGTGATGCCATATGGCAGCAGGGTCTACCATTAGACAACACATTATGCTTCCAATATCTTCCCAGGCGGTAGTACCCCCCTGTTTGGTAGCTGCCTAATACCTACTATCACTTAGTTAATATGTGTTAATGTTAAGTGAACTTTGTTTAAGTTTTCTATTTCACAATTCATTTATACCGAATATGATGAAGTAAATGATCTCCGATGGCCAGTTAAAAGCTTAAAATAATACATAGAAGAGATCGATATTAGGCAATTATCCCTGTTTAGTTTAAGCTTTTACAAATCATCAGTCGTTTTAGTCAAATAGAGATAACTTTTTGGTTTTATTATTACAACTTAATAAAAATTAATTCGTATATTGCAAGATTTTGTATACAGTATTTCTTTTCAGCCCTTGCTTGCTGCCATATGATGTTTAAATTTTACTTTAAATAGGTTAGGTTAGGTCAGGTCAGGTTAGGTTACATTTTGTATGAAGGTATTCATTTATATATATATATATATTTATGACTAGCAGAAACGCTGTCCTCCGGGCAGCTCATTCGCTAGGCCACGGTAGGACGTCACCCTCCGGGAGGCTCCACATTGTCTCACTGTTCGGTCCCCAAAACAACTTCTTCCATCAATAGTTCATTAACAGTGTATGTAAGTTCCACCATGTTTTTTACTACAACAGTACAGCAAAGTATATTTATTTAGCATTAAACTGTTATTATTTTATTGTCTAATCATCACTACATATAACACCACCCATCATCACTACATATAACATCATCCATCATCACTACATAGAACACCATCCATCATCACAACATAAAACACCACCCATCATCACTACATATAACATCATCCATCATCACTACATATAACACCATCCATCATCACAACATAAAACACCACCCATCATCACTACATATAGCATCATTCATCATCACTACATATAACACAGTCTATCATCACTACATGAAACACCACCCATCGTCACTACATATAACAACATCCATCATCACTACAGATTGGTAAAGTAGTTTCCGAGATTCTCGTGCGGACACACAGACAAACAGACATACTTCTTTGTTATTTAAATATATATATATATATACATATATATATATATATATATATATATATATATATATATATATATATATATATACATGTATATATATATATATATATATATATATATATATATATATATATATATATATATATATATATATATATATATATATCTTGATAAAATCACACGGGAAAATGGAAACAACGGAGTACCTTAACTTTCGTCTTTATTCAAGACATCTTCAGAGGCAACTGGATTACATGGACAGAGAGAGGCTAAATATATATATATATATATATATATATATATATATATATATATATATATATATATATATATATATATATATATATATATATACATATGGCCGGTGAAAAGTTTCCCCAAAAGAAAAATACCAAGAATTTATCACTAATCGTCAATTATCCATATTTAGTGTGACATATAGTATATATTACGTGGAGTTCCGTTTATATTTGTTTGTTTTCATATTATTTAGTCAATTATATGTTGATATTTAGCTTACATGTAATAAGTCAATATTATTAAAAACAACACCGAAAAACTCATGTGGCTTTGTAACATATAATTAGGTCGAGATAATAATACAAATACAACGTGCTGGCCAAGCTCCGAAAGAGTTGTCCGGGGGTCTAGCTAACCTCTGGTCGGGGCTTGACCAGCACGAAAAAAAAAAATACTTTTTTATTTATTATTTTGGTGACCTGTGGTGTAATGGTCAGCATGCTCGCCTTTTAAACGACTCGACCCGAGTTCGATTCCCGAGCAGAGTAGGACTTTTTTTTTTTTTTACGTCATTTGTCTCTGTCGACCCAGCAGTAATTAGCGACCTGGATGTTAATCGATTAGTGGATTGTGTTCCGAGGTAATGGTTAGCCAGTGCAGTTGGCGAGTTGCCCGGTCTTCTTGGATTATTCCTTGACACTAGGTCATGCAACTCGTTAACTTAGGGTGTGGTAATTGTGTTGACTATAGCTTCTACACCTTAAACAAATTCACGCCTTGGGCCGGCCCATCCTCGTACACGAGGGGCAACCATTATTATTCCGTGATTAAATGCTATAAGTATATACTGCAGTTAGTCTATAGTATAAGAGACGAAGTACATCAAATTATATATATATAGTTCCAGGGTTTATTTAGTTATTTATTACTTGCACATATTACTGGTATTTGTTTTCCTCTCATCTGTATAGTTTAAATCTTTACTGTTGTTTTGAGTAACTTTAGATTTAATTCTTTTTCTCCGAAACTTACGTCTTTTACATTTTTTTCCCCAATATATTATATCATATCACACCATGATGATTATCCTGCATGTAAAACGAAAAAAAAATAATTACACTTAGTTAATATTTGTTAATGTTTGGTTAAGTTAGTTTAAGTTTTCTATTAAACAATTTATTAATACCTAATATGATGAAGTACGTGATCGCCGATGGCCAGTTAGAAGCTTAAAATAATACATAGAAGTTATCGATATTAGGCAATTATCCCTGTTTAGTTTAAGCTTTTACAAATCATCAGTGGTTTTGGCAAATAGAGATAACTTTTTAGTTTTATTATTACAACTTAATATTAATTCGTATATTGTAAGATTTTGTATATTTCTTTTCAGCCCTTGCTTACTGCCATATGATGCTTAATTTATACTTTAAATAGGTTAGGTTAGGTTTGGTCAGGTCAGGTTACATTTTGTATGAAGATATTCATTTATTTGTACGTCCTCCTACACTCATTTTCGTCTCCTAACTTCGTCTAACAGTAACGTATAAAAGTTTCTGACCTGAAATGTATCGCGAAGCTCCTTTAAGTTTGTCCCTGTGAAAGTTTCTAGCCACGAGGAATAAGTTTCAGAATGTATCACTTGTGGGGGTACTGGTGTAACATTAATCGGGCACTTTTTTTTCTACGAGAGCCGTATAAATACTTCTGATCAGGGAAGTTATCATCAAATTTCTCAGGCTTAGCGAAGTAGAAGTTTATGTACTGAAGAACTTTTAAACTTGTCAGGACGCAAGAGAGGTATATGTGTGTGTGTGTGTGTGACTGTAATTTTCCTGTATGTATTTACGCATGAGATTATGTAGTGTTACTCTATACACTCGGGCAATAACATCATCCAGTAAGAGCCTTCACTAAGACTCACTGTATGATAGACTTTGATTCACACACTGTATCAGCAAATGTATTTATATGTTGATCCTGGACGGCTACGAGCCACCAGCGACCCTAAATCATATGGCCATTAAAAGTATAATTTGTACACAGTAAACAGTCTAGTAAACTTTATTGAATGGACACCAAGTTTACCGTAATCATTCGTTTGAAGCCCATTGAGTAGATCAGTGCACTTACATGTCTCTATAAGATAACTTAATAGGCTCTCTAAGACACAAACTTCGAGATGGAGTGTGTGTTATATGTGTTTAACCCCATGTACCAGTGTTGAGTTTAATGGATCACTGTTCCTGGACTGTATTTTGTTTTTACTGTAAAGCTGAAGTTTGTTTCCATACGATCAGATATTATATTTCCCTATTCTTGATCATTCCTTTGCCAAATAAGTACATTGTGTCATCTACATAAATTGTGAAAGCTTCTGTAAACACGTTATTTTTCTATATATTTGCCTGGGATAGTATTAGCGCCAAGTTATTATTAATTTGTGAAGATCAATACACTTTTAATATAAAAAATCCGCTGGTGCATTTATTATTTTCTTATGGCAAGGGTAAGGTACATATTTGTAACTTTGTGTATTATGTAGTTAACTATGTTTGAGACATTAGTGCTTTACACCATGAAGTAGGTACAGCACATCAGAAAACTTAAGCTTTCAGAAAGTAAAAAAAGAAAGACCTCCTTCCCTGCTGCCTTAAACATACTGTGGCTCTAACTCTCCTGTCCGTTGTGATTTTCCACCCTGTCCGACCCTCCACTGTGTCAGCTGACGTGTTCAAACAAAGCACGTCAGTTTCCGCAGTTACAGACATCAAAATCTGACCATCTATTATTCTTCATTACTTCAAACCTCATAGTTTTCAATTCAATTAGTTTCAATGATGAATTATAATTAAACCCTTTCTGCCAAGGAGTATAATTAAATTAAAAATATCGCAAAAGTTTCCAAACGAACACTGGCACACAACCCTGGCGCCCACAACTTATAGCATCCACATCGATACCTTTTCCCGGGCTACCTACCTCTTCTCCCTAGCTTATATCCTCACCAGGCAGGAGTCCTCCTCTCCCTACTACACCATAACTTCATAACTCAGGTATGTAATGTATCCTCGTTGGCACCAGAATAGGAAACCCACGTTATTCTCCGTTAACCTCACAACTTGCCCAAACTCTAGCAGTCAGTCTCAGTGCGGTTATTCCGGCGACCAGAGCACACACATGCCGCCGGCCGCCCAGCACCTGCAGGGAGAGCTATAAGGGAGGGAGGCAGTGAAACTCACTCTCAGGACTGTACAACACCCCCGGGGAGAGAGGCAGAGTTTTAACCCTCACCCAGAACAGCTTACGTTTCTCCACGAATCAGATTTAGTTAGACAGCAGTAATGTGTAACACCTGGAGTTATTGTTATTATCAATTAGTTTCGAGTATAATAACAGTAATTACAATTAACATGTATGCTTTAGAGAAACATTCTGTTTGGACAGTGAGTGAGAGTTAGAATAAAGAACGATATTGACGTTACCATTTGTTGAGCCTTAGGACAAAAATTATAAAAAAAACATTTATTCTTACTAATCTTACGTAATTCAGTACAATGATTAGTAAATTAATAGTTGCCATTGAAACCTGTACATATAATTGTTAATATTCCCCTCGAAAAATATTAAATCACTGTACCGACAAGTCTGATTGATTGATTGAAATAGACATGTCGTAATGGTCGCACAGTTAATTATTGGTATTTGGGAATTCTTAGGAACTTATGAGTATATGTCATAATAATTTTCAATGGGATTAAAATAAGGTTTCACAAATATTTTAATATTCAGGCGGTAGATATCTTTTAAGAGGTCGGGGTTTGAGAGGAGTGCATGGTGGTGGTCTCAGTGGGTCTGGGTATCACAAGTTGTACGTCTGTTTGGTCCGGAATTTTAATTTATAATCATGGTAATGTAAATCCGTTGGTAGTTAGTACGTACAGTATATACCCATACTAGTTGGTAAATATTTCCGCTATTTTTTTTTAATAACACTAAACCTCCAGCCATCCATTAACTTGAAAATACTCATAGTTGTATAAACACGACCAAAAGAATATCCTATTTGAAGTTTAGCCACTCAAGTGCTACCTGGGCGGGCAAGTCCTTAGATGATTCATAAATGTTAAAAGTGCGAAGGATCTTGATCTCAACTTTTAAAAATCTCGATCTCGGGAAAAAAAAATAGATTTCTTGCTCAAGTAAAGTATGAGAAGTCGCCCAAGACCTTAGCCTAATTCTCTGGTAACACATAAGTAAACACACTAGAGCTATAGCCACAGTCAGGTAATAAAGATACTCTTTTTTGGGGCTACATATAATATAAAATTTATAACGATAAGGTAAAAAAATGTTGCTCTCATATTTTAAGTAAATTTACTTTTTCTACTCCTTTAGGATCAAATATATGTAAACATTCAAAGCCTGGAATAGAGGCAACCAACTGTCACCGTGTCAGTCTAAGATATCTGTTTTTAATTGGGGATTCAATTTTTGTTTTGTAAAGAAAAAATACTCATACGTTATTTAGTATTTCCTGATGAGCCATTTAGTTTTAGGTTACATTAAAACATATATAGAAAACAATTTAAGGATAATATTTAATATATTCTTATAGAACTTTATCCTTGTATATTAATCTTCGTAACACGTACAGATGTTTCATGGTAGTGATAATTTTAGTCTTAGTAAAATATCACGTGAAACAGCATCTATTAAGCGATTACTCCACAACACAGATTTATCTCTACACGGTCATTATTCCCTTATCAAACTGGTGATTCATTATGGGTACGGGTTTACTCCACCCACTAGTTAACGAGGGCATAATAAGGTTAAAACCTATAGAAGCTCGCCTGACGCTCAGTACATTCCGTGTTATTGGAGCTAATGGTAATAATTTAACAAGATAAAGTCACTTGAGTCCGATGACCTGAATTAATCCAAATTTATAATGTATTTAAAATGGGAAATAATATCAGGCATCCTTAACTATGGTAATTAGAAGCTGTTTTGATGAATAGTCCAGACCAGGTGTGTCCGTCACTGATGGCCTTATAGGTGATGGGAGGTTCGCCCACATACACATCAGTCAAAATGAAACTCACTGCGTGTACCGGATAGTTCCTCTCCATAATGATTTTTTTTTAGTATGTGTTAGTAATCGCGAAGTTAGTCTCATCATGTATACCTCCCATCTGTATTATTTTAAACTGGTTTATAGCCCGTGTCGATATCTACACTATCACTCTACTTCCTCTACCAGAGCTTCTCAACTGGGGAACCACAAAGTATTTTCTAGAGGGTCGACGGATTGAAAACATAGATGGTCTTGGAGATGCCAAGAGTTATAAAACACTTACTAAATACTTCTTCTTTATAAAGTTGATACAATTCTGAGAGAGTATTTCACTTCATCATTTACCGACTTATTAAATTACTGTATGGTTATAATGAAATCATTTTATTGATAAAGTAAATATATTCTTCATTGCTCCGCTTATTGTATTAGTATAAGAATAAATAAGTGACAAAGATATACAAGAGGAGTGAATTATTCATTTTAAAAATAGCTTTTACACATTAACCAATACAGTATATTAAGAGAAGTGAAGCTGTAATATATAAGCACCTTACAAACTTTATATAACAGACACACCGTGACCTTACAGGGGGACTGACCATCAGGTTCTGCTGGTTCTGGGTACAAGCCTGAAAACATTTTCAGATGTCTCTTTGTTTAAGTTAATTTTCCCCCAAAAAATAATAGTTTAACCAATCTCTTTTAACTTACAGAATCCAACTTTTCAGGTTTAATTATAAATCAGATCATAATATCAGTGTTTACATATACACAAGAGTTGAGGCGTTTTCTTGTGTTGACGACAGCAGCACAATCTCGGGTGCCAGTGACGTCGGCCTATGGTAAATTCGGCCAAGTAACCTCGGCCCGCATCCAGTGGTAACCTCGGTCCACATCCAGTGATAACCTCGGCTCACATCTAGTGGTAACCTCGCCCACATTCAGTGGTGCACAATAAATGGAATATTACATAGAATTAATACATGTTCTGCAATACTTTACTATACATAATTAATAAGAGTAATATAATAATATACGGCTGAAGGTACTACTTTGTGTCCATATATATCATACACCTCCCTCCCCCCTATACGCTCATAGTTTCATCTTGAGCGGACCATTTGTTTCTGAGTCGCTCGGACCTGCGGAGTACTGGGGCAGAAACACAAGGTGGGGATGGATTTACTTTAGAGACATGAACATTAGGGGACTCAACTGGGGAGGGGTCAACACTAGGCAGCTCCACAGGTCGGAGGAAACGACGGTTCCTCCACCATACTCTACCACTAGGAAGACACACTTGGTAGTCCCTGGACCGGCCAATACCCATAACAACCCCAACCTTGTCCCAGCGGTGAGATACCGGATCTTTAATCCTGATCTGCTGGCCGATACTCAACCTGGGAAGGGGGCGGGCATGACAGTCGTACCGAGCAGCGATATCTGCGGCTCGTTCTGCTGCACGGCGGTCACATTCCTCAGTCTTGGCCTGCCACTCTTGAGAAAAAGACTTTGGGTGGGCAGGAACACAAGACCTGAGATGATGTCCGTATAGAACCTGGGCTGGGGAGCGTCCGGTGAAGTTCGGGGTGTTGCGTAACTCCAACAAACCTCGATCGAAGTCCTCGCAGTCGATATTTCCTGAGGGTGACACCTTAAGGATCAGGTGTTTCACAGTCTTGACTGCAGCTTCAGCGTGTCCATTCGCCTGGGGGTAATTGGGCGAGGTCACGACATGACGGACTCCCCAACGGTCCATGAAGTCCCGGAATTCGTGGCTGGTGAACTGGGGTCCTCCATCAGTCCTGAGGTGGAGGGGAACACCAACTTCTCTGAAGTAATGTCTGAAGTTCCGGATGGTGGCAGTAGCCGTTGTATCACTACCACAGGGGACGACAACAGGCCATCCAGACAGTCGGTCGGCAATGACGAGGAAGGACTTCCCTGCAACTGCAAAGAAATAGGCCGACACAGACTCGAAGGGTCTTGAAGGGTTGTCGTCGCACATTAAAGGTTCCTGTTGCTGGCTAGGTTGCAGAATCTGGCATGGTTCACAGGCACGGACGGTACTTGCAATGTCCGCGTCGATTCCGGGCCAAAGTACAGTCTGCTTCGCCTGTCGCTTGGTGGCCCCCACTCCTCGATGGCTGTCGTGAAGGCGGGTCAAGGTACGGCGGCGTAGGGCAGCAGGAATGATTACTCGTGGGCCATACAAGACGAGGTCTCCGTCACAATAGAGGTCCTCGCGTATTTTCCAGTACGGGAGTAGCGATTCATGAAGGTCGTATCGGTTAGATGGAAATCCCTGAGACACACAGTCGACGAGCCGGATGTAGGAAGGGTCGGCCCGGGCTGCGGTGCGGAGATCTTCAAGAGTCTTGTCTGCCTCCGGTGCTGTAGACTCTTCTGATGTGAAGACGGCCTTCAATGAAACCACTGACTTGAGGGATGCAGCAGCTGTAGAACACAACATCTCGTCCTCTGGGGTGGCCTTTAAAATAGGTTTAGGGAATTCCTTGGAAATAATGGCCAACTCTTGACAATGGCCATATGATAAGAGCGGAGTCGGGATCCCATCATGAACATCAATCCGGGCAGAGCAAGACTGCTTACCAAAGGTAAGAGTAGCCCAGAAAGATCCCAAAGCTGGAGCCATCTTGGAACCATCAGCTGTCAGTTTCTTTGTCTGAGGAGGGGGCTGTAGGTTGCTCCGGGGTATTCCCAAACTTGCTAAGTGTTGTGGACCAATTACTGAGACGTCAGCACCGGTGTCAGGTAACATCTGAAGACTGAATGACGAGTTACCGTAAGAAATGACGACATTGATGTGCTGGGGCGTCGTGTCTGTGGAACTACGTACACGACGGCAGGAACGACTGGACACAGCGTCTTGATGCTTGCCAGCACTACCTGAGGATGACTTCTTGGATCCTAGGTGGCGTCCTTTATGTGTCTTCTTACGACAACATTTGTCATAATGGCCCACACGACCACAAAGTCTGCACTGAACTTTGCTAGCAGGGCACTTGACTGTATAAGCCCAGTGACCCTGGCGGTCGCAACTTCTGCACACGCTTTGAGCAGCTGGACACTGGGAGGCATTATGCTGTCTCGCACAGCTGTTACACAAAGCTGCTGCTGAAGGTGTAGCTGGAGTGTGAGGGGTGGGGTTACCTTGCTGCTTCTTACCCTTTCTGTAGGAAGACACTGCCCTCACCTGGTCAGGTTGTGAGCGTAAAGCTGAAGTCGCACACCTGGCGGCCTCGTACGCTCGACATTTCGTAACTATCTCTTCATCTCGGACACCCGTTAAGATAATTGTCTTGAGTTGTGTCTCTTCACAGACTTGAGACTGTCCGGGACAAACATCAACTTCCTCTGAACACCTTTTGAGCCTTACAATAAATGCGTCAAAAGATTCTCCCTCAAGCTGTTTACATTGGAGGAGTTGTCTTCTCCTGAGTGCTTCGTTGCGCTGTCCCTTGACGTGTTCCTGCAACTTGTCGAGCACGGCCTCTACCGTCAGAGTTGTCGTAGGAGGCACTTGAAGTGTGTGCTCGAGAGTACGTTGTGTCTCTAAGGACAAGCACATACGAAGCTGTATCATTTGTTTCGGCTGTGATAAACTTGACAAGTCAACCATTGTTGCGTAGTCTTGCCAACGTCGACGCCATTCCCGAAACATCTGATAAGAAGCGTCAGACATCAGAGAGGGAGGCGTCTGTACAGCAGCCTTTTGAGGTGTTGTTCCGACTCTGGGAAATGAGGTACCAGTACCTCTAGTCGCATCCACGTCAGTAGTAGCAGACGAATCTTGTACGGCAGATAGTTGTGGGAGGCTAACAGAGAAATCAAAACTTCAAATCTGGCTTGATCCTCCTTTCTTCTAAGGTCATCCTCACGTCTACGTAACTCTTCGAGTTCGCTGCGTGTTTGTTCCTCTTTGTGGCGTCGTCTTTCAGGCTCTTTGTACCGAATTTCTTCCTCTTCTCTCCTTGCAATATCGTCCTGGCGTCGAGAAGTTTCTATCCACTTTATCAGTTGAAGGAGATCTGTGGACGCATGTATCGCAGGAGAGCTGGCTCGCGATGAGCGAGGAGATTCTGTGGGTGACTGGGCATTGTCACTGTGGGGAGCGTGGGGTGTGAGCGTGGGTGGGGAGAGGTCTCCCACATTAAAACTCGTAACCCCATCGTCCAGGGTATTATTTTGATCCCTGTGAGACATGCCGACAGCTTCTGTACTCTATCTGTGCAAAAGACCGGGTCAGCCCCTCGTAATCTATGCACAGAATTACAGAAGTTTACAGTAAGTCACAAGAATTTACTGTATAAGGTGAATGCGTGTGTGTGTGTGTGTGTGTGCCTGGCGGGAGGGGAGAGACTTGGCGCGCTGCCAGACGTAGGAGAGGTGGGCAGCGTCGAGCGCTGGCTCTCAGTCACCCTCAGACCAGAGACGGGAGAGCATGTACTGTCGGGCCGCTCCCTTAGTCATCTGACCGCAACTTGCACAGACAATTATGATTAAAATACACAGCACAGCACTTCACAAAACACTTCACAGCACAGCACTGTACACAGCATAGCACTTCACAACACTGTAAGTCTAGAGGCTTGTAGTAGTCTTGCTGTCTGAAGCTGAAGTCACTGAAGACGAGACGCCATTAGCTGAGTCCGGGGGGAAGGCTTGGTCCACTGTATCTCACTGAGAAATAATCACTCCGCCATCTAGCGTATTGCCAGGGATACCCAAAGAACGTTCTATACTACTGAGGGTATACACAAACACTTGTTGTCTTAAAAGTAGGTTCTATTCTCGTACGGGAGATATGTACACAGTAGGACGCAGAAGCCCGTGGTCACGCCACGAGGACTCTGTCTTCTCTCTCTACATCTATATATGTATTACTACGCGCTGGCCTGTACAGATGCCAGCATTCACAAGCTAAATACATAAAGTATAAATGTGATAATTTATATACATAACATGGTGCACAATAAATGGAAAATTACATAGAATTAATACATGTTCTGCAATACTTTACTATACATAATTAATAAGAGTAATATAAGAGTAATATAATAATATACAGCTGAAGGTACTACTTTGTGTCCATATATATCATACAAAGATCAAGTACACACGCACACTAATTGATCACCATGGAGTGGTATAAGGAGCTCTGGTGCACCTGAAAGGGGTGACATAACGAGGCTATTGCAAGGCTGGCAGATAAGGTCAAATATTATACCTTGCTATTTACATGTATAAGAAGCTATGATGAAAATAGCTGCCTAGATAACGATGGACATCCCTCAAGTGCCAAAAAACAAATATTACAATTCTTAGAGAGTGACATCCCGATCACCCATGAAACTCTTACATCACGAATATACATAGATTTATTGAAACATACTCGTTGGTTTTTGAGATACTTTGATGAAATTTATTAATACATAGAGACCTTTATACATACGGTACGGATACGTGAATAAAAACATGCATGTAAAGGCAATCATATACATACCTGCCTACTGAGATACTGTACTGATCCTAGGAGCTTTTATACGCGACATTTCAGATTTGTTTTGTTGTTATATAAAAGACCAATGGCGTGTGTATTCAGGAAAGTATTATAACAGGTAAAAAAACATTAAAATAAAAAAAAGGGGAGGAAAGGTAGTGAAACGTGGCGTGTAGTAACCGCAGAGTTCCCCCCCCCCCCCCCCGGTAATTGATGATACACACAACTACTGGTCTAATGCGTTGTTGCTTATTACAATCTTTACCCTTGGGTGATGTTCCTTAACTCGTATATTGGTATGTGTTATATACTTTATTAATGCAGCTCTAAGTTATGATATTTGAGAATAACAAGTAGTACACCTTTTCACACATCCTTTGGGACATTGTTACATAACTATTTAACAAATTTCATAACCGAATGACAGAACACATATCGAATGACAATCTAAAATAACTGTTGGTGGTATGTCATTCTCCAATTGTTACATTCTCAAACTATATGTAGACTGTCGGTTTATTGTTCATGTCTGTCAACTTCATAACTTATGTCAATCACTTCCGTTAGCATGAACGAACAGGTATTTTAGATTATCATTCGATATGTGTTCTGTCATTCGGTTATGAAATTTGTCAGATAGTTATGTAACACTGTCCTAACGGATATGTGAAAAGGTGTAATTCACCTCATATTAATCAGCTCAATGAAGTATTACATGAAGTGGATGTATTTTCTATGTAATGTTATGTATAATATCTTAGTAATGAATGCCATAAATAAAAGACCACATAATGTTGTTAACAAAGGGGTCGTCAACTTGTGGAAAGGGGGAGGACGTCTCTGGATTATGTTGTCGAGGCTGTTAGGTAAAACTAGACTGGAGCAAGGTGTTGTGGGAGTATATTTTAGAATCAGCTCTTCTCTATCAGCTTAATATAATTATTACAACAGTTGAATATCACTGGGCGAGTTTTTAGTCGAATCATCTACTGCTTCAGTATTAGTGATATAATTTTTCAATTTATTTACATAAGTTTTGTAAAAATAGATTTATATTTGAATAACATACAAAATGATATTAATACGAAAACTTTTTTTTTTTTGCTCTCGGAACAGAATTTAATGTGTAGGCAAATATTGCTCGTGTAAATCGCCATGTGTCTAAGACCCATCAAGATGCTACACACATGATGGATCAGTTAATACTTGAGAGAGTAAGAAGAGGCGACACATAACACAACAAAGAGGCAAAATCTTTCTTAGAGAACTACAGTATTAGGAACAAAATTAAACTGTAATAAACTTTTTTCAGACTTTTTTCATCTTACTGCTTGTGTGAGTCAGCTCTGAAAGTGTCTAAACAATCTTCTGAAGATGTGAATTACACGAAAGCGCTTGGGAACTTCGTGTTTTCTTCTTTCCTGGTGGTTATCAGCATATATCTAGATCACACGCACCTACAGTGATTTACTTGCATATATATATATATATATATATATATATATATATATATATATATATATATATATATATATATATATATATATATATATATATATATATGTAACCGGTCGGAATTACTGGACTTTAATTTCTCACCTGACTTGGGTTTTTTTTAATTATTAGATGGAAATTGCAGTGGAAGCGCCCCTTGGAGAAAAATCCCGAACCAGCACAAGAACACTTAAATTTACTAACAAAATGAAATTGTCCATGACCCGTGGAAGGATAGCGTCTGTGACTGGGATGAATGAGACACACTGTAAAATTTTGACACTTATATTCCCTCCAACACTACAGACACACTCAAATAATGGTACACGAATATGCGCACCTCTTAACCTGAACTTAAACACTACTCTGGGGAATAAAAGTTATACATGATATTGAAATTATGAGACAATGCCTCATTTGACAACATTAAATTCAAATTAAGAATTGTTACTTGCACACATGAAACAGGCCTTAAAGGCTTTCAACAAAATAATATCAACCACTGAGAAAATGGTTTAACAAAATAAGAACTTATTAACTCCACCCTGAATAGGCCTTCAGGGCACTCAACAAAATTTTATTATCCCAACAGATGCACACTTCCTAACCTAACTTAAACACTACTCTGGGGAACAAAGGTTATACCTGAGATTGAAATTATAAAGAAATATTAAATGCATTAAAGGAACTAAATCACAGTATCACTTACAACATAAGGGAGAAAACTCATCTGAAAAACAGTTCCCTCATTCTCTAGTTTCAATTAGTGACACAGACATTAACACAATACTATCACAATTATTTAAGAAATATTAATTACACACAGCAAGACAATATCAGTAACTGGAAAAAATATTATCACTAGATTGAGAAGTTACTGAGTCCACCAATACCCGTAAACACATGCTCCCTAACCTAACACATAGATTCCACCTGCACTCCGTAGTTTTTTAAGGCACAACCAACAGGCACCCGTAGTTTAAGGCCCAAGCCAGCCTTTCTCAACCTTGGAAATGTACCACTAAGTTCCACTGGACTCTTGGTCCCAGTGTGTGACCCTGTATCACTCAGCTGGCTTCACTTTACCCCAGTACATCCATGAAACGGAAGGGAGTGAGGCAATCAGACCTTGTACAGTTGAGAGAAGCCGAGGTAGGGGAGAGCTGATGACCCCAAACGATCGTCACGTCGTTAGTTGGGCACCCAGACGGCTAGGTTCACTCCAACTCTCACCATACTCAACAGGTGGCTCAAACCCAGGTCAGTGGACGGTCATACAGCTCGTTTCACACCGTCTCATACCGTCAGTGGACGTTATCATACCGCTGACGTTTCACACCGCGTGGGCTCTACAGAACCCTGAAAAAACCCGAGCTGTTAGCTTTTGTCTCACATCACCGTTTGTTCCTACCGCCCTATCTAGCTTTGTCTGAGATTGAATAAAACTTACTTGTTAATACTGATGTTAAATAACGAAGGCACCATTTCACGTGGTCCGTCTCTCCTGAGTACAGAACAGAAATGGTCCTCTGGCGTGACCTTCCTCACAACTCCCCAGCCACGCTTGCTCACTGGTGCATGCTTTCCAGGAGTGACTTATTTACCATTATATTTACCAAATATATTATTGTTATTTATCATTGCCAAAATTATATTTCTTGATCAAAAGATCAAAAGTGAAGATTACCACTCACTGATTTAGTACCTCGTTTGGGTGCAAGTTACCGATGTGTTTTTATTGAGAATGTTACTCATGAAGATATGAGTTTATTTTCCTTATAAGATAACTCTTCTTTGTCAATGTCTTATATTTAGATAAATTAGGTTATCGACTATGTAGAAGCAATTCGGGACTGATATGAGAGACGCTCCTGCAATATCGGTTAAATGATTTACGGCGACCATTACAATACAGGACGGTGGCAGTGAGTGAGACGAATTTGGTAGACGGAATAAGAGGGTGAAAGATAGTGTAGTGTACAGTACATGGGAGGAGAGAGGTAGAAATACTGAGAGAGAGAGATGCTGTTATTAGGTATAGACAAGAGAAGAGGGATAGAACAACTTTCAATGTTTTGGTCAGATAGGGAGACATGTGGTAATATATGAATCAATTTGCTTACGAACATTATGGAATAGGTTGAAGATAGACTTAATCGAGACCAGAATAACTGTTGGGTAAGTTTGAACGAAGGATATGAAACAAAACACAAAAACAAGCTCTTTGATTAATCGAGCTGAAATGTGTTGTTCAGCGAGAGAGGTGATACTTTGTTGATGCTGGTGATATGAATACAAGGGTGTGGGTGGAGGAAATGGAAGTGGTGGTGTGGGCAGTTGAGGTATAAAGAACGGAAATGTATTTGAGGTTTCCTCTTTGTACATAATGTATTATAGTACTACATACAGGGAGAAGGGCTCTGAAACTGTCGTGGTTGAGCAAGTTTGTTCTGGAAGTAGAGCAAATAACATAAAACTGATAGAGGGATTATTCAATAGTTTGTTTGCATCACTACTCTGCTGCAAGTTACAGTTAGTATATGATAGAGATTCCGGAAGTGAAGTCCGTTCGAGAGGTCCAGGTTGGAAAAAGTTGGATGGCGATTATATTCGGTTTACTTCCAGGATATGTACTGTCGATATCATTTGTGTACTATAAACACCTTTAAACAAATAGAAAGTGTAGGGAGAGATTACACAGGCATCGTTTTCAAGGCGACCCATCACCAAAGAGTGAAGATGCATTTGCAACAAGATGTTTTAAACTCCAGGAAGCTGTATTACATAGGAAAAACATTCTGAAATGGAGAGTTCCAAGAAGTGCTGTTCCGGTATATGAATATCGGATATTGAGAGATGCGGTAAATGCCGATAGATGGTGCAAGATGCTGGCACTATCGACGGTAGTTCGTCAACACAGCGACTTTGGAAATATATACTGTATAGAATAGAGAGAATAGGGAGATGTCACTGTAGTACTGGAAGTGTTAGGGTAAGGTTATAATTGTGGATTAATTTGATTGCTCTCCTCTGCTCTGCACCAAGTAGTGGCGACAAAGTGCCACGACACCACATCCTGCCCACATATGACAGCAGTAATTAATCTGGGTGAGCATCTGTTTCACGTAAATGCTTGCCAACTGTTCACTGGTTGAATAAGACATAAAATTGGGCCTGATGGATATGCATAAAACTTCAATGTCGTGTGATGGTGGGATTATAAAGTTACCAAAATTAATGTTGAAATGTACTTTGTCTTAGTTGCGTTGAAGGAAACAACGGTGGATAGATCCCACTAGTGACTAAGCTATCCAAGCGAGATCCTCCGGAAGAGATGATGTCTGTTGTCTACCACTGAAAACTTTATTTTGAGTGACTGAGGCAGTCAGAAGGGCTGAATCATCTGTATAAGAATGAACTGTTGTTTGTTGTCGGGAGAAAGTGGGCCATATGCAGAGAAAAAATATTAAAGTTCCTGGAGCTGTGTATAGTAAAAGCTCAGGATCTGTATGACATTACACCAAACGGGGCGGACACAGTGGAAGGATTAATACAGCGTCTGATGTTGAGGTGTGAAACATGAGGTTACAATAATAGAATGACAAGACACAAACTAACTTGGAAATAATTATCTTGAGGTTCGGGTGAGGAAGATCAAGAGAAGACAGAGTGAGGACTGTAACATTAACAGATCATTTGGTAGAGAGATAAATGTCTGAATAAGTAAAGCAGAGATTGTGTTGATGTTTGAATATGTGGAGATAATGGAATAGGATGACTGAATGACTGAGGCAGATAGAAGACAAGTAGATACGAAGAACAGTAGATATACAGTGTAGTAGGCAGCTGTCAAACAGGGAGGTACTACCGCCTGGGAAGATATTGTCTAATGTATTGTCTAATGGTAGACCCTGCTGCCATATGGCATCACGAATATTGTGACCAAGTCCTAAGTTGCTGATCTGACTTTTTGCCTCATTTACCCACAATTGCAGGGTTTCAATTGTTTCTCTTACTTGATAACACATCATACATATACTGTAGTGCAGCGTTTCTCACGATTGATTTTTTTCTTTGTATTTCTTTATTATTATTATTATTATTATCATAGTGTTGTTATTATTATTATTATCATTATTATTTTATTTTACTTTTTATTAAAAAAATTATTTACTATGAATTACTGTATTATTATTATTATTATTATTATTATTATTATTATTATTATTATTATTATTATTATTATTATTATTATTATTATTATTATTACGCCCCCAGGTCCCGCTGTGGGTCACTAACCTGTGCCCGGTTGGGCTAATCCCCGTAAAAAAAAAAAAAAAAAACGTATGATTTGAGAGACGAGGGAATCTGGGGTTGTTTTTATGATCCATTTTGATAGTCAGCGACGAACGACTTACTGTATTTGTGGTACATAAAGCGAATAAAGACAGTTTATGTTGTTTAAGAGCATTTCCGTTTCCATTAATATTTCATCATAACACAGTACTGAACATTGTAGCTGTAAATACTTGTCTTTATGAATAACATTGCACATCTTATCTGGGGTCCTTACGTAACTGACATTATGTCTGTTTTTCAGTGTCGAATGGTCGGTCAGTCGACATATACTTCACACCTTGTCAGGACCCATCACTTACCTTCCCACACCTCCGACAGTTTTATAGGTAATACTTTAAGCTGAGGAAACCATTAGTGTCCCGCCAGCTTGTCTGGACACAAACCCATAAATTTGGTGGTGAGAGAACGCTAGACAAGACTAAGTACACAGCCCATCAGTTAATGCCTTGGCTTCTTGCCAAAAGTTAACCACCAGCACTTAATTTGACAAACATATTGGATATAACTAAACTACGTAATCTTTTAAATGCGGGAGTCAATTACTGTAATGCGGTGATAAGGTGTTAACTGAGGCCTGTGTTGTCGCCACCACTAAGAGGGGCTTCATAACGTTCCACATAACAAACTATAAATAACAATACTTCCCCTGTAGGATCGATATATTTATTAAGGAAGGTCTTAGTTTTCGTAGCAAAAAGTCCAGGAATAAAGATCATTTTAGTTAAGACGCAAAGACAAATCCCCGCTTCTCATTCAATTTAGGTAATGCAGATGTTAGTAAACTGCTTCCCGCCTGAGTTAATGTGTATGAACATAACACTCTTACACCTGTTGTATGTGCACTGTGCCGCACAGATGTCCCTCTTACATACCTGGAGGGATATATTTACTTTAATAATTTATCTATTCAGGTAATTAGCGAAAATGTAGAAAACATTTTATATTATCTTCTTATTTGTTTATTTCGAACATTATATCCAGCATTTGAGCGAGTACACGTAATGAAATATAATTTATGTATTTGATAATGTTTTTCGAATCAATTTCCAAGAAGGATTACTTGTATATTTCATTCATAACCCTTGGTTTTAACAACATTAACATATGTGTCAAACAGATGAAAAAAAGGGGTTTTACCAGGAAATAAATGTTTAACAGTCACTAAGAAAGCCTACAGCTACCTTCCTTATGTAACGCTGAAGGCTTATTCTCGGTATGTAAGATTATACGCTGTGAGACTTACAGCTAAGACTCCTGGAGTGAGCTTTAGTTAATGACACAGTTCATAAGTGAGTGGGGGGTGAGTGGTGGCCAAGACGTGGAGGAGGGGGATATGTGGTGGCCAAGACGTGGAGGAGGGAGGTGAGTGGTGGCCAAGACGTGGAGGAGGGAGGTGTGTGGTGGCCAAGACGTGGAGGAGAGAGGTGAGTGGTGGCCAAGACGTGGAGGAGGGAGGTGAGTGGTGGCCAAGACGTGGAGGAGGGAGGTGTGTGGTGGACAAGACGTGGAGGAGGGGGGTGAGTGGTGGCCAAGACGTGGAGGAGGGAGGTGAGTGATGACCAAGACGTTTAGGAGGGAGGTGAGTGGTGGCCAAGACGTGGAGGAGGGAGGTGAATGGTGGCCTAGACGTGAAGGAGGGAGGTGAGTGGTGGCCAAGACGTGGAGGAGTGAGGTGAGTGGTGGCCAAGACGTGGAGGAGGGAGGTGTGTGGTGGCCAAGACGTGGAGGAGGGAGGTGTGTGGTGGCCAAGACGTGGAAGAGGGAGGTGTGTGGTGGCCAAGACGTGGAGGAGGGAGGTATGTGGTGGCCAAGACGTGGAGGAGGGAGGTATGTGGTGGCCAAGACGTGGAGGAGGGAGGTGTGTGGTGGCCAAGACGTAGGGGAGGGAGATGAGTGGTGGCCAAGACGTGTAGGTAATACTCACAACTTCTTTCTCAATTAAAAATTAAAAATTATTTATTCCAGAAAAATATAAAATAAAACTGAAATAAATTTAGCATTGATGTATGGTAGAATCAGTACCGGTATAGAGCGAATAACATCAGGTATAAATTAATAAGGTAAAACATTGAGTTATTTAATTGTAAGTAAACACACGAAATGTCACTTATTTAGATGTTTAAAGAACATTAACACCTGGAGATGTTTATATTAGAATGTTGTTGTTTTTTATATGGCTGTGGATGCATATATTGCGCCCGTCTCTAAGGATACTTACTGCCTATATAATTTGTATCTGATAAAAGTGAGATATGTAAATCGGACATAATATAATATGTTAAAAGTAAAATCACCAATCACCGTAAAATTAACATAGGAGTGTAGGTTATGTATATAAGCTACTGTGCCGAGTAGCAACCCTGTATATAAGCTACTGTGCCGTGTAGCAACCCTGTATATAAGCTACTGTGCCGAGTAGCATTTATAAATATTATCACGTGGCACCACTGCACGTTATGTGGCAACATTGCCCCGATGCTGCCATATGGCAAGGCAGTCTCAGTCTGACTGTGTGAGCCTTTGCATGGCACTCACGAGTCACCACTTGTATTTCTCTCATCCATAATAAACGGACTCAGTGTTACTCAGTGTTTCCCTACCCATCACTGCAGTCTTTGGGGAACACTTGTAACCATCATGGCGCAGTGGCTAGGATCTGTGGACTTACAAAGTGTGTGAACAATGCCGAGACAGTTACGTCTGCCGGTGATGCGCGTCGACTCATAGTGTGTTGTGTTGTGTTGCGCTGTGTTTCGCCGCAATGTGCAGTGTCGGGCCGTCACAGTGCTTTTTAGTGATGGTGGCAGTGTTAGTGTCAGTGTATTAGTGTGTGTCTAGAGCTGACATGTGAGCATTGGCCTGTTTTTTTGTGGTACCCATGGAGCACGCAGCCGTCCACCCTTCTTGTGTGACATCCCAGGAGAACTGACGGTCTCACCCCCACCCCCGGCGGCTCTAGCCACCGGCCTTAAGGCCACCACGCTCCGCTCTCTGAGACACACACGCACACACACACACACGCACGCACGCACTCACTCACGGACAGAACAGTGGACCATATGCGTGATTTCTGCGCTGTTTATGTCATATATATGTGGTTCGAGCTGTTGAGGCGCCACTTTATATACTAAACAGTGCAGTCCACGCACACACAAAGATGGGAGGTAAGAAGGGACAACGTCAAGATGGGAGACACGACTCTCCACCACCTTCCCCTCCACCGGGTGCAGACTCTCATCCTCCACCTCCTGTGACGGACATTGCCACAATTCTGAGGTGGATGGACGACCGGGACGAGAGATGCAGAGAGATGGAACTTCAGAGGGAGGAGACACGAAGAGAGGAGGAAAAGTTGCGTTTTGAGGCACTATTGGCGACCCTGGCGTTAACCCACCCTCCCTCACTCGCAGGTAGCGCGCTTCAAGGCGCCAGTACACTCCCTCCTCCATCACACCAGCGTCCTCCAGGTACTCTTGCCTCCAAACAAACAGCTCCCAAGGCATCTGTTCAACCCCCACCAACCCTCTCACCAGACGTCACGTTTCAGCTTTTTCGTGAGTGGAGGCGGCGTTGGACAGATTACTCCACGATGGTGGACCTGGACAGCATGCCTCCAAACAAACAGCTCATCCAACTGCGTATGTGTTTGTCGCTGGAGACCCAGAGAGTTTTGGAGCACACGTTGCAAGTGCCTCCCGATTCTACCTCTTCAGTGACTGATGTGCTCGACCTTTTACAGGAGCATGTTAAGGGTCGGAACAACGAGGCTTTGCGTCGCCGTGCCTTCACCAGCTGCAAGCAGGCGGAGAACGAATCCTTTGACGACTTTTTTGTACGCTTGAAGAGTTTGTCAGAGGAGATCGACGTCTGCAAGGCGCACAGCCGGGAATGTGAGGAAGCCTGGATCAAGCACAGGATCTTGACAGGTGTCAGGCACGAAGAGTTGATGCAGGACTCATCCCCCTGGACGCTTCCTCCACACTCCAGGTGGTAGTGACTGAATGTCGGTCATACGAGGCCACCAAGTCCGCCACCTCTGCCTTACGGGCCCCACCTGCTGTGAGAGCTATCTCACAATACAAGAACGATAAGAAGGCGGCCAACAACGCGAAGGCTGCCACACCTTCTTCCACGCCTCCGCCTAGTGCTTCCTGTGGCAGCTGTGGAAAGCAGCACAGCCCCAAGACTTGCCCGGCCGCCGACACACTGTGTCGTGGATGTGACCATAAGGGCCACTGGTCTAACACAGACAGGTGCTCTGCACGAGGCCGCAAGTGTCAGGCCTGTGGTCGCTATGGACACTACGACAAGTGCTGCCGCCAACCCAAGCCCAAAAGCCCGAGACGAGGAGGAAAGCAGCGCACTTCCCTCGGGGTGGTTCACACGCAGCCCCCTCCAGATGGCCCACGCAGCCCCAAGCAGCAGCGGAGTCACATCAGGAGGGTGGAATCGACCACACGCCCCAGGGCTACCCGTTCCCCTACTATCCGCGTCGCCGTCACACAGGGTGATGTGTCGGGTCACATCGAGGCGATACCGGACACCGGCGCCGATACTACGGTGATTGGGTTGAAGCACCTCCAGAAACTGAGCCTCACCAAACGCGGCCTGGGATCACCGCCGCAGCTGCAGTACTACAATGCGGACGGTTCCCAGATGCCGGACTCTGTGGGCTCCTTTCAAGCCGAGATCACCTACGGCGACAGGTCGTGTCACGGATGGACCGACGTGCAGCCTACTCTCGCTACACCCTTGTTGTCGTTTGAGCACTGCAAGGAGTTAGGCGTGGTGCCCAGAGACTTTCCTGAGCAGATCCCAGCTGCTTGGTACACCGCCAGCAGGGTGCGGGAATCAACGAGCGACGCGCCTGGCGCTGCCGCACAGAGCTGCCCAGAACCCGCGTCCACTCCCGCCCCGCCTCCACCCAAGTCACGGCTGCTTCCTCTTCACAGCGAGACGTCTCCTTCAGCCGCAAGGGCCTACTTCCTGAAGGAGTACTCGGATGTGCTGGTGACGAAGGAGGCCCTACGGACCGCGCCACTGAAGGCTATGGCGGGTCCGCCTATGAGGAAACACCTGCGGGAAGATGCACAGCCGTTTGCCATACACACTCCCCGGTTGATTCCTCTCGCCTTCAGGGATTCAGTCAAGAAGGAACTGGATTCCATGGTGGCCCAGGGTGTCATCGTACCCGTTGGTGACGACCCATCCCCTTGGTGCCACCCTCTAGTCGCTGTGGCTAAGACTAACGGTGGAGTGCGGATTACTACCGACTTGTCTAAGCTTAACAGCCAGGTGTCCCGTCCCGCCCACCCTTCACCCACACCTTTTGCAGCTATACGGAGTGTGAATCCGAAGGTACGGCACTTCTCGACGATGGACGCCCTCTGTGGTTACTGGCAGATCCCACTGAAGAAGGAGGATCAGCCACTAACCACTTTCATCACGCCTTACGGACGCTTCCGCTACTGCCGTGGCCCTATGGGATTCGCTGCTACGGGGGACGCCTTCTGTCTCCGTGGTGACATGGCACTTCAAGGCGTGACCAACTGCGTGAAGGTAGTGGATGACGTCCTCCTCTACGATGAGGACTACCTGACGCATCTTCGCCGCATCGACGAGGTACTGACCAGGTGTAGGACGCAGGGCATCACTCTGAATGCCGAGAAGTTCGTCTTGGCCGCACCTGCAGTGTCCTTCTGCCGCTACCGACTCTCAAGGGATGGCATTGCTGCAGACCCGGAGAAAGTTCGCGCCATAGCGGACTTTGCAAAACCTGCCAACCTTACGGATCCCAGGTCTTTCATGGGCCTGGTGAACCAGCTGGCAGAATTTTCTCCTGACGTCTCCGCCGCTGCCGGGCCTCTCCGCCTCCTGATAAGCCCCAAGAGGACGTTCACGTGGACCCCTGACCACGACCTCGCCTTTCATAAGGTGAAGGAGGCCCTGTCAAGTCCACCTATCCTCGCTACTTTCGACCCAGCGCTCTCCACCGTCCTCCAGACAGACGCCTCGCGCCTGTATGGGGTTGGTTACGCCCTTCTCCAGGATCACGGTGGAGGAAAGTACCAGCTCGTACAGTGTGGCTCTCGCTTCCTCACCGATGCTGAGTCTCGCTACGCTACCATCGAGCTGGAGCTGCTGGCAGTGGTATGGGCCTTATCGAAGTGCAAGTTTTACTTGATTGGCCGACAGCACTTCGACCTCATCACAGACCACAGGCCCTTGGTCCCCATTCTTAACCACTATTCGCTGGACGCCATCGAGAATCCCCGCCTCCAGCGCCTGAAGGAGAAGATTTTGGCCTTCGTCTTCACCGCGGCTTGACACGCAGGTAAGGAGTTGTGCATCCCGGATGCCCTCTCCCGCTCCCCAGTCAGCCGCCCGACACCTGAAGACGAGATGCTCAGCACTGAGGCCGGTTTCTCCGTCAGCAACATCGTCACCTTGCAGGCCGTACAGTCCTTCGCCAGCACCCAGGCCTCAGTGTCGCCACCCGACAGCGATTTGGCCCTTGAAGAACTACGGACCGCGGCACGCGACGACCCCTCCTACACTCAGCTCTTGGAGAGTGTGAGGACTGGGTTCCCTCGCGACCGTTTTGACCTCCACAACGCCCTACGCCCGTATTGGAAGATACGTGAGGACCTCTACGCAGATGGGGACCTCGTCCTGTACGGTGCCCGTGTGGTCGTCCCTGCAGCTCTCCGTCGTCGCGTTCTGGCCCGCTTACACGATAGCCATCGTGGAGCAGAGGCCACCAAGCGCCGCGCAAGGCAGGCTGTGTACTGGCCCGGCATTGACGCGGATATCGTCAATACGGTCCGTGCCTGTGAGCCGTGCCAGATCATGCAGCCCAGTCAACAGCAGGAGCCCCTCTTGTGCGACGACGAACCCACCAGGTCCTTCGAGTCCGTGTCGGCTGATTTCTTCAGCACAGCTGGGAAGCATTTTCTAGTTGTCGCCGACCGACTCTCTGGCTGGCCTGTGGTGGTAATCTGTGGCTCGGACACGACGTCCGCGGCCACCATTCGCCACTTCCGGCACCTCTTTCGTGACCTGGGCGTCCCCGTACGTCTGCGGACGGACGGTGGGCCACAGTTCACCAGCCGGAACTTCACAGGATTCCTGGAGCGTTGGGGAGTCCGCCACATCGTGTCAACACCCCACTACCTACAGTCAAACGGCCATGCTGAGGCTGCGGTCAAGACAGTCAAGCACCTCATCCTCAAGGTGGCCCCTTCAGGCAACATAGACTGTGAGGCGTTTGACAAAGGACTCCTGGAGTTACGTAATACTCCCACCCACACAGGACGCTCCCCTGCCCAGATCCTGTATGGTCACCCTCTCCGCTCTTGCGTTCCTGCACACGCCAAGGCCTTTGCGAAGGAGTGGCAGACCAGAGCCGAGAGCTGCGACCGCCGCGCCGCTTCACGTGCCCAGGACGCTAAGGCTCGGTATGACGACCGTGCCCGCCCTCTTCAACCGCTGGAGATTGGTGCCCTTGTCCGCGTCCAGGACCCGACGACGACACGTCCGCACAAGGTTGGCATAGTGATGGGCGTCGGCCGGTCGCGGGACTACAAGGTCAAGATGCCGAGCGGCCGTGTCTGGTGGAGGAACCGCCGCTTCCTCCGGCCAGTCCCACCCCCTGCTGCTGGCCCCCTGACCGAGGACGAGTCACCTACACCTCACGAGGATCCACCCCACAGCGCACCTCGACGCTCGGAGCGACTTAGGACTAAGAAGTCCGCTCAAGACAAAGACTATGAGCGTGAGGGGGGAGGGAGATGTAGGTTATGTATATAAGCTACTGTGCCGAGTAGCAACCCTGTATATAAGCTACTGTGCCGAGTAGCAACCCTGTATATAAGCTACTGTGCCGAGTAGCATTTATATATATTATCACGTGGCAACACTGCACGTTATGTGGCAACATTGCCCCGAGGCTGCCATATGGCAAGGCAGCCTCAGTCTGACTGTGTGAGCCGTGCATGGCACTCGCGAGTCACCACTTGTATTTCTCTCATCCATAATAAATGGACTCAGTGTTACTCAGTGTTTCCCTACCCATCACTGCATTCTTTGGGGAACACTTGTAACCATCAAGGTGAAATTGGATCATATAGTAGATAATGTATTTCTTATATCTACAGCAACACCTGAGTTATATTGGAAATGAATAACGGGATATATTTGAGAGATAAATTAAACCAGGCTACACTCAGCAGAGATGACTGAAGGAAAATATTGAACTATGAATTACTTAATATAACAGAGATGTATACATACGAGTGCCTGTACTGTACACTACCATATGCTAAGTTTATATTCAGTGTCATCATAGTAAATACAGAACCGTGTAAAAAGACTAAAATTCAGACATGACACAAACAAGTATATCCCTTTTACATCCACTTGTCTGTCTCATACACCAGTGTGTCACAAGTTATAACTTTGTGGTAACAACAAGGAAGTTTACTTTGTTCCTGAGTTTGAAGCCACACATTACAGTACAGCTGGAGGTCTGCCTCACACACACACTGAGAGTAAGGGTTATTATTGTTTTAAATGGTCAAAGAACAATGAAAACTAAATAAAGGGCAAAGGTAACATAAAGAGTGAGTAATACAGGCAATAATGGGATAGACACGAAGAGATTACAGAAAACATGAAAAAGATACATACATATATATATATATATCTTGATAAAATCACACGGGAAAATGGAAACAACGGAGCACCTTAGCTTTCGTCTTTATTCAAGACATCTTCAGAGGCAACTGTTGCCTCTGAAGATGTCTTGAATAAAGACGAAAGCTAAGGTACTCCGCTGTTTCCATTTTCCCGTGTGATTTTATCAAGATTTATCTTATCCACGTTTTCATTGTGGATTTACACGAAAGCGCTTGGGAACTTCGTGTTTTCTTCTTTCCTGGTGGTTATCAGCATATATATATATATATATATATATATATATATATATATATATATATATATATATATATATATATATATATATATATATATATATATAGGAGGGAAGATCAGCTAAAACTAATGGCCCATCACTTTTTTGGTAGATTTTAGTGTATATAAACAGAAAATAATTTCAGTTTCAATATTTTGCAACCTTTTGCTAGGTAAATTTTAGCGTGAAATTTATCGAAAATCTAACATACAGCTACATTAGTGCATTACAATTAAATAGTGAACATTGCTTTCTGACTTCATTCTTTAACAACCCAACTAACAATATTTTTTTCTGTTTAGGATTCTGATGCATTTATAAGTTGATAATATTTGCGATGGCTGCTTGTGTCAGGACGAGGAACCAAAAATCCAGCCATCTCAGTCACTCTCTTGGGTCTGGGAGAGAGCTCCTGAAGTCGGAGTTGCCTACATTGAGAGATGCTTTGAGATACGGTGTTTTAATCAGGCAAATCAGTGAAAAGAACCAAAGAACTTACACAAACAAAGACATTGCCAGTGATATGACCAAAGCTGTCTTGGCACAGTACACTCTGGCTAACGCTCAGTTCAAGCCTCCAGTCATAACAAGTCAGAAGAAGATTAGTGAGAGACTGCTAGCCAGTTGGGAAAAGGCAAGAGATATCTCTCTTGGGAGAGGAAAACTTGCAGTTAAGGACAGCTTTGCCAAGCAACTGGACCAGTTATTTGACATAATTACTTGCAAGTGCCCAATTGTTCTCTGTCCTGAGTTTGGATGCGATCGTGACTGTAAATCCGAGGCCCACATCTCCTGTATTTGCAAGCGTGAACTGAAGATTCCTGTGATCGAACTGGCATTTGTCAAAGCACAGAGAGAGAAGACTGGCAGTATAGGGGCTCTCATGATTTCTAGCCAAGATATTCCGGAGTCCAAGAGACAGGAGGCTGCCACAGAGAGACAGAAGAGGAGAAGAGTTGCCGAGGAAAAGAGACTTGAGAAGGCCCAGGGTGAAAAAAAGGCCGATGATTGGAGTCAAGCTGATTCAGAGTTTAATGACTTCCCCATGGCTGATCCGAGTGCTGACCAGGAGAATGGTGACTTTGTCCCTAACCCAGAAAATAATGGTCCCAAACCTTCCAGGCATAAGATTCGAAATAGGAAAGATATCCCGAGCATAGCTCTGGCCAGCATGCGACACCACACTGGTCTCAGAGAAACTGCAGAGATAGCAACAGCTGCCTGGATTGACGGTGGTTTGATAACACCTGATGATGTTCACCTGGTGATAGATCATAACAAAGTAAGGAGAGCTCAGGAGAAACTTGTCAGTAACCTAGAAGAGGAGTTTGATAAGGGGATAAGAGAAAATGGAATCAATTGTTTGTTCTTTGATGGGAGAAGGGATGACACTAAAGTGTTAATGAAAGTTGGAGATTCTGACAAGTTGTTCCCTGCCATGGTGAAGGAGGAACACTACTCCTGCTGCAGTGAACCAGGAGGGAAGTATTTGTGGCATTTCACTCCAGAGAAAGATAACATCAGGAAACCAGCTGAGATAGTGGCAGATAACATTGTGAACTGGCTCAGAGAGAGGAACGTAGACCAGACCCTGCAGGCCATTGGAGGGGATAGCACCAACACGAACACAGGGTGGCAAGGGGGGGGTCATACAGTGGATAGAGCGGAAGATTGGGAGGAAGCTGGTCTGGATTGTTTGTGACCTCCACACCAACGAGTTGCCACTCAGACATCTGATCCAGGAGCTGGATGGCAAGACTCTTTCAAACAACAGATGGTCTGGTCCTCTTGGCAAGATGTTGGACTCTGCCACTGAGTTAGAAATAAATCCGAGCTTTGAAAAAAATCACAGTTGGCCCTCCACTCGTTGAGTTTGCACATACTGTCATTGACGACCTGAGTACTGACCAGTACTATGGTTACATGATTTGCAGTGCCATCAAAACTGGGGTCATGCCTGATAGACTTGCTTACCTGCAGATAGGTCCAGTCTCACATTCTAGGTGGCCCACAACGGCTCTCAGGTTCTGCAGAATTTGGGTCGCTCATCATAAACTGAAAGGGAACCAGCTTCACAACCTGAGACTTATTGTCCAATTCATCGTGAGTGTCTACTTGCCAAATTGGTTCAACAACAAGGTCAAGTCATCGTTCTCCGAAGGTCCGAGGCATGTTCTCTTCCAGCTTGAGCTCCTCAGGAGTCAGCCAAGGAAGGGTGTTCAGATTGTGGAGCAGACTGTGAGGAGATCTTCCTGGTATGCTCATCCCGAGGCAGTTCTGCAGACAATGCTCTGCAGTAAGGATGAGGAGGAGAGAAGAGTGGCAGTCAAAAAGATCTTGGATATGAGACTTATGAGAGGATCTGGGCATGACGAATCAGTTGGTGACGATTCCTTCAGGGTCAGGAAGACTCCTGAAGTCAATCTAGGTGCCAAGACCCTCACTGATCTCATAGATCTGGATAACATCCAGGCTGGCAGTAAGCCCCCTCTTACCTGCAGCCTCACCAATGTTCAAGTCAGAGCTTTCCTGGACAACCCCATGCATGTCCCTGCCTGGCCCTCGCACACCCAGAGTATAGAGCGTTGTGCACAGCAAGTGAGCGAGGCCAGCAGTCACGTGTACAGCCAGGAGAGGAGGGAAGGCTACATCCGAGCTCAGGTGGTCAGCAGGGAGGTGATGAGTAGAAACAGAAGCAAGAAAGACATGTTCTCTATGGTGTGCAGCAACACCGGGTCGTAGTAGTAAAACCGGTTTTTGTATTTGATGATTTTGTTTTCTAAAGGAATATTAAATTTAATAAATGTGTCAAGATCATTCGTTTCACTATTCTGGATCATTTGCATCCTAATAAATTAACCTGATACATTTACTTTACTTTAAATAAGCTGTTTAGTGGTGTTGGTAAAAGGGTGGGAATACTGAATTTTCATAAGATTTCAAGTTAAAATTTACCTAGCAAAAAATGAAAACTTTTCAAATCTGAAGATATCACATGAATGATTCTGCACATAGAACTACATCATTAATACCATGGGCCGATTTTTCAAACTCAAAAAAAAAAAATTCGCCTCCGTATGACACACCCTACTACTGCAATTCTCTTAACCTTGTAAGGCTGGGGAAGCTATAAACCTTGACCTTGAAAGACTAAATTGACATAAACATTAATCTTACAAGGCTAAAAGTCCCAGAAACGTTAATGATATAAGGTAAAAACTACCAAACATCTAATCGCTGTAATGTTAAAACTGAAACCAAACTTTTTCTCAACAAGTAAACATTTCAGGAGAGATTAAAACGTGCCATTGTCAGATTTTGTTACAAAGGCGTCCACTTGTCAATGACTGAAGATATTTGAAACATGATAACTGTAACAGAGACGGCAAGGGCCTTTCCTCGAGTGTTACTCGTCAGAACACTGACTCTGAGGGTAAATATAAATAAAGAAAGAGATGAGAACTCTGCTGATGTGCAGTGCTAAAAATTTCGTGATAAAGTCATTATGAAGGTAAAGTGGCTAAGACTACACTCGGCCCGCAGGTGACAGTAGTATTGATCTTGTCAGGCTGAAACTTCCATACAACATAATCCCGTAAGAGTGAAACTATTTTAAACCTTAACAGTTTAAGGCTAAAATATCCAGCACCTTCACCCCGTTAAGCTAGACTGGAACAGCAAATTTTGTTATCATAATGGCCTAGCAAAATAACATCTCCCACTCAGAGAGTTTTCACAGTCATCAGCTGCTCCATTTTCATAATCTTCTCTGGCTCTACGACCTTCCTTTTTCTCTCCATTTACACTACCCCTCATCTCTCTTCTTCTTTCTCCTTCAAGTATCGTATTTTATCCATTTTCCTTCTCTTCACATCATCCCAAAGGAGAATGTTTATTTTTCCCACCCAACAACTATCTCTTCCCAGAACCATCGATTCAGATCCTTATTCTCCTGGAAAGAAAGGGATGTTCCTCCATTTCATCCTTCAGCCGAGGCTCTCACCCTTCTGATGGAACAAGTTTTCTTCCTTAATCTATATCCGTAAGCTTCACTGCCTTTGTGGTTAAAACAAACGCGTCTTTCTTCTAACAACCATCAGACTTCTCATCTTGCTAACTCCTAGAACATAGTCCTTCTCCACTCATATTGCTTCTCCACTTACGCTGCCCCTCCACCTACATTCCTCCTGCTTCTCCACCTATACTCCCCCTGCTCCTCCACCTATACTGATCATGCCCCTCCTCTTACACGCCTCCGACCGCCCCTCTACCCACATTGCACCTCTACCTTTGCTGTTCCTTCACTTGCTGACCTATTGCATCATTTACTTTCATGGATATTATTCCTTACGTATTTGCTCTCTTAATTAAAATATAAGCGGTTCACGTAGAGATCAGCTTCCAAGAATTTTTTCACCTTATGATTAAATTTCTTAACGATATCTGGGGGGCTGGGCTGAGTTGGCGTTAAGGTGGTTAATCTTAAGGTAAAATATGCAAGGGGGGCTAATATTCACGTGATATTAAGAAACTTACATTTACAAAAACGAGTAAAACTAAACCTTACTGTTCAGTGTTTCAACATCACGTAAAACGTATGAAATATATTAAGTCTGGTATAAAAAATATCCATGATAAAGTTAGATTGAAGAACTTATGTTACGTTACGGCTTCCACGGATTTTACCCCCTAAAGAAATACTAGCGTTTTGTGCGATGAATACACGCTGTAGAGCAGCGTGTTACAGCATCACACTCAGGGTGGGGAGACATGAAGAATGGTGTAGGTAATGGGCAGGGAAAGTGAAGAATGGTATATAGAGAGCAGGGAGAATGAAGGATGGTAAGTAGGGGGAGAGGTAGAGTGAGGGGTGGTAGGTTAAGGGTAAGGGGAGTGAAGGATTGTAGGTAGGGAACAGAGAGAGTAAGGGATGGTAGGTTAAGGGTACTGGGTAGGGAGAGTGATGGATGGTAGGTTAAGGGTAGGGAGAGTGAGAGGTGGTAGGTAAGGGGCAGGGAGAGTGAAGGATATCGTAAGAAAAAGAACAGGAGTGAGGAGTATGGCCAAGAGGTGTAAGTGTACCTCCAGTAAGCAATAAATTATTCATTGTCGATCTTCACAGTAATGAAACAATAACAGACAGTGTGTATATACTAAAGCGTTGTCTATCCTGGGGAAAATATTTTAAAACACACTATTTTAGATTTATCGAGAGAAAACACAGGTATCCATCCTAGTTAAAAAAAATAACTTAAGTAACCACAGTAAAGCGTCTAAATCTCACAGAGTAAAAAGAGAATGAGTGGAGTGCATTAGCGGATCTCTGGGCCAAGTGAGCAAGAAGGTCCACCTCTCCTCGGACAGTTTTATCTCGTCCCCACAAGTTGGGTCAAAAGCGGCAAGTGGCCGCCAATGGCTCCAGGATATTTGCTCCTAACATGCTAATAAACCCGAGTAACAGCAGCGTCGGGAAGAGGCTTTACAGACTTTCAGATCCTTTGATGGTAAAGGTGGAAACTCAATCCTGTGAGTTATGACACCATTTGTAAAGCGATGTGCATGTGCAGAGAAAGGAGAAGTAGGAAAGAGAGACAGATAGACAGACAGAGGGGGGGGGGGGGAGCGGTGTTTTTCTCTGGAAAATTCACTTGTCTTGACAATGTCCAACATGACAGCTGTATTTACATAAACGTTCCATAGCGAGCAGAACTCGTTGTGAGGTTTTATTATATTTTTTCGAGTGTAAGATAACTAAATATATATGTAGAATAAACACAACACTACACATACACGGTTTTATATGTGCATGAGGTAGTTTACCAAAAAAATTTAAATATTTTACTAACCATGAATCAGACAACACCGACAACATTATAGTCATTATTATCAGGTAATGACTTGATACACTCAGGGTCTCTTAACCATACACAGAAACACAATCATAAAAATCAAAATAGATGTGACAGGGAGATGCAGCTTGGGATGAATTAAATTTTCCGGTGATGAATATAAAACTTCAGATGTTTTTTGCTCTCTCTCTCTCTATCTCTTTCAGGCCAGGATCAGGTTGGGTTGGTCCTCAGTTTCCCAGATCACCAGCCCAACACAATACACCAACACACAACCCAATAACATTATCCAGCACGAGGGACGAGAGTAAGCTTAAGTAACTCTTGGTGGTGTTAACTTGTGTTATGAATTATAGGCGTATGACTCTTGGTGAGACATCTAGTGGTGTCTTAATGAATTACTGGTAACTGTAGACCAGGGTGGCTTAAGTTAAAGGCTATGCCATATCCTCTTTTTTCTGGCTATCTGTAAGTAACTTTCACCTGTTCTTTCCGATGAAACTCTAAGAATCTCGCTTATAATCCTTCGCATGCAGCAATTAATTTCTTACTAATATTCATCCATATGTCTACAGCACCTTTCTTACGTTCCTTTATATGTAGAGATAGTAGACCACTTCCAGGAGTGTTCAAGTATACACATGACCGTGTTAGTGAGAGGCATCAGTTCACTTCCAGGACTGAGTGGACTATTGTGTCGTTCATAATCATCAGTATTGTTTACGTGATGCAACATTCAGTTCTCCGCCACTAGAAAGTAAATATGAGTGAGTTTGATGCTATCTCCAAATACACCGGCGTTAATGATTAGAAATATATCATTTTATTTCGAAAATTAGAAGAAACTATATTTCCATACACTTTTTTTTATTAGTACAATATCTGCATTTTAAGGAACGTGATAAATATCTCAACTTAAAAATGATATTTTCCCATAATCATAATTTTAGTTCTTTTCTATTTTCTTCTAATAAAAACATAACATTATAATATAATATCCAAACCTCATCTTTCATACATGAGTACTAGCGGTGACTCACACACTCCCTACAGCGATAAAGTGTAAGTCACCCTCTCAGAATGACCTCGTTAGCCAGACACTCAAGCATATTCTCTCACGCAGTTGTCCCAAACGACGCACTTGTCATGCAGTTAGGTGTTCTCTGAGGGATGCCTCGTGACTTCGCTCATGATGCCTCTGGATCACAAACGAATTCCCTGACTTAGCACTTAAGGTCAGCGGTCAGTGGTCGAGCTGTCAGGAGGGTCTTTAGAATAAAATGAATGGTATTTGTGTTGATAAATTGAATGTAGTGTACGTGTGAGAGGCAGATTAATACTAGTCTCCTGGACATAAACAAATGGGATTAAGAGACACATGTGTGGAGGAGGTACTGCATAAATGTGCAGTGACACACATGTTATAGTGAAATGTAGATCTCTGTGTAAATCATTTGTAATGCAGACGTACAAAATCAGGTAGACTGTAAATATAAAAATCCAAATTACAGTGAAGTCGCGGATACTAAGGTGGTGAACGTTAGGAGACAGTTCCAGTAAGAGAAGCAAGCTGGAGAGAGAACAGCAGTGCACTGGAGACATACAGTATATGCGTTGGAGAACTAAGAGTTGAAGACAAATATATATTGAAAGAATAAGAATGTGTTGTAACGTAATAATGTTAAATAGTACACAGACAGATAAGTAATGAAAACGTATTTGGCTGAGAGAGACAGGAGTGTGGAAGAGACAGGAGTGTAGGAGAGACAGGAGTGTGGAGAGACAAGAGTGTGAGAGAGACACATGAATCTTTTATTAATTATGAGTGACAAAGATATTATTTCCAATTAATAACGAATCAAATTTTTCCTACATGCCTCGCCCATGAATATCGCGGAGATCAGTAAAAAAAATATACAAATTTAATTAACACTTGGAATCAAAAGGAGAAACTAGTTATATATTTGTTAATTCCGTTAAAATCCTTAAATAACTTAAAAATACTATATATTACTGTGTTCACGCTTGATGGCTGTTATTAGCTGAATAATAAACAATAATGACGTTTATTTTTATGTATTTTCTCTACTTATTTGTATCATCATTATGTCTTCTAACTTGTTTTTGAGGAACGGATGACCACACAGCTCACCATCAGTTTGTCATGAGGTGCCGGGGTAAAATTCACGAACTAATCTTTGTTGTATTATTGTATTATATCTCAATTTCTATAATAACATTACGGTACCTTATTTATCAGCAGTATTTTCTATGGCCAATTAACATCATGTTTTGTGTAAGATGTAATTGGTTTCATGTCATGTGTTTGTGTTATTAAGAAGTTTATCGTTTTCATTATTATTCTTTTTCTCTCGTGTAGTGGTAGGCTTATCGTCTCATGGCCCATGTTTGTCCCGGGTATCCAGTTGCATTTTTAAGTACATTTTTTTTATAACTGTACATACATACGTGTATATATGAATAATGGGCTTGGCTTAAGAAGCGTCTCCGTCTAGCGCCCCCTTGGGTGTTGCACCATTATTTGAGTTATATACAAGTACATATTCTATTTCTACAGAGGAATTCTACAAACAAACAAAAATTTTCTTATGCTGTTATGCTGGTTTGACGGATTTTAGCTTGTACAAATATCGAAAAATGTGCGTGTCCCCGGGTCAGTAAAGTAACCTTTTAGGCTTTGCTCTGAGGATGGAATAAGTGATGTCCCAAGGCGCGAGCTGATTAAACAACCCAGCACTTAAATTGACTGTGATATCCCTGGTGTTCCTCTTCATGTCAGTATCGTATATAAAATTTCCCCTTTTCCGAAATTCTCCTAAACTTCCTGAATAAATCAGACAGACAGACAGACAGCTGTTACCCAAACAATAAGCTTTTGTTTCTAACTCCCACAAAGAAGTTACGTTTCTCAACATTTAAACAGTATACAGTATATATTTTAAACCTTGCCAACTAGCCCCCTTGTACAACATAGTAATTTAGACTTAATAACACAGTAAACAAGGAGTATTTACGGTAACTCCAAGGTCAGGCATAAAGACTTAATATTACGTAAGTACTTCTGTATGAGCATGACAAAGATACATAATACACCCAGCGAGGACAGTGTGTGGAGGTCACTATTCGCCACCATACACCAACCGAGGACAACGTGTGGAGGTCATTGTTCGCCACGATACACTCGGCGAGGACAGCGTGTAGAGGTCATTGCTCGCCACGATACACTCAGCGAGGACAGCGTGTGGAGGTCATTGTTTGCCACGATACACTGAGCGAGGACAGCGTGTAGAGGTCATTGCTCGCCACGATACACTCAGCGAGGACAGCGTGTAGAGGTCATTGCTCGCCACGATACACTCAGCGAGGACAGCGTGTAGAGGTCATTGTTCGCCACGATACACTCAGCGAGGACAGCGTGTAGAGGTCATTGTTCGTCACGATACACTCAGCGAGGACAGCGTGTAGAGGTCATTGCTCGCCACGATACACTCAGCGAGGACAACGTGTAGAGGTCATTGTTCGCCACGATACACTCAGCGAGGACAGCGTGTAGAGGTCATTGTTCGCCACGATACACTGAGCGAGGACAGCGTGTAGAGGTCTTCATGTCAGAAAGTATAATTAAGTTGGAGTCTGTGATACAGTTTCCTCGGACGATGAAAGAGACGCGTAAAATCTTGTCTTGTTCTATGAGATGTAATATTGGTAAGAATCGTACAATCTAGATGGCATACAAGGGCATTTTAATCCTGGGATGCCTTATTGGACGGTATGATATCTCTCTATGCAAAATTCGTGAATTCTTATGTTTTCTAACAGCTTACAAATTAAGAAAAAAAATCAATTTTAACACACGTGTAATTGGGGACGGATACAGCTAATAGTGTTACTAAACTTTTGGCTCTCAGGGAGGCAGAATGTTTTGGTAGGTGCCCGTTCACAGTTGGGTTAACTTGGGTGCCCTAAGCGAGAATCGGCAACGCTTAGGACCGGAGATGAGAGCTGTAGTCGCTCAATCGCCACACACTAATGTATGTAAACGATTTCATGACTTTACGCACACAGGCAATCAACACCCAACACTACACATGTTAGCATATATACAAACAAAATTACACACACACACACACACCCACCCACACACACACGCACGCACGCACGCACGCATGCACGCACGCACGCACGCACGCACAAACGCGCAGCTCCAGTGCACGACGGCTGAACATATCTCTTAAGTGTAAGTGAGCCATTTCAAGTTTTTGTTGACCATTAAGAAGTTTAATGTCTCACGTCCAGCACTTGGTAATGGCGACCCTCGACCTTCCTCCTCAATACCTATATCTGTTTTTGTTATTTTCCCTCCTCTCCCTTTTTAACCTGGCTGAATTTTGCGTGTGTGTGTGTGTGTGTGTGTGTGTGTGTGTGCAATCGAAAATTGTCTATTTGTAATAATAGTTGATAAAGTCATTACGCCCACATTATTGAGCAAAATATCAGCTTCTAACAAAGGGTTTTACTGTATTAGGATGATGTGTATGTTGTACCAATATGGTATAGCTCAGATAAAAGTGGAGAAAGGAGGGATTTGTCATGTTCGTAAGATTTTTTTTTTTTTTAACTTTTGTGTTTTACTCTTTAAGTATTTCAAATTTCACTATAAACACACACCTCAGTATAATAAGAGAACTAATCTGTAAACACTAAACTTTTAAATCAAATAAGAAATTCTCACCTTGCCGAACACACTCATCAGTGAATCTCACAAAATGAAACGAAGTGAAGGCAGTTGTGTGTTGTGTAGTGATCGTTAACTCAGGGTGTTTGTTGTGTTGGCAATAGCTTTTACACGTTGCACAATTTCTAAGAACTCAATAATATTTGCTTAGGTTAGTATAAGTTAGTTTAGGTTGTCTGTAAAACTATTCTGTAAAATTATGATCACGGACAGTGGGAAATTTTCTGGCTAAACGTATGATCACTTTAACTTCCTGTATTGAATATAGCACTATCTTATTATAGCTGTGTTTGTATGATGCACATGAAGTCGACCCATGGTAACTTCGGCCCATGGTAACTTCGGCCCATGGTAACTTCGGCCCAGTGACCTCGGCACAGTAACCTTGGCCCACATCCAGTGGTGACTGCGGCCCCAGCATAATAAAATAATAATGTGTGTGCGTGTGTGTGTGTGTCGGACACAGGGTGGTGAAATGCGTTTATTGTGGCAGCATTATGCTAGTGTTAAGGTGCAAGCACTCCTTGCTCCCTCTCGCTTTCAGCTGCCGCCGCTGGCTAGCCATTGTGGTGAACAGGGAAGCAACTTAACATGCATACAGTAAGTCTTCCCTGCCAGTCCAATGCCTCCTCACCATCAAGACTCCTGCTGTGCCTTCTCGTGGCAACACACGGCAACTGGGTGCCTTCTGGACCCAAGCTAGACTAGCAGGGGATCTCGGAGTAACAGTGGGCCCCAGAGGGACGGTGCATAAGCCCACTGGCATGTGGACATTACCTGGCGCCTACCAACCATTGCCTCGCTACCTTCCGGATTAATCTTGGTAGGTATAAGGCTACGAGAGTAAACCCAGAACGAAAAATCTTCCGTGGAGCCTCGCATCAGGCAGACATGCTTACAGAGCTCCAACAAGATCCCATTTGCAGTGTAGGCGGAAGAGGTGACCACCATGGAAACCCAATGACTACACCGGCATACAAAGGCAATGCACGATGGACAGGCTACTAAGTAGGGTGTGTCAATTTTGTCAACATGTTAAAAATCAAATTTGGTAGTCAAAATATTGTGCCTCTTTATGTCTAAACTTGAGATTAGCAAACAAAAATGAATTGAAATAACCCTCACCTACATCAATTATACCTTAAAGTTTCAAATATCAGTATTTCAACAAATTAATGAGACTTGATTAGAATTATTCACTTGATATTAACTAATCTCATGTAAGCATATGGATTATGGAGTATTTTATGGTTCTATAGCTTGTGTACAATATGCATGTCAGAACATGAACATGAACAGGCTCTCCGTGTGGGACAGTTTAATTCTTGTTTTGACTTGTACCAAGCGTGAGGATAAGGCGCCCGGCTCACTCTCCTTCTAGATATCATAGACGGTGGTTTGCTCTCATTGCACTTGCACCTACTCTACCAGACGAATTCTACATTTTAATTATTGTAAGTAGGGCATATTGATTGTCGCAGTTACTTATATCATTGTATAAAACATTATGTTCTAAGAAATTATTATGTTATTTCTGTTACAGCATTTTTGATAAACAAATTGATATTTTTTGAAACAACAATTGAATTATGAAACATTGAAATATTTTTCTATTTGTCAGATAGTGTGAAGATGTCAAAATTGAAGACAAGAAGTCAGTTGTCAACCCACTTGAGCCTGCTAGTTGGTAAAGGGAAGGAGCTTCCTGTATCAGAACTTCCAACAGTGAGAGACATGCTAAGATTAGGGTTACTCCTTCGAGAAAAAAATGCAAAGGACAGAAGGAACTATACAGATAAAGAACTCATAAATGACATGATAGTCCCTCTTCTGCATCAATGGACAAAACCTAATGCACTATTCAAACCACCTGTGATTAATCAGTGTCGAACTATTGAGCTAAAACTAACGAAATTATGGCACAAAGCAGTTGAAACATCACTTGGTAAAGGAAACTTGGCCAGGAAAAATGAATTTCTGCACACACTTGATACTCTGTTTGACATTTTGACCTGCAAGTGCTCCATACAATTATGTTCTGAATCCAACTGTTCTCACTCAGGTAAGAGAGAAAATAATTCCCACATTGATTGTGGTTGTCCTCGTGAAAAGAAGATCCCTGTTTTAGAGCTTGAATTTATAAAGGCACAGAGGACAAAGGCAGAAGGCCAAGGAAGTATGCAAATGGGTTCAATAGATTATTCAGAAACAAAGAAGCAGATTGCTAATGCCAAGAAGAGAGAACAAATCCGAGAGAGGGAACAAAAGAAGAAAATGAAGAGTGAAGAAGCCATCCAAAGAGAGGAAGAGCTGTGTCAAGATGTTTATCACTTCTTTGATAGTTCTTCTGATGAACAGGAAGCAGCATCAGATGATAGTTCCAAAGAGCCATCTGAACCTTTTCCAAAGAAAATGAAATACAACACAAGAAATATTTCAAACATTGCTTTAGCTAGTATTCGCCACCATGCTGGACTTCGTGAGGCTGCAGAAATTGCAACTGCCGCTTGGATAGATGCAGGCCTCATCAGCCGAGAGGATGTATCTTTAGTGATAGATCATAATAAAATTAGAAGAGCACAAGAAAAAATAATGAAGGAAATATCTGATCAGCATGAAAAAGATTTATGCGAGGGAGGGCTCTCCTGTCTTTTGTTTGATGGAAGAATAGATGACACAAAAGTTTTGCTAGAAGTAGAGGGAGTGAACAGAAAGTTTCCAGGTCTCATCAAAGAAGAACACTACTCTGTCTGTTCTGAGCCTGGTGGTCGGTTTTTGTTTCACTTTGCTCCCGAAACTGAAGTAGAAGGGAAGAAACATGCAGAGGTCATTGCTGATCATATTTTATGTTGGGTTCAGGAGAGAGGACTTGGCAGTTCACTGCAGGCTGTTGGTGGAGATTCAACTGCAGTGAACACCGGATGGCAGGGGGGTGTAATGACGCATTTAGAGAAAAAACTAGGAAGAAGACTTGTTTGGATTGTATGTGATTTACATACAGGCGAGCTACCTCTTCGTCATCTCATCCAGGAACTTGATGGTCCTACAAAGAGCAACAACAAGTGGTCAGGTCCCCTTGGCATCATGCTGGATGAAGCAACACAACTAGAAATAAATACAACCTTTCCAAAGGTCGAAGTTGGCCCTCCCCTTCCGGCGTTGTCTGAAGGAGTCATCAAAGATCTCAGCACAGATCAATCCTATGCTTATCGTATTGCCCAAGCAATAAGATCAGGAGAAGTGCCTCAGTCATTGGCTCTCTTGGAGATTGGACCTGTCAGTCACAGCCGTTGGTTAACTACAGCTCTTCGTTTCTGCAGGATTTGGATTTCCAAACACGAATTGAAGGGCAAAGTGCTGAAGAATTTGAGGTTAATTGTTGAATTTATTTTTGGAGTTTATCTTCCCCAGTGGTTTAGTGTGAAACTTAATCCTATGTGGGTGGATGGGCCCAATCACCTTTTGTTTCAATTGCAGCTAGTAAGAACACAGAGGAAGGTAGTGAGGGACATCGTGTTACCTGTGGCAAGAAGGTCCGCTTGGTATGCTCGATCAGAAGCAGTTTTGCAAGCAATGCTTTGCAGTCAATGTACCAATCTCCGAACCGAGGCTGTAGAAGTCATTCTAAAGATTAGAGGAACGCTAATAGATGACGACCAGTTGGGAGACTGTTCGTTTCATTCAAGAAAAGTTCCCCCAATAAACGTCAATGCCACCAAATTGTCAGAATTGGTTGACTTGAGTTTGGAAGTCTTAGAGCCACCATTGACAACAAGTCTAACTAGCCAAGAATTGAGAAACCTTAAAGAGACTCCAATGCAGGTGCCGAAGTGGCCTTCCCACACTCAAAGTGTGGAGAGATGTGTGAAAATGGTCACAGAAGCAGCGGGCCATGTTTACAGCCACGAGAGGCGAGAAGGTTACATCAAAGCACAAATAGCAAGCAGACTACTGATGACAAGAAACCAAAGCAAAGAGAGTATGAAGGCATTGGTTACTTTCAAATAGACTACGGATAATAAAATATAATAATTTGAAACTTGAAACAGTAACATGTGTGCAAACGCTGGTTATGTTATAAATTCACAAATATGTACATTTAAAAATCCATTTGATGTAGGTAGGACTTATTATAAAAAAAAAATTATGCCAGAATATTGTTTTGCATGCTTAAAGACTACAATAAATTGCTACCAAATTACTCGATTTTCAATTTAGCCAGTTCACCCCCTAAATTGACACACCCTACTACTAAGGTTACTCTTCCTCTCCCCAGTCGTTGCAATACTTGCACCACTGGATCAGGAAGAGGGAGGGCCAAGATGTGTGGTTGCAGCCTGCACTCCTGCCTCACCACATAAATCATCTCAAGTGCAGCCATCATACTACTCGTCATCATCAAAACACCTACTGTATATCCCCAAAATTCCTATGGCGACGGACGAGTGGAGACGGGGAACGGGGCAGAGATGACTGCCGGGAGTCTCTAGTCACAATTCTGCACAGGGACGGCGCGGAAGACGGTTGTTTAGGCACTGGGATCTAGGCAGCAGTGTAATCTGGTCCTGTCTGTGCTACTGAGCATCCCTTTCGAGGAGCCACTCTGCTCACCCCACATTGGGAAGGGGCTAGAAAGGATTCCCGAAACATATCCTGCCTATAGAATCAACCTGACTGGGTAATCCCACCCAGTAAGTTCATCCTTATGCGGTCGAAAACACAATTATAATCAAAGATCAAAACAAAAACAAAATAAACCACCTCTTGTAGTCGCTACATGGAATGTCAGGTCCCTTCTGGATACTGGCACATATGACCGTCCTGAAAGAAGAACTGCCCTTGTGGCAAAAGAGGTGGCTAGGTATAACATCGACGTCACATTGCAGCCATTAATGAGTCCCAGGCTCCCAGACGAGGAACGATTCGTAGAACAGGGGTCTGGCTATATCTTCTTCTGGAAGGGTAAACCTGCTGAGGAGAGAAACCGCATTTATGGAGTTGGCTTTGCCATTCGTCCACACATCCAACACAGGCTAACTGAAATGCTTGTTGGGATCAACGAGCGCCTCATGACGCTTCGAGTCCCACTGAATCACTCACACCATGCCTTTTTCATCAGTGCATATGCCCCAACACTGGATATAGAGGATGGCATCAAGGAGGCCATTTACGCCGACTTCGATAGAGTGCTAACCTCTATCCCCAAAGAAAACAAGGTTGTGTTCCTAGGTGACTTCCATGCCAGAGCTCGCAGAGACGATGACATTTGGCAGGGAACCGTAGGGAGAAATGGACTAGGCAAGTGTAATCCCAACGGCGTACTCCTCCTCAGCAAGTGTGCTGCACACAACCTCACTATCACCAATACCTTGTTTAGGCAGGCCGACAAGTTCAAGAGTTCTTGGTAACACCCACGATCCAAACACTGGCATCTCATTGACTACACCATTGTCAGAGAAAGAGATCGCCGAAATGTCCTCATCACCCGTGCCATGTGTAGCTCAGACCACTGCGACACTGATCATCGGCTCGTCAGAGCTAAGCTCTCACTTCACGTCGCCCCAAAACGGCGAAGGCAACAATCCTCCAGAAGAAGTTTTAACACTTCGCGTTAAGATGATCCAGTGGTAGCACATGCTTTCAGAGAGCAGCTTGAACATGGGCTGATAAACAACCCGATAACAAACAACCCAAATCCCAGTGCTGAATGGGGTATTCTCGACACGGCCAAGACAAAAACCTGCAGAGACCCTCGGCCAGATCCAAAGAATACACCAGGACTGGTTTGATGAAGTTACCCGGAAATCAGTGTACTCGTCGATGATGAACATGCTGCTTTAAATGACTGGCTGAACAACCCTAAGTCTCGGACCAAAGCTGATACTTTCCACAGGAAGAAAGCGGAGGCGCAGCGCAGGCTTTGCAAACTTAAAAACGAATGGTTTAAAAATAAGGCATGTGGGATCTCGCTGCTGTCCGTAGCTGTCAAGATTATCGCCCGAGTCCTCCTAAACAAACTTCTTTGTGAGGCGGAAAACTTCCTCCCTGAATCTCAATGTGGCTTTAGACCATTAAGTGCCCTTCATTCACTAATGCCCTTAACGCATGAGTCACAAAAGCAAGCTTGAACTCCGCATGCATCCTTGTTGGGTGATGTAAACGCTTCTGCTTTTCGCCTCGCACAGGATGCACCAGTGCCCAATAAACTAACCACCTCGCAAGGCAAATTGGTAAAAAAAAAAAAAATGAAAAAAATTTCATCAACACAAGGAAACGCCTCAACTCTCGCGTATATGTAAACACTGATATATATTATGAACTGATTTATAGTTAAACCTAAAATATTGGATTCCTATTAGTTAAGAGAGATTTATTAAACCAAATTTTGGGAATTTTAACTTAAAAAAAAGAGACATCGATGTTGCAATGATGAGCCCTGAACCCAGAACCAGTAAAACCTGATGGTCAGTCTATCAGTACAGTAAAAATTAATTCATATTTTGCTACCCACCAAAATTTTTACTGAAAGGACTGTATTTACACAATCTGGTTCTAAAACAAAACAAATTTTTAACTGAAAAAGTTACACGATTTATACAAAATGAAAATAAAATACAGATAAAAAAAGCAGAATTTAGGCCAGCCAGTGAATGATGGCTGTGTCAGATATAAAAATGACGTACTACAGTTCTGTCAAACATTCACAAGTGGCTTCAGGTTATGACATTTATTAACCTGAAGACTCTACACGATTAAGTTTAGTTAATTCTTAAAGAACTGATCTTCACAGGTCAGTCTAATATATTACTATAACGTGGAGGCCTCCGACCCACCATCAGTGTGTCGGAATACTGTGTACATGTTTCTCCAATATAAACATCAGGAGGAAGGAGTCAGTATCGCTGTGAAGGATGCACCAAGTGTGTATTCCTGCCGTGGCGTCATAAAAACAGCTGATTTATATGTTTACAAAGGCTAAATATAGGTTCGTGTACTAGAGATTTTTTTATCAATGTAAGGCTCTGAAGTCTTCCGTGACTCCATTTTATAATTGTTTCTCCCGTAAAGTATTTGTGAACTTTCAAAAAAGAAAAGTAAAATTTGAACTTTAATACTTAAGGAATACTCTGGTTACTTTTATCAAACATCTCACCTATATCTTCATATCTATTGTATTCTTTGATTCCTAAATTTGCGATGTGTCGCAGCATTTCTGGGTCGTGCATGTGTGTAACGGGAGAATATGTGAGTGGAGACAGACGACACACGCTAATAATAATAATAATAATAATAATAATAATAATTAACGGTTTATTGAAAGAGCTTGGCAGCCAGAAGGCTGAAAATATACAGTTACATATTTGGGGAATGGGTTTCGAATTACAAATAATATACAAGTAACATAAGTGATACAAATAAGATATATAATAACTAGATGGGGAAAAGCTCAAACTACAGTTCATTTCAACATAGGGACAGTGTAAGGAGTAGTGTTTACTGGGAGTGAATACACTGGTTTATTACAAGTTATTGATAATTTTTACAATGGTTGGGACTGGGGGTGGGAGGGATTGGCCAAATCACAAGACATAACCGTGTGTAAAAAGTTCTGCTGCTCAAATATCTTCCATAAGAATATTTACCTACCATCTTGTGTTGAGGACAAACATCTTTACGGAGTCTACATTTGGGGGAGTTTATCAGTTAGGCTTTACCACACTCCGGAAACGTATTTACCATCCTCGGTTCCTGTTTGATTATGGTGATAACTCATTGGTTCCCCCTTCCAAATGCAATGCATTCTTTAATTTTCAAAAGAGTTAAAAATTAAAGTCTTGTCTTGCCTCCCATATCCAAGAATAATAGAAACCCACAAAAATCTCAACCATAAGAAATCTTTACTGAAAATATGACCAGTGACAATACATGAGTGGATAAAAAAGTATATATATAATTTACACATAAGTTGTGTCACATCGTAGGTCGTAAAACACTTGGTTATCATAGTCTCGATTCTGATAATGTTAACAACATTTACTTATGTACATCCCGCAACCGGCATCCGAATTCCTAATCTTAATATCAAAGGACGACAGGGACATGTAACTCTGTTCTAACAAGTTTCAAAAAGGCTCTTCTATACGCTAAGCCCAAGTTACACACGCTCAGGGAACAATTTATAGTATTTATTTATCGTATCTTAGAACCAAGGTCTGTAGCGCGGTGATAGTCCCCCCACTTACTATTCCTTCCACACCTCGGTAGCGATAATGACGAGGGAAGGAGTCCCATAACTTCCCCCTGTGGAATATTTCCTGAATAACATTTTCATATTTACAGAACTGAAGTAATGTTAGTCATGTGCTGACGTCTTAAGGTTTTCTACAGTTGGAGTCGACCACTAAGAAAGAGTAATATATTTTTCATACCTGCAACGGTTAGGCACTAGAGGGAGGGAGAGAGACTACTGATAGAGAGATAGAAGGACAGACAGAAATATATATATACGTAGTATACTGTATATAAAGAGAGATGCCTGTATACTGTATTGAGTGTTGACAGCTATTGTCTACGTTGGTTACCTTTAATAGAGAATTGTTGGAGTATATTGTTGCCTCGTGTCTTGTGGTGGGCGGTGTGTTGTATGGTGATCGTTATGTATGTGTCAACAACATACCAGAGGTTGATATAACAAAAATATTACTGAAATATCTTACAGCTACAAGAAAAACATCGTTATAAGAAGTGGCTATTTACACTCAATCTGTCATAACATCTTTATTAATGTCTCACTACAAATTTCTGGGCTCCTGTTGAGTGATCTATCTCGCTACAGAAATCCAATTACTTCTCTAGTCAATATTTGATCACACACACACACACACACACACACACACACACACACACACACACACACACACACACACACACACACACACACACACCATTTAATGTATTTCTTATGAGTTTAACATTTAATATCTGGACTGTGAACTGGCGGGAGTTTACCAGCAAACAAAATTATATAAAAATCCCAATAATACGTACGTAGTTCAAACCGCATAAAAAAAAATCTTTGTAGGTCTATATAAGAAATACAAGTGTCCTTAAGAAGCTATCAACAATAAATCAGCGTCAAACTACCGTAACCCATCCCAAGAATATCAACAACGTCGAAAAATTCTGCATTTCAACTTTTTCCTTCGTATCCAACAAGTTTCAGGTGATGGGGGTCTTTGTGGCGTTGCATGATACTGACGTGAAGGAAATGAAAAATGCGCTTAGTTTCTGATGCTGCAGAAGCCAAAACCTGGTGGTAATATCCTGACTTTACCTGATCCACGGGAGACTGGTGGTGATGTGCCTGGCAGGTTAAGGTGATCCACGGGAGACTGGTGATGTGTCTGGCAGGTTAAGGTGATCCACGGGAGGCTGGTGGTGATGTGTCTGGCAGGTTAAGGTGATCCACGGGAGGCTGGTGGTGATGTGCCTGGCAGGTTAAGGTGATCCACGGGAGACTGGTGATGTGTCTGGCAGGTTAAGGTGATCCACGGGAGGCTGGTGGTGATGTGTCTGGCAGGTTAAGGTGATCCACGGGAGGCTGGTGGTGATGTGTCTGGCAGGTTAAGGTGATCCACGGGAGGCTGGTGGTGATGTGTCTGGCAGGTTAAGGTGATCCACGGGAGGCTGGTGGTGATGTGCCTGGCAGGTTAAGGTGATCCACGGGAGGCTGGTGGTGATGTGCCTGGCAGGTTAAGGTGATCCACGGAGGCTGGTGGTGATGTGTCTGGCAGGTTAAGGTGATCCACGGGAGGCTGGTGGTGATGTGCCTGGCAGGTTAAGGTGATCCACGGGAGGCTGGTGGTGATGTGCCTGGCAGGTTAAGGTGATCCACGGGAGGCTGGTGGTGATGTGTCTGGCAGGTTAAGGTGATCCACGGGAGACTGGTGATGTGCCTGGCAGGTTAAGGTGATCCACGGGAGGCTGGTGGTGATGTGCCTGGCAGGTTAAGGTGATCCACGGGAGGCTGGTGGTGATGTGTCTGGCAGGTTAAGGTGATCCACGGGAGGCTTGTGGTGATGTGTCTGGCAGGTTAAGGTGATCCACGGGAGGCTGGTGGTGATGTGTCTGGCTGGTTAAGGTGATCCACGGGAGGCTGGTGGTGATGTGTCTGGCAGGTTAAGGTGATCCGCGGGAGGCTGATGGTGATGTGCCTGGCAGGTTAAGGTGATCCACGGGAGGCTTGTGGTGATGTGTCTGGCAGGTTAAGGTGATCCACGGGAGGCTGGTGGTGATGTGTCTGGCTGGTTAAGGTGATCCACGGGAGGCTGGTGGTGATGTGCCTGGCAGGTTAAGGCGATCCACGGGAGGCTGGTGGTGATGTGTCTGGCAGGTTAAGGTGATCCACGGGAGGCTGGTGGTGATGTGCCTGGCAGGTTAAGGTGATCCACGGGAGGCTGGTGGTGATGTGTCTGGCTGGTTAAGGTGATCCACGGGAGGCTGGTGGTGATGTGTCTGGCAGGTTAAGGTGATCCACGGGAGGCTGGTGGTGATGTGTCTGGCAGGTTAAGGTGATCCACGGGAGGCTGGTGGTGATGTGTCTGGCAGGTTAAGGTGATCCACGGGAGGCTGGTGGTGATGTGCCTGGCAGGTTAAGGTGATCCACGGGAGGCTGGTGGTGATGTGTCTGGCAGGTTAAGGTGATCCACGGGAGGCTGGTGGTGATGTGTCTGGCAGGTTAAGGTGATCCACGGGAGGCTGGTGGTGATGTGTCTGGCTGGTTAAGGTGATCCGCGGGAGGCTGATGGTGATGTGCCTGGCAGGTTAAGGTGATCCACGGGAGGCTGGTGGTGATGTGTCTGGCAGGTTAAGGTGATCCACGGGAGGCTGGTGGTGATGTGTCTGGCAGGTTAAGGTGATCCACGGGAGGCTGGTGGTGATGTGTCTGGCAGGTTAAGGTGATCCACGGGAGGCTGGTGGTGATGTGCCTGGCAGGTTAAGGTGATCCACGGGAGGCTGGTGGTGATGTGTCTGGCTGGTTAAGGTGATCCACGGGAGGCTGGTGGTGATGTGTCAGTGTAGAGTGGGGTGGTGTGATGGGCGGGAGTTGAAGGACCAGAGTAGTAGGTCAGGTAATAAATGTCGGACGAATATCAACGGAGAAAAGTCAAGAGAGAGAATGTGTGAGAGAGAGAGTGGGAAGAGAGAATGAGTGGGATAAAAAGAGGATCAGTGGAGAGAGAGAGAGAGAGAGAGAGAGAGAGAGAGAGAGAGAGAGAGTTAAAAAGACGAGAGACGAACAGAAGGACGTAAGACTTTAAACTTCGTCACATTATAATTAAAACTTGGCTTACCATATTAAAAAAAAGAAACTCTACTTATACTTTACGTCTCTCATCAACAGTTCATATGTGTGTAATCTTATCCTGACATTATACTGTACACTAAATTACACAGGCATAACCCCTTGGCTCCCGTAATTTAAGACAGTAAACATATCTTGGGATTTACGTGCAATAAAGAACCATTACTTGGCATTATACTTCACACCCCCCCCCCCTTATGAGATTTATGCACCTTGAGAACTAAATGAATATGATAATACTGTTTTATCGTCGTTAATATGGCGAGAACAATAATTAATAAAAGTAATGAAAACTTATGGTCTTAATTGTTGACCACTTAGCGATAAAACACGTTGTTAAACCCTGACTCAAGGTTTAAGAATAACACGGTGTAATGATGATGGATAATGCAACTCGAATTATATACAGTTTATATAATAGTACCCTACTGTATTAATCTGTATATACATCTATTACTATATAAGACCATAATAGTATATAACTACCAATGTATAGAGAATTAGATAGACAATATTATCAACTCTTATACAACAATCACTGTATATATTACTTTTAGTATATATAGCTTTTAAATATCCCTGGATGTACAAGGATATACATCTAAGGATATACATCACTATGTATTAATTTGCATCTCCTCTGCCAGCATAATACATATTTCTCTTTATCCAATAGACGTTAACGGGATTCTGTCTTATAAAGGTCTTCCCAGGGTTCAGTCTTAGCTCAATCAACGCTAAATTGTGGGAAAAAATAATTATCTCATTTTGTTTTAGTAATGATGTGTTTGTGTATCATAAAATGAGGAAAATATTGATGGGAATAAAAGAATGATTGATGTATCTAAAAGGAAATAAACAGACCCTATGTAGATACTGTAAAACATTGATCTATTCTTCGTGGTATGTAATTGACTATAATGCGGTTTTTTTCTCAGCCGGTAAAAAAGGCACTATAGTCTGAGGTTACCACAAACTACCTCTTATGTCTCCTCAAGAATATATCAAAATGGTGAACCCTCCAAAAAATTTGATATACGATTATTAATATTTTTTTTTATAAACCAGTAAAACGGGCGAACATATAGAACGAACGAGGAAGATTAGAACGAACGAAAGAAAGAACAGAAGAATGGACAAACGGTTAGAGAGATTGATCTACAGCACCTAACCATGCTAACCAAACTAGTAATTATCCTACGTTATCGTGTCTTCCTTCCCCCTACTGCCGTGTTATCCTGTTCCAATTATAGGATATTATCAGTGACGCTGTGAGAGGCATAGTACCACTAATAAGGTATAGCATTGATTTATGTTGATCATTACTCGAGGAAAATTACCAATTACAGACATATAAATCACCGATAACTAGACATTCAGGAAAATGTCGCCATGTTTATTCTGTATATTGACACGAGAACTCTCTAACCTATCATCAAACTCTTCCCCGCACGACAACCAGATAAATTTAGCGGCACTGTAGTCACACAGGTAGGTCCAGGATCACGTCAATATAACCCATAGTAATACGTGAGATAATGTATTTAATCAAAGGTGGGGTGGGCGGAGAGGGGTACAGTACACAGATCACTAGGGATGTTTTGTAATGGGGTGGTCGAGGTATGCTGCCAACTAGTACCGTTTCTTGTGTGGTTGTGTTTATATGATAGGTTTGTAGAGTAGCGAGTACATGTTTATCCACACGTGAGTATACTGCTTCTTCCTGACCCTCCGCCTGCTGTGACCGTTTTGACAGTCACAGGCAGTATTTATGGTTACAGCCAGTCTAAGGGTGACAATGTTGACAGTCACAGCCAGCTTTAACAGGCATAGTCGATTTTGATGATCACAGTTAGTTTTAACAGTCTCGGGGATTGTTGACACCCACAATCACATTGTTGACAGTCAGAGTGTGGACTGCCACAGATAGTGCTCACAGTCACAGATAGTATTAACAATCAAAGTTAGTGTCAACAGTCACCCAAGCAGCAGACAGTCAGCGTGTGCCAGCACCAGCCCATTACCCTATGGTCATTATTCACGACAACAAGAACAAGTATCGACCTCTGCCCACCACTCTCCCCACCTTATACATTTTTCATCCTGGTTTAAACATCACTTAAGATAATTTCCTATTAAACTTTATCATAAATTTAATTTGACCTCTTACAGGTATATATATATATATATATATATATTTCATTTTTAGTCCATTTAACACGCTGACTTTGAACATATAATCAACGACCTCACCAGCAAGGAATCGAACCCTCGACCTACTGGGTGTGACTAGGGAACGCTTACCGGCTAGGCCACAAGGACACTAAAAGCAGTTCTAGACTCTGTTATATTTCACACAAAGCCTATTCATCGAGCTGATGGCGCCGTGAACCTCATTGGGAAACTGCCCGTGCCTCGTATGTGGTGTCAGTAGCATTTTACCGAATCCAGCTGGTATGAAACGCGAGGTACATATATATACTTCATTTTTAGTCCATTTAACACGCGGACTTTGAACATATAATCAACGACCTCACGAGCAAGGAATCGAACCCTCGACCTACTGGGTGTGGCTAGGGAACGCTTACCGACTAGGCCACAAGGATTCGGTAAAATGCTACTGACACCACATACGAGGCACGGGCAGTTTCCCAATGAGGTTCACGGCGCCATCAGCTCGATGAACAGGCTTTGTGTGAAATATAACAGAGTCTAGAACTGCTTTTAGTGTCCTTGTGGCCTAGCCGGTAAGCGTTCCCTAGTCACACCCAGTAGGTCGAGGGTTCGATTCCTTGCTGGTGAGGTCGTTGATTATATATATATATATATATAGGCCCATTCTTAATTTATCTAAAAAATTTAATTACTCAAAACGCCTGCCAGTGTTCTAAATTACGTCAAGAAATCGTGATCACAGACTTGGACCCTTACATACATTGCTATAATATTGAGCAAAAAAGTGAGGCTGGTCGTAAAATTGGGCTCAGGCAGGTTAATGATTATACTCCACGTCGGGATAATTGAAGGTAGTCATCACTGATAATGCAGGGCTTCCGACACACTGATGAACTAATCCAATATATTTACCTAACAGCTCTAGTTGGCTAATGGACTTGAGTGTCTCGTTATGGGGTGTATATGGCCAGGGCCGGATTTACCAATAGGCCGAGTAGGCCATTGGCCTAGGGCCCACCGTATCTGGGGGCCCACTGAAACTAATTTGTCGCGCAGCGTGCCAGCGTATAACCTTGTTTCAAGTGTACACCGTGTTAGGTTCTGAATAATAAGTTCTATATACAGGAGAGAACACAAACACCTGTATAGTTTTGTAGGTTCGGTTTACTGGATAAGAGTATGTACACAAAAGAGAGCAGCGGTCTCCCTGGCTAGGCTCCTTGTCAACCCCTATAGGCGACGTTTGGCAAGTGATACATTAGCAGCTTCCATACGTCGCCAGGCACATTAATTAAGCGTGTGGGGTATGGTAATAACATTGCCACACGCTGCTAGCTACATAAATGGAGCACATACATAATATACATACATAATATATAATCCAGCATACATAATATACATACACCTCCCTCCCCCCTATACGCTCATAGCAAAGTCTTGAGCGGACCTTTTCTTTTGGATCCGTTCTGAGCGTCGAGGGACTTCATCACTGGGAAGGGTATGGGACTCAACACTGGTGGCGGGGCCAGCAGAAGGCATTGTTACGGGTCGGAGAAAACGGCGGTTCCTCCACCACACACGACCACTGGGTAACCGCACCTGGTAGTCCCGTGACCTGCCGAGACCCATAACTACGCCTACTTTGTCCCAACGTAGGGAGGTCGGGTCCTGAACACGGACTTGGGTGCCGACACTCAACCTGGGGAGAGAACGGGCGTGGTCATTGTAGCGGGCGGCGACGTCCTGAACACGTTCGGCGGCTCGGCGATCACAATCCTCTGTCTTGGCCTGCCACTCCTTGGAGAAGGATTGAGGGTGAGCAGGGACACAAGAACGAAGGGGGCGTCCATACAAAACCTGGGCAGGGGAGCGTCCGGTGTAGTTAGGTGTGTTGCGGAGTTCAAGAAGACCCCTGTCGAAGGCCTCGCAGTCAATGTTCCCAGAAGGGGCCACCTTAAGGATGAGGTGCTTCAGGGATTTGACAGCAGCCTCAGCGTGGCCGTTGGACTGCGGGTAATGGGGCGATGACAACACATGCCGGACTCCCCATCGGTCAAGGAACGCAGCAAAGTCCCGGCTTGTGAACTGAGGCCCTCCGTCGGTTCGCAGGCGTGCAGGAACGCCCACGTCACGGAAGTAGTGGCGGAACTTGCTGATGGTGGCGGCAGACGTCGTGTCATTACCGCACTTGATGACAACCGGCCAACCAGAGAGACGGTCGACGATAACGAGGAAGGACTTTCCTGACACACAGAAAAAGTCGGCCGACACAGACTCAAAGGGGCGGGTGGGGTTGTCGTCACTCATAAAGGATTCCTGCTGCTGGCTGGGTTGTAATACGCGGCGGGGCTTACACACCCGGACAGCATTGGAGATGTCGGGGTCGATGCCAGGCCGGAACACAGTCTGTCTTGCACGCCGTTTGGTGGCCTCGGCTCCACAGTGACTGTCGTGGAGGCGAGCCAAGGCGTGGAGACTTGAAGCAGCAGGGACAACTACCGAAGGAGAGGTGTCACTGGCCAGAGGTAGGGGCAGGGCGGCAGCAGGGTAGTTGCTGCTCCCTTCGTGCACCCTGTTGGCGTGTTTTACCTCGAGAATCGGTGTTGGGAAGTCCTGGGAGATGATGGCCAACTCTTGGCAATGGTAGGACAGCAAAGGAGTCGGGACGCCATTATGCACATCAATCCAGGCTTGACACGACCTGTTGCCAAAGGTGACGTGTGCATAGAGTGAACCTAGGGCCGGGGTCATCTGTGAACCATCTGCCATAAAGCGGAGATCCTTGGGGGGCGGTCCTAGATCACTTGGAGAGAGCCCCAAGCATTGCAAATGCTGGGGACCGATGACTGTAGCATCAGCGCCTGTGTCGGGCAACATCTGAAGACGGGATGACACACCGCCGTAGGTCACGATAACGCTGATGTACTGGGGGACTTTGGTCCTGGGACGCGGGGGGGAGCACACATTCCTAATGTGGCTCGAGCGTTGTCAGGAGTCGTCGTGCCTCTGATTGGAAGGCTGTGGGCGGCCCTCTCTGGTGGAAGGGGGCTGAAGCTTCCGCCGACGCGGTCTCTTGGGTATGTTGGAAGGGCAACACTTGTCATAGTGGCCCAGACGACCACACACATTGCACTGGACGCGTTTGGCTGGGCACCGTACTGTGAGTGACCAGTGGCCCTTACGGTCACAACTGTTGCAGGTAGACTGAGCAGCTGGACACACCTGTGTTCCGTGCTGCTTACCACAGTTGTTGCAAAATAAACCGGGCGTGGACGTGGTGGGCGAAGGCGTAGGAACAGACTTCTTGTCCTTCTTGTACCGGGACACAGCGCGTATAGCTGTAGGGGGAGCACGGATGGCAGAGGTGGCACACCTGGCAGCCTCATAGGAGTGACATATCGTCGACACATCCTTAAGAGAAGAGGAAGAGTCGAGGGAGGTGAGGCGTTGGACAAGTTCCTCGTCCTTAACACCCATCAGGATCACCTGCCTCAACTGGGTCTCCTCGCACTGCTGGTGGTGGCCTGGACATATATCTACCTCTTCCGAGGCTCTCTTAAGACGCACGTAAAAGGCATCAAAAGACTCACCCTCCATCTGTCTGCAGCTAAACAATTCCCTCCTGCGCAGAGCTTCATTCTGCTGTCCTTTGATGTGCCGTTGTAGAACGTCCAGTACCTCCTCTACAGACAGCAAAGAGGTTGGGGGTACCTGCAACGTATGTTCCAAGACACGCTGAATTTCCATGGACAGGCACATACGCAGCTGGATGAGTTGTTTAGGCTGTGACAAACTCTGGAGATCCACCATTGTAGAGTAATCAGTCCACCGTCGCCGCCATTCACGAAAAGTCTGGAAATTCACATCAGGCTTCAAGATGGGCGGTGTTTGAGCTGCTGCTTTAGGTGGGGCTGGGGGGTGTGAAGGAAGCATGGATGAGGTATCTGAACCAGTCAGTACCGAGGCAGTGTTAGAGCCAGGGGCTTGGTTAACAGTGAGGCGAGATATCAAGGCTTCAAACCGTTCACTGTCTTCCAATCTCCGTTGGTTGTCTCGTTCTGCCTCTGCTTGCCTTCTGTGCTCATCCGCCAAACGTCTGTGGGCTTCATCCTCGCGTTTCTCATCTCTCATAAACTTCAGTAAAGCAATTATCTCTGGAGACAACGCTGAATAATGAGGTGAGGGACTGCGCGATGTGGGGGCTGGAGCGTCGTGGCCGGCCTGGTCATCCATCTCTGCGGGGCTATCCCCCGCCTGGCTCATCCAGACGCTGGGTCCACGGCTACGTAAGGCGTGAGACATAACTACTTCCTCTGTGTACTATGTCTTAAATCAGTGTTGACCGGTCAGCCCGTCGTATCAACAAGATTTCAGACAAAAATTTATTAAATACACAGATAAGTAGATTATATATATAAAATATATATAAGGAAGCCGCGCGGTCAGCGAGTGTTAGTACATGTACGTGTGCGAGTGAGTGTGTGTCCCGGGCGGGCAAAGCGTCTCGCCCCAGCTGTGAGGGGGGGTGGAGGCGGCACTGTGAGGGGGGTGGAGGGAGAGGCGCGGCGACTCCCAGTCAGCCCAGTTACCCTCAGAACGCGGTCAGAGACGGGTGCACTGAACTCTACTCCTTACAAATGCCCAGAACGTGCCGTATACCTTGGGAATCCTTTAGAACAAGGTCACACATGAATGGCACGAAACACACAATGCACTAAACACTTCACAGAAAATCACTGTCACTGACACTGCTCAAAGTTGCGAAATTCTTCGAGCAGGGATGACCCGCGGGAGTTGACCCAAGCGAGAGAGGAGTCCGTACGCCGGCTTCCCCACAAACTTTGCACTATCACTCGTAATTATCCAGTAAGATCGGATCACTGTGCCATGTTAGGTTCTGAATAATAAGTTCTATATACAGGAGAGAACACAAACACCTGTATAGTTTTGTAGGTTCGGTTTACTGGATAAGAGTATGTACACAAAGGAGAGCAGCGGTCTCCCTGGCTAGGCTCCTTGTCAACCCCTATAGGCGACGTATGGCAAGTGATACATTAGCAGCTTCCATACGTCGCCAGGCACATTAATTAAGCGTGTGGGGTATGGTAATAACATTGCCACACGCTGCTAGCTACATAAATGGAGCACATACATAATATACATACATAATATATAATCCAGCATACATAATATACATACACACCGAGTATTTCATTATATAATATATTCACAGCCATAAGGGCCCCTGTACAATAAATATAGAGCCCGGAGTATGGGGCCCCTGTACAATAAGTATAGGCACTGGCTAACCATTATTCCAGAATAAGATCAGCAAATCGATTGACATCCAGGTTCCCATTTACTGGTAAATAGAAAGCCAAATGGCGTAAAAAAAAAATACTCATAGTTTCACTCTGTCCGGGAATCGAACACGGGTCCACTCGCTTGCAAAGCGAGCAAGCTGAATATTACACCACAGGTTGCCAAAATCACGTTTAGTAAACAAAATTTTTATTTTTTTTTTGTGCTGGTCAAGCCCCGACCAGAGGTTAGCTAGACCCCCGGACAACTCTTTCGGAGCTTGACTAGCACGTCGTATTGGTATTATTATCTCGACTTAATTATATATTACAAAGTCACTTGTGAGTTTTTCAATGTTTTTTTTTTATAATATTTACTTATTCTAAGCTAAATGTTAACAAATAAATGACTTAAATAAAACGAAAACAAACAAATAAAAGCCGAACTCCACCTAATATATACTGTATGTTACACTAAATAGGGATAATTGGCCATTAGTGATGACTTCTATGTATTTCTCTTCTCTGGAAACTTTTGACTGGCCATAAACGATCCTGTAGATCATAAATATACATATAAATGAATACCAATTTCAATTTCAATTGTTTATTCCTTGATAGAGAAGGCGGGATCCTAGTGCTGTCACTAGGTACCCCTGTACAATAACACCAGAAGCAGCTGGCAAGTGTGACAAGTATATACAGTATAAATATTATAAAGGGGCTTACTAAAGCCTAAGGAAGGAAGGATATTCCTTTAACACATAATCAATGTTATTTACAAAATATCTGGCCAGTATGGGGAGGATCATCGTGTCTCCGTCAGGGGGTCGTGGAGTGGTGGTGCAGCAGGCGTCACTGAAGCGTTGTAAATGAATACCTTCATGCATAATGTAACCTGACCAGACCTAACCTAACCTAACCTAATCTAGCATAACCTAACCCAATCTTCTTCTTCTTCTTCTCACATGCATTATTTCATCATCAACCCAATTAAAATTCGAACGCCTTAACCTTACACACCGTGGCCCTGGGCTGTGGGTGGAGAGGGGGGATGGGGGAGTGTTGGGGGAGGGCGGGGGAAGACTCACCTAAACCACCCAACACACCCAGCAGGCGCTTTGTAACACCCAACAAGTGACCTTTGGGTGGGGGCAGTTTTCTCGCCAGATCTAGACCAGTGGGCAGTGTTACCCCCAAAAGGTAACTGACATATTGAAACAGAGACACACTGTCATTTAGGCTGAAAATGAACTTACTCACAAATAGACATAATAGCACACGGACACAGACATACAGTAGTGGTTGAACCGTTGAGAGATGTATTATAATAAGACTCAGATGGTAAAATAACTGACTGACTGACTAACTAACTACGTTATTAGAGCAATTGCCTCATTGACCCAGTTAATGTGTGAAGGGTTCACATGGGTCTCTTGAATAGTACACTGAGATACACTGACCCGAATCTCACATGACACAATCCCATTGACAGATCTCCTCTACACATAACCTCACCGGACACAACTGTATGGTAGAAATAAATCCCAACTCACAAATCATAACCTGACAACCAAGCCTACTGTACGTGAAGGAATATTCATTGTTAAAACATACCAAGTGACCATTTTTCGTTATAATAAAAATCCTATTGGATGATTTTTTCATTGGGTAAAATCCTACTGTACGATCAGAATAATGGTAATTACAAGATGCTGGTAATTAAGTGAAAGGTTATCACCCATCATATGAGTGAAAATATTATAGATGGCCAACCCCGCAGTGTCGTCGCGACGCCTCTTCCATATAAACTATATAAGGTATATTTATTCATCTATAATAGGTATTTCGTGTGTTTACTCTTGTGAGGTGACCACAGTGTTCAGACGTATCTAGTAACTCGTGTTACAACAAACTTTATATATTTAACGTAATAGCCCATGGGAAATAAATAATAAGCAGTATATATGTAATGATGTATACATATGAGTCCCGTTTGTACTAGCTGTCCGATGTTTCTTACTCGTATAATATATTTGAAACAAATTTACAATCTGTTATTAACAAATTCTAATCAAACAATTCCCTCATAATGCATAAAGAATATTTTTTAATGGTTCAATGTATTACTACCAACGTATCGAGAAAGTCAATATAGAATTTTTCTACCATATTTCACCTGAAGATTAGACACCCCACCTTATTTCACCTGAAGATTAGACACCCTACCTTATTTCACCTGAAGATTAGACACCCCGCCTTATTTCACCTGAAGATTAGACACCCTAACCATATTTTACCTGAAGATTAGACACTCTACCTTATTTTACCTGTAGATTAGACACCCCGCCTTATTTCACCTGAAGATTAGACACCCCGCCTTATTTCACCTGTAGATTAGACACCCCGCCTTATTTCACCTGAAGATTAGACACCCCGCCTTATTTCACCTGAAGATTAGACATCCCACCTTATTTCACCTGAAGATTAGACACCCCGCCTTATTTCACCTGAAGATTAGACATCCCACCTTATTTCACCTGAAGATTAGACACCCCGCCTTATTTCACCTGAAGATTAGACACCCTAACCTTATTTTACCTGAAGATTAGACACCCCGCCTTATTTCACCTGAAGATTAGACACCCCACCTTATTTCACCTGAAGATTAGACACCCCGCCTTATTTCACCTGAAGATTAGACACTCTGTAGATATATGAGACGAATATTGCTGTAATATGTAACTCTGTATTATTTACCATTATTGATTCAGGTCTCTGTATTATATGTTTATAACCATACTCCCTTTTGTCACTTGAATGTTAGTTCAAACTTTGAGCACATGCGAGCTGTACGGGCATGCGCAGATAGAGATACCCAGAGAGATTGCAAGACAGGACGCTATTTCCCCTGTCTTAACTCCTTTTGTGTGTTTGTCCCAGAAATAGAACTTACGAACTTGACATCAGGGTGTTTCCTTTACCCCTCATTGGAAGTATCACCTGAGTCTCCCACATGGCGCAGTGTTTAGCTGGGACATCACATTATTCAGAATTGGAGTGGACACAGAATCTCTCTCGGAGCCGCCATCTTGTCAACTTCCCTTGTCGAGTGGATCTCGGGCTTACCTCAACAGATATTCCTGGATTTACAGTGCAGTGTTGTGAAGTGCTTTTTCAGTGTTGTGTGTGCCCTTTAGTGTCTTTATAGTGTTTCCCCGTGTTCCTGCACTTTTTACAAAAGAGGGAAGCCTATTTAAGACCTATGGGCGAGCTCAAGTTTTGACATCCACCCCTGTTCATGTCTCGAATGGCACTGCGCGAGTGAGCCAGCCAGCGCACTCGCCAGCCTGCCCCGAGTACACGCATGAACGAACGCACACACACACACTCACAGACGCTCGCAGATATCTTCCATTTAAAGACGATTGCTTTTCTGCTCACTTATTAATTACAGTAATTGTGAGAGAAATAAACCAGGCCATATGGAAGATCAGGAATTTATTGGGTTTTCTTCAGATACCCAACAAGCCCAACTTCAGACGGATGTCGGTGCAGTAAGTGGACTTCAAGTGGATCGGAAAGTGGATCAAGCGGCCCCACCCACCCTTAGCCCCCACTGCACACGTCCGCAATCTGCCACAGGTGTCGACTTCCTTCATTTAATTCAGTTTTTGGAAGACAACCGACGACAAGACGACATCAGGAGGCGACAGGAAGACGATGAACGAAGACGTGAAGAGGATCACAGATGTCAACAAGAAAACGCCAGGTTCAGTGCCATTATCGAGTTGTTGGCACCTGTTACCCTTCAAGCAGCTACTACACCTGCCTCTTCGTCCACAGGTGTACCTGCAGGGTCCTCTTCAACTTCTTTGCCCCCCCACAGAAAGCACTCGCTCAGAGTCCACCGCCACTCCAAGCTGATGCCTCGTTCCAGGTATTCCGTGAATGGCGTCGGAGGTGGGACGATTATTCGATGATGGTCGATTTATCGAGGTTGCCTAGGGAGAAACAGCTGATCCAGATGAGGATGTGTCTCACCCTAGAGACGCAACGTATCCTGGAGCACACCCTGCAAATTCCCCACGACACAGACAAGAGTGTGAAGGACGTCTTGGATGCTTTACAGACGCATATCAAGGGTCTCCGCAACGAAGCTCTCCGAAGGAGAGAACTTCTCAGTTGTAAGCAGCTGGAGGGTGAGTCATTTGCCGATTTTTACGTACGACTCAGACGCATCGCTGAGGAGGTTGACGTTTGTCCTGGGAACTCGTCGACTTGTGAGGAAACACAGCTGAAGCTGATTATCCTCATGGGCGTGCGGGACGAAGAGCTTATTCAGAAGCTTATCTCCCTCGACACTGCCTCTTCTCTACAGGATGTTGTCACCACCTGCCGCTCTTACGAAGCCACCAGAAGTGCGACTTCTGCCATTCGTGCTCCATCTAACAAGCTGTGTGCCATCTCCGCATATAAGAAGAAGAAAGGACGTGACCGGACTTCAGCTTCACATCCGACTTCAGCTTCACATCCGACTTCAGCTTCTCATCAATCTTCAGCATCACTTCAGACTTCGACGCCAGGTCATTCCTCCCAGTATTGTGCTCGTCGGCATGGTTCTGAATGCCCTGCTGCTGACAGCGCCTGCAATAACTGTGGATGTCGTGGTCATTGGGCTAGGACACTGAAGTGCCCTGCCAACAACGCTCAGTGCCGCTCCTGTAGCCGCATTGGACACTATGACAAATGCTGTCAGTCACAGAAGAAGAATAATACTACTTGCAAGTCTCAGGCGGCAAAGAACAAGCGCTGTCGTCGCGTGGGATCCTCTTCTTCCCCTGTCAGCAAGACACCTCAGCCCATCTGTGTTCACCTGTCATACGGCGACGTTACATCCCGTATCCAGATGCTTCCTGACACAGGTGCAGACGTCACAGTCATCGGCACAAGACACCTCGACATTCTGGGGATCCCTAGGAGCAGCTTGCAACCACCGTCAACTTCTACAACGCTCACCGCAGACGGTTCTACAATGGCGCCTGCTCTGGATACATTTCAGGCTACCCTCACCCTAGGTAAGCAGTCATGTTCTGCCAGGATTCAGGTCCACAAAGGTGTTCAGATGCCACTACTGTCTTATGGCCACTGTCAAGAGTTGGCCATAATATCTTCAGACTTCCCTAAGCCAATTCTTGAAATAAAACGTGTCAACAGGTGCAAGGAGCTGCCCCTCCCACCCAATACGTCACCTTCTGCAGCCAGGGAGTTCTTCCTACTGCATTTCAAGGACGTGCTGGTTTCCAAGGAGGACCTCAAGACGGCTCCACTCAAGCCAATGGCTTTCTCCCCCATGAGAATTCACCTGAAGGATGACGCAGTACCTTTCGCCATCCACACACCGAGACAGATACCCTTCGCTTTCCAGAGCCAAGTTAAGAAGGAACTCGACCCTATGGTAGCCCAGGGGATCATTAAGCCTGCTGGTGACGACCCCTCGGATTGGTGTCACCCCATGGTAGCAGTCGCCAAGAACATTACTGGAGTTCGTATCACCGTCGACCTCACCAAGCTGAATAGCCAAGTTTCCCGCCCGTCCCACCCTTCACCGACACCCTTCGCCGCTATACGCAGTGTGGACCCGAAGGCAAGGTACTTTACTACAGCAGATGCCTTATGTGGGTACTGGCAGATGGAACTTGCGGAAGAAGATCAGCACCTCACGACGTTCATCACACCGTACGGCCGATTTCAGCACTGCAGAGGACCTATGGGTTTCGCGGCTACTGGCGATGCTTTCTGCCTCCGTGGTGACATGGCCCTTCAGGGTGTGGCGAACTGTGTCAAGGTCATCGACGACGTGCTCCTATATGACGAGGATTATTCAACGCATCTTGAGCGTGTTCACCAGATGCTCGCCAGGTGCCGCAAGTACGGGATCACCCTCAACAAGGATAAGTTTGTGGTCGCGGCATCTAGTGTGAACTTCTGTGGGTACACCCTCTCAGGCAAGGGCCTCTCGGCTGATCCTGGAAAGGTCAGCGCGATCCGGGACTTCCCAACTCCTGCCAACCTGACCGACCTCCGCTCGTTCATGGGCCTGGTAAACCAGTTGGCTGAGTTCACCCCCGACATCGCCGCTGCAGCACAGCCCCTACGCCCCCTGATGAGCCCCAAGAGAACATTCACCTGGACAGCTGACCATGATGAGGCATTCCGTCGCGTCAAGACAGCTTTCCTTAGCCCACCTGTTCTCGCTTCCTTCGACCCGGCCCTGCCAGTTGTCCTCCAGACTGATGCCTCTCGCCTCTACGGGATTGGATACGCTCTGCTACAGGACCACGGCAATGGACGCCTTCGTCTGGTTCAGTGTGGCTCTCGGTTTCTGACTGACGCTGAGCCTCGCTACGCCACCATCGAACTGGAGCTGTTAGCCGCCGTCTGGGCCATGTCCAAATGTAGGTTGTATCTGATCGGCCTACAACACTTCAACCTCATGACGGATCATCGGTCACTCATCCCGATCCTGAACCACTACTCCTTGGATGCTGTCGAGAATCCCCGCCTCCAACGCCTTAAGGAGAAGATCTCGCCCTACCTTTTCACAGCTGTGTGGCGTGCTGGCAAGCTGCTCTGCATCCCTGATGCTTTGTCACGAGCCCCAGTCAGCCTCCCTACACCAGAGGACGAGATCGCATGTGCTGATGCTACTGCACACCTCAGGACTGTAGTGACCGTGAACGCCGTCATCTCAGAAGAGTCTCCACCGCAGGACGCCGACAGGACTCTTCAGGAACTCCGAGCCGCGGCAAGAGCGGACCCTTCGTACATCCGTCTACTGAACTGCGTGACCTCGGGATTTCCCTCCAACCGGTACGACTTACACAGCTCTTTACTCCCATACTGGAAGATGCGGGACGACTTCTATGCTGATGGCGACCTGGTCTTGTATGGAGCAAGAGTTGTGGTTCCTGCCGTCCTCCGCCGCCGCACCCTAGCCCACCTGCACGACAGCCACAGGGGTGTGGAAGCTACGAAGCGCCGGGCGAGACAAGCTGTTTTTTGGCCAGGCATCGACTCCGACATCGCTAGTTCCGTTCAAGTCTGCGAGCCATGCCAGGTGCTGCAGCCTAGTCAGTAGCAGGAACCCCTCATGAACAACGACAACCCTACGAGGCCATTTGAGTCCGCCTCTGCGGATTTCTTCGTTGTGGCGGGAAAGTCCTTTCTCGTCATCGCCGACCGGCTCTCAGGTTGGCCTGTTGTCGTTCCCTGCGGAGGCAACACTACTGCCTCTCATACAGTACGTATGTTCTGTCGCCACTTCCGGGAAGTTGGTGTCCCTCTCCGCCTGAGGACTGACGGCAGGCCCCAGTTCACCAGCAACGACTTCCGGGACTGCATGGAGCGATGGGGAGTTTATCATGTGGTGTCCTCGCCACATTATCCCCAGTCCAATGGACATGCCGAGGCTGCCGTAAAGTCCGTCAAGCATCTCATCCTCAAGACGGCACCCTCAGGCAACATTGACTGTGAGAAGTTTGACCGGGGTTTATTGGAATTGCGGAATACCCCCAACTTCACAGGTCGCTCCCCAGCACAGATGTTATACGGCCACCCACTACGGTCATGTGTCCCTGCCCATCCTGAGTCCTTCTCGAGGGAGTGGCAGGCCAGGACCGAGGAATGCGATCGTCGTGCAGCCGCCCGTGCTGACCAGGTAAAGGCACAGTACGATCAGCACGCCCGACCCCTTCCCAGGTTGAGTATCGGGCAAACAGTTCGGGTTCAAGACCCGACGTCTCACCGCTGGGACAAGGTCGGGGTTGTCATGGGCTGCGGCAAGACCAGGGATTACGAGGTCCGTCTCCCTAGTGGTCGGGTATGGTGGCGGAATCGCCGCTTCCTTCGTTCAGTACCGTCCTCTAGTGGTGAACCCCTCCCCCACATCCCTGTGAACCCTTGCTTGGACGAGAAAAGTAAGTCCTCATTCAGTGACCCCCCAGTTTTCCCAAGTCACTCTCAAAGGCTCCTGGAAAAAAGAGTCCGCTCGAGATTGCACTACGAGCGTGAGGGAGGAGGGAGGTGTAGATATATGAGACGAATATGGCTGTAATATGTAACTCTGTACTATTTACCATTATTGATTCAGGTCTCTGTATTATATGTTTATAATCATACTCCCTTTTGTCACTCGAGTGTTAGTTCAGACTTTGAGCACATGCGCGCTGTACGCGCATGTGCAGATAGAGATACCCAGAGAGATTCCAAGACAGGACGCTGTTTCCCCTGTCTTAACTCCTTTTGTGTGTTTGTCCCAGAAATAGAACTTACGAACTTGACATCAGGGTGTTTCCTTTACCCCTGATTGGAAGTATCACCTGAGTCTCCCACACACACTACCTTATTTCACCTGAAGATTAAACACACCGCCTTATTTCACCTGAAGATTAGACACCCCGCCTTATTTCACCTGATCATTAGACACCCCGCCTTATTTCACCTGAAGATTAGACACCCTACCTTATTTCACCTGAAGATTAAACACCCCGCCTTATTTCACCTGAAGATTAAACACCCCGCCTGTATTTCACCTGAAGATTAAACACCCCACCTTATTTCACCTGAAGATTAGACACCCTACCTTATTTCACCTGAAGATTAAACACCCCGCCTGTATTTCACCTGAAGATTAAACACCTCACCTAATTTCACCTGAAGATTAGACACCCTACCTTATTTCACCTGAAGATTAAACACCCCGCCTTATTTCACCTGAAGATTAGACACCCTACCTTATTTCACCTGAAGATTAAACACCCCACCTTATTTCACCTGAAGATTAGACACCCAACCTTATTTCACCTGAGCATTAACCGAACCTAACCTCAAGTTAGCGTCAGGGTGGTGGATTGATTCTTCAAGTTATCCGTTGTTTCTGAATGAATAAAATTAAAGGAAATAATACAGTTTTATTCTCCTATGTTCAATGGTAATTACTACTACACACACTCTAGCGTGTTGCTAGGGATACCCAAAGAATGTTCTATACTACTGAGGGTATACACAAACACTTGTTGTCTTTAAAAGGAGGTTCTATTCTCGTACGGGAGATATATATACAATAGGACGCAGAAGCCCGTGGTCACGCCACGAGGACTCTGTCTTCTCTCTCTACATCTATATATGTATTACTACGCGCTGGCCTGTACAGATGCCAGCATTCACAAGCTAAATACATAAAGTATAAATGTGATAATTTATATACATAACATGGTGCACAATAAATGGAATATTACATAGAATTAATACATGTTCTGCAATACTTTACTATACATAATTAATAAGAGTAATATAAGAGTAATATAATAATATACAGCTGAAGGTACTACTTTGTGTCCCTATATATCATACACACACCAAGACGTACTATGACCTTCGCTCCTCTTGTGTGTGTGCGTGCACGTGTCTGTGTGTGTATGATAACGAGAGAAAAGACGAGAACGAGAGAAAGAGACAAAAAGCAACGACAGACAAAAAGATAATGAAGATAAACAGAGATAAACAGATATAAACAGAAAAAGATAAATATAGATAAAGCTAACAAACAATAAGAGATACAATATGAGAGAGAGCTAAACAGGGAAACAATGATCAACATAAAGACAAACACAGACATACAGACAGACAGGTATAGAGAGAGAGAGAGAGAGAAACCAGGCAGATCTGTCAGAATACAGCCAGAGAAATAGGGAGGTGGGGAGCGAGTCTAAAAAAAAAATCGGTGTAATAAAATAAAAATCACTGAAACGTGAACGATTCTGAGGAACTGTGTGCATGAAAACACCCCGAGGACCAAGGGGGTGCAAAATAGGTGGGGAGGGGAGGGTGAAGGAAGGGAGAGGGAAGAGGTGGGGTGAGGTAGAAAACAGGGATGGAGAGGGAGAGGGAGAGGAATGAGAAGGGGGAAGGAGGAGGGAGGAGAGAAGAGGGAAGAGAGGAAGAAGAAGGAGGGAGAAGAGAAGAGGGAAGAGAGGAAGAAGAAGGAAAGAGAGAGGATGAATGGGGAGGATAAAGAGAGGGAGAAAAGAAAAGGGAAAAAGGAAATGAGAGGAAAAAAGCAAGGTAGATAGGAGGAACGGAGGAAGGAGAGGGAAGGGAAGAGGGAGGAGGGAGAGAGAGATATTCAAGTCTCTTACCCTCACTACAAGTCACGCCTCCATCTCTCTGTCTTCCCAGAACAGTGGAATAAAATACATGTACACACAAATGAAGGCTCTCTCTCTCTCTCTCTCTCTCTCTCTCTCTCTCTCTCTCTCTCTCTCTCTCTCTCTCTCTCTCCTCTAAGTTATCAGACCAATTGCCTCATTGACCCAGTTAATGTGTGAAGGGTTCACATGGGTCTCTTGAATAGTACACTGAGATACACTGACACGAATCTCACATGACACAATCCCATTGACAGATCTCCTCTACACATAACCTCACCGGACACAACTGTACAGTAGAAATAAATCCCAACTCACAAATCATAACCTGACAACCAAGCCTACTGTACGTGAAGGAATATTCATTGTTAAAACATACCAAGTGACCATTTTTCGTTATAATAAAAATCCTATTGGGCGATTTTTTCATTGGGTAAAATCCTACTGTGCGACCAAAATAATGGCAACTACAAGATACTGGTAATTAAGTGAAAGGTCATCATCCTTCATACAGTACAGATGGTCACCAACTTAAACTTTAACATATAAAAAAGAAGCGCCCCTGACAAACACGGCATTGAACTCTAGACCAGTTGGACTGTGATGGTCAACCCCGCAGTGTTGTCGCGACGCCTCTACCATATAAACTTTATAAGGTATTTATCTATTACAGCTTAACTTCTATGAACAGACAACATTTATTCAGCGTGTGTGAACACGGTAACGTCGATTTTTTTCCTTTTTGCGTTCATTATTGTCGAACGCGCGGTAGAAAGGACGGTCAAATGGACGGATGGATACACAAACGGACGCACAGGCGGATGCAAGGGGCAGGTGGGCGGAGCAAAGTTAGATGAGGTGGAGGAGGGGGTAATGGGTAAGTAGAGGAAGGGAGAAGACGAGAACACGACCGACAAGGGTGAGGGTGTTTTACAGTACGGCGACGAAGAAGGGAGTAGATGAAGCAGTAAAGGAGAGAGAGACAAGGAAAGGATGATGAATGTGGATAATAATGAGAGTGGACAGAATAAAACTCGTAGGAATATGGGTCGCGGAGAACGTGGATTTGGGAAGAATAATAAATGACATGAAGAGGGGGGGGGGCAAAAGTAAGGAGAAGAAGGAGGAGAAGGAAGAAGACAAGTAGGAGAAGGAAGAAGACAAGGAAGAGAAGGAAGAAGACAAGGAGGAGAAGGAAGAAGACAAGGAGGAGAAGGAAGAAGAGAAGGAGAAGAAGGAAGAAGAGAGGAGAAGGAAGAAGAAAAAGGAGAAGAAGGAAGAAGAGTAGAAGCAACGAACTTTTGAAAGATGAAAAGAGGGAGAAAGACAGTAAACAGAGACAGCAACAGTGATGTCTATGGGGAGAAACGGAGAGGGAAGAAGAGGCATCGTGAGGAGGAGGACCACTAGAGAGAGCAATGATGCAAAGAGGAACTAAGAAGGTAGGGAGATAAGGTAAAAAGGAATAGATAGAAATGTAAAAAAGGAGAGAGAGAGAGAGAGAGAGAGAGAGATGTTAGACTACCCTAAGGAGTAAAAAGGCACCTTCTGAAGCAGACTCTGAGAACTCTTTACGTGTTGCCATGCCCTGCCTCTCCTCCAACCTGCCATCCCCTTAAATTATCCCCTGCCTGAGGACGAGAGCAACAGGAAGAGGAGGAAGAGGAAGTATTGGAGGAGGAGATAAGATGGATCCCCCCTCAACACGACCAACCCTTGAGCTGCATTATTTCTTCATCTCCCTGACCTGAGAGAGAGAGAGAGAGAGAGAGAGAGAGAGAGAGAGAGAGAGAGAGAGAGAGAGAGAGAGAGAGAGAGATTCAAGTCTGTTACCCTCACTACAAGTCACGCCTCCATCTCTGTCTTCCCAGGACTGGAATAAAATACACGTACACACAAATGAAGGCTCTCTCTCTCTCTCTCTCTCTCTCTCTCTCTCTCTCTCTCTCTCTCTCTCTCTCTCTCTCTCTCTCTCCTTCCTCTCAGTTATCAGAGCAATTGCTTCATTGACCCAGTTAATGTGTGAAGGGTTCACATGGGTCTCTTGAATAGTACACTGAGATACACTGACACGAATCTCACATGACACAATCCCATTGACAGACCTCCTCTACACATAACCTCACCGGACACAACTGTATGGTAGAAATAAATCCCAACTCACAAATCATAACCTGACAACCAAGCCTACTGTACGTGAAGGAATATTCATTGTTAAAACATATCAAGTGACCATTTTTCGTTATAATAAGAATCCTATTGGGCGATTTTTTCATTGGGTAAAATCCTACTGTACGACCAAAATAATGGCAACTACAAGATACTGGTAATTAAGTGAAAGGTCATCATCCTTCATACAGTACAGATGGTCACCAACTTAAACTTTAACATATAAAAAAGAAGCGCCCCTGACAAACACGGCATTGAACTCTAGACCAGTTGGACTGTGATGGTCAACCCCGCAGTGTTGTCGCGACGCCTCTACCATATAAATTTTATAAGGTATTTATCTATTACAGCTTAACTTCTATGAACAGACAACATTTATTCAGCGTGTGTGAACACGGTAACGTCGATTTTTGTTTTCCTTTTTACGTTCATTATTGTCGAACGCGCGGTAGAAAGAACGGTCGAAAGGAGGGATGGATACACAAACGGACGCACAGACGGATGCAAGGACGAATGAACGCACAGACAGATCGCCCACACATGCGGCGAGGAAAAACAATTACATCCGCCATCTCACGCACAAGTACATTCCTGCCAAGTTTCATCAGAATTGAATTTAAAGCGGAAGACTTGTAGAGCTAACAAGACTTACGACTTCACACAGGCAAGCAAGCAGGCAGGGCTAGGCGGGGCAGGCAAACGGACAGAGAGACAGACAGACAGACAGGCACGGAAGATTGGCAGAAATGACAGACATCAAGATGACGCTGAGCTCATTCTTGTCACAGTCTCTTGTCACAGACAGACAGACAGAGTCATTTCACCATCTCTCAACGGATTAACCACTACTGTATGTCTGTGTCCATGCGTCTATGTGTCAGGGTTACTATATGTTAATTTAGTACTTTCTGTGTCCGTGTGCCATTGTGTCCATTTGTGAGTAAGTCCGTTTCAGCCTAAATGACACTGTGTGTCTGTTTCAATACGTCAATTAGCCCGTGTGTCACTGTCATTATTTCGTGCGTCAGGTGTGTCATTTTGTGATCTCTCTCTCTCTCTCTCTTTTACACACACACACACACACACACACACACACACACACACACACACACACTGTAACCAACCGTATATAATGGTGAAAGAAGAAATATATGTTTCCACCTGTAAAATATCCAAAGTGAATACCGATAAAGTAAACTATATGTAATTAATTAATCTCGTACTGATATTTAACACAAGACCAACAATGAATCATTACCTAAACTCTGACTCGTATCTTCTACAGTTTCATAGTAATTGGCATCATAACATAACTGTGAGGAACCCGGAGACATCACCTTCATGGTAGAGAAATTCTATATTGACTTTCTCGATACGTTGGAAATAATACATTGAACCATTAAAAAATATTCTTTATGCATTATGAGGGAATTGTTTGATTAGAATTTGTTAATAACAGATTGTAAATTAGTTTCAAATATATTATACGAGTAAGAAACATCGGACACCTAGTACAAACGGGACTCATATGTACCTCACTTCTCAACATAAATTGAGATAATTTGCCTCACTACCGAAGAGAAGTGAGATAATTTGCCTCATTCCCTCACAGTAAGACGAGATAAAGTTCCTCACTCTTAGGAAACAAGATATAAATCACTTCACTTCCTCACAAACACAACACAATATGGTCACCCCAGAGAGTGACCCCCGTATTGTCTCACTTCTCAGTCATATAGTAGATTCATATAGTTATTTTGGCTGCCCTAGAAAAACCTTCAGGGTGAATGAAAATGTCAAATTATCTGTACATCTCCAAGGATTTGCCAGAATGTTTGAATTGTGTAATGTTTTTGCAAAAATTATCCAAAGTTGAATATTTACATTATGTGGAATCCCCAAAGTCGAGCCTGTTTACATATTAACGCGTTTGTTCTGTTACACACACACACACACACACACACACACACACACACACACACACACACACACACACACACACATGCGTAAAGACAAATTGACAAAAATATAATTGAGGAATGAAAAAACAAGTTCCTTAAAACTTTGTGGTAAGATTGTGCTGTAGTGAAACAATGACGTACGTGTGTGTGTGTGTGTGTGTGTGTGTGTGTGTGTGTGTGTGTGTGTGTGTGTGTGTGTGTGTGTGTGTGTCTAATTAAAGAAAGAGAGTCTCGTTTCACCCATCCAAACATATTTATCAACACCAAGATGAGAGGCCCAAGTTCAAAGAGAGTTATTCTCTCCTCTTCATCTTGTCTCCCTCTTTCGATTCTCCTCATCCTCTCTCTCCATCCTTCCCTTTTCCTCACCCTCTGTACCTCACTCCTTCTCAGCTCCCCTTACCTCTCCTCCTTCCCTTATCTCATAATTAATCTTATTCTACTTGTTTTCTTCTTACAAACCACTTCTCTTATAATAATAATAGAAAACAAAATAATAAAAAATAATATTAATAATAATAATGATAATAACACTACTACTACGACTACTACTATTTTTTTTTTACGTGGCCTCCAGCCTCCCCCAATAGCCACACCTTCGCCACCATTTAATTACCTTAATATTAAATATCCTTACATATGTAGCTAGCCTATCTGTGTTAAATTAGTTGAGCCGCAGATCTATGCGGCATTCAGTGACAGTAGCCTCATAGTCAATATCTGCAGCAGTTGTCGGAGTTGGGGCAGAAGCTCTCGTTCCCCTGAGGCAGAGCAAAGCCGACCGAAGGAGAGAGAAAGACAGTCGACATCTCATCCAGGCTGTAACATAACTTCTGGGCTGCTGCTTCTGTTCGGAGATCACCTCCGTGAGTCTGGCGGAGAAACATCTTGCACTTGGTCCCATCCCACCAGAGGTTGTGAACACTAGAGGAGTGAAGCTGCCTTGATCAACGTTTTGGATTCTCTCCCCATACGCCCTTATCTTGTCGTTCTCGTTCCTCCTATGTGCAGCATCGAGAGCTAGGTTACGGTGACATGCGGCCATGGGATAAAAAAATCCTGATGTCGAAGAAAGCTCGCTGTCCCCGCGTCCAGAATCCTCGAGCACTGACGTCAACACGGGCTTCGTTAGATGTGTTTGAAGTCCTATGTTGGAAGATCTCACCATCCAATGGAAGGAGGGTTGGTTCTACCATGACATCTCGGCAGATTTTCTTCAACATATTTCCTGTAAGGTCCCTTACTTCGTCATGCCTCATGCATATGAAGCCCCCTTTCTTGCACACCATGGCGTGATTGCCGTCATAGGAAGAGCCACACACGCATTGGGAGGGCAAACCTTCTACTGGCCGACCGTACCTTAGAGCAATGGCATCTGTAAATTCTTGTTTGTTAAGACTGGAACCATTTGCCCTTATCGGTAACATAGTTAACCAGTCCGAGCCGCCCACCTCCTGCGCTATAGCTACTTTTTTTTCAAATTTTCTGGAACCTGCAGCAACAGTTTCTGCAACTTATCATTTTGGCAGTGCTGTCGATCTGTCGTAATTGACCTACGAATCTCGTTTACTTCACTGGTATCGACCTCCCCTGATGCGTTCTGGGCTATTATGTGGTCCGTGAGGGCTGCCGTGAGCTAAAGTGAATTTTGATGTTCGGTGGCTGCAATCTCCTCTGGATTGGTTAGTCCCATCCCTCCCAGTCTTGATGTAAGTGCAAGAAGTGCTCTTTCTGCTGGGGTTAAGTGAGTGTGTTTCACTAATTTGGGAGTGAACTTGACACTGATAGCTTCTTCCAGAGGGTGGAGGAGGGGTCCCATATCTGGGATAGTACGCATCAGGTAGTTCCAACGATGCTTGACTCCATGGGTGAATGCAGTAAAAGCCGCATGTGGCTCTGTGTTAGCAATCTCAGACAGAGCTTGGATTTCACTAACCCACTCATTCACCTTTCCCGCTACATACTCGGTCTTGAAGTCCGTAGTGCCAATTACTGCGCCTAGATGTCTTTGGCCGTCCTTAGTTATTTGCAGCGGACATGGAACATTTACACATGAAAGAGGAACACACAGGTACACAAACAAAGGTAGCTGAAGCAGTCATCAATTATACCTTTGGTTATGTTGAATGTGGCAGAGTTTGAGGCCTAATTTAATCTTAATTGTACAAATATTGGGACGTTGTATAAGCTAAGAGAATGAATGGTGTTTATTGATATCTATTCATACATATACGTTCATAATATACTATACAGGTATACATTCAATACAGACAGTCGTGCACATAATTACATACTCATGCTAGTACACACACACACACACACACACACACACACACACACACACACACACACACACACACACGAAATATCACAGTGACTCACAATACAAACGTAAAATTATTATCCCAAAATGGTGTCCAACTACAAATGGGACTCAAGTGTTCTCTTAACCAAAAATACAGGATGGAAAAATAACTAATAGATCTCTTTAGGAATACAGATGGTCAGATACCCTGTTTTGGCCGTCGTCAATAAATACCATAGGAGACCAACTTCCCAGTCTCTTATTACATAGAGGACGAGACCGAGACCTCGTTACTGACTTCAAAAAGTCTCGTCTCGCTGCAGTTACGAGTCGCAAATATTGGTCTCGTCTCACTACCCTATACGAGTCGTTAGAGATTTATACGAATCCCCCCCCCCCCTCTCTCTCTCTCTCTCTCTAAATGGAAGTGAGAGAGAATGTACCTAAATGGGGTGTAAGAACGTATGTAACTGGATGACTTAAGCTACGATAATTCGTAAAACAATATGGAGTCACATATGCACCGAGACTCTAGTAAGCCTTGAGGTGGGAGAACGTCTATGTCTCAGCTAAGACATCCAAACACTTTGTCAAATATAGCGACATATTATAGTCAAGATATTAACTAGAAAGAGTACTCTTACCTCCACTAATTAAAAGGGAAGGAAAAGAAAGAGGAGATAAGTGGAGAAGAAGAAGGAAGGGGAGAAAAAGGAGGGAATAAAGCAGGAATAAAATGGGAAGGGAAGAAAGGAAGACACTAAGAGGGGATAAAATAAAAACAAATAGATAGAAGGAGAGAGAGAGAGAGAGAGAGAGAGAGAGAGAGAGAGAGAGAGAGGGAGAGAGAGAGAGAGAGAGAGAGAGACACTCCCATAAAGAAATCTTCCCACGGTTATAGATCAAGAATATCAACCCAAAGACGACCATTGGTTTGAGCTTGTCTTGTGTCGTGATTTGATTGTCTGAGAGTCTTAGGGGAAAATTGCACGTTCTTTGTGAAGAGTCTTTGATGACGTATTCTACCAGTCGAGGTTTACGCCGTTTAATCTGGAAAAAAAAATTCTTACTTTTCTGTGAAAGTTTAACGGATTATTACTTTACGTTGGTGTTATAAATGTCTTATAGGAGGACATTTTCTGTGTTTACTGTTGTGTTACAATAATTAGAATATACAACCTTTACTGTAATGTTTAATTAAACAATACACATCAGAGAAGTGTTGTATTTTCTCCAACAATTCCTTCATGGTGTTTTGAATATACACACACAAAAAAAATATGTTCATACGAGTGTAAACAAGTTTGTGATTTTATTTTTTTTTCCATATGATAACGTTTATTCCGAGATAAACTTGAACCCTTGAGAACTGAAATACCACCAATAAATATTGAAATCTCTATAAAATCAACATGAAACCACCATTAAAAATCACCACTGAGTCCTTAAAACACTGATAAGAAAGTGTCACTACCTCCAGCACCACCTTCCAAATCCTTATGAATATAGTATTATATAACTCGAGAGGCTGGGGGGGGGATACTGTCGAAATCTACACCAATAAATGTGAAGGTGTTTGCAAATATTGAAAATGTTGTTGAAGGAGTGAATCCGAGAGCTTTAAGGTTCCGGTTGAGAGGAGTTGAGAAAGGTGAGATCTGGAGAAGAGGAGATGTGAGAATGTTTGTTTATATATTCATTGTTTTGATGGAATTGTTAGTGCAATTTGACCGACTACCTCTGATCTTCAACCTACCTGAGAGCGTTAAAGAGAAGGTTAAATGGGGGAGAGAGAGGAGGTAGGAGGAATAAAGGGGAGGTATGAGAGAGAGAGAGAGAGAGAGAGAGAGAGAGAGAGAGAGAGAGAGAGAGAGCCAACAATAACACTAAGATACCCTCCCTGGCAACAAAAGACTCCACGCTGTATCCATTTTTTAATATACATTCTAAAACCATCCTAATTTTACCCCCAAGTACGTATTTAAAACTCTCCTTGTAGGAAGCCGGATACATTCTGGGAAAAAACACAAAAAGGTAATAGTTTTCGCGCCTCAAAATTTAACAATGAAAGAAAAAACTACTGAAGTCCTGGATCTTAACCTTAGAGACTTTAGGAGTTACTGAAGCACTTGTACCATCTCTTGTGGTAGTCTAAGTGTACATATATTCTTGTCTTCAGTCGGATGATGCCCTTTAGTTTCCTGGAAGTTTTGAACTACGTGAGGAGATAATCTGACGGGGGATAAATTACTTTTTACTGAACTTAAAAAATTAAAGGATATCTATATAAATTAATCTAAAAGTATATCCTGGGGGTGATTTAGTAGTTATAAAAGGATATACACTTAATCACACCTCTTCCTGGATATAAAAAACGATATTTCTTTTTGTATACAATGAAATAAGATGAAAATAACCAAGTTTAACCCTGGTACTGTACAACATAGTATAATCTGTCATTATAAAGTCTGGATTATTTTATGCTATTATGTTATTAATCTGGACGTACCCGAGTGGAGAGAAGGACCCAAGTCTATGATGTGTGTGGAGTTAAAATACTGTATATCATATATAATATTCCAGCCACCCTCCCTCAGGAACGGGAGCAACAAGGGCAGACCTCTCCAGAACGTATTGTCCTTCACATCAACATAGAAACTCCATTCTCATGTGGGTAAATGTATTCTGAGTGGGCGAGGTGACGTGACGTGTTAAATGTTTCGGCTGCTGACTGTGTAGCTGTTACTATTAGCGAGACTTTTACTGTTGCTGCTATTATCTATATTGTTATCGTTGCCTTTGTTATTTCATTTCAAGCTATTGTTACAGCACCAAAACCAACCGCTAGCTATCACTGCCGCTATAACCAAACTTGTGCTACTGTTGTCCATTAACAATTCTATCCAATCGGTGGTGCCTTTACCCTATTATACCGTTCAAACGACACCATTACAGCTGCTACTTGCATTAGCTTACAACCAACAATTGTTATTATAATGTCTTCCTTACATAACAGTGCCAATCCCAGCAGGCTCCTCGGCGAAAAGTTCTACCACATAGGTCCCTGACCAACGTCACCCCCAAGACTTTGCACCAACAAGTAAACACTCTCTAGGCGTCACATCTTTTCTCCTCAGATACGAAATAATGAATATCAACATAATTTTTTTACGGCGCAGATCTTTTTCTTCCCCCCCAAACAAACAAAGACACATAACTCTTACATATATTCCAAGCCGAAAAAAAACCCGACTCCCATCTAACTCCTGACACATAAGACTCCCACCAGTTTCAGGTTCGTTCCTCGGGAGTGAAAAGTTTCTAAAGAGATATCGATCAGGCGAAGAGATATTGCTGCCTCGAAAAGGGGTCTCTCACAGTCCCATACAAATTTGGACAGTTGGCCATCCGGGTGACATACGGCTTTTCACAAGTTGTCTCCTTAGAAGGAAGTGGAGATAAATTGTTTTTCTTTCCTGTGGCTCCCAATATTGTTTTGTTCTGGTCTTTGTTAGGTATACAGTGTGTGTGTGTGTGTGTGTGTGTGTGTGTGTATTTTTTGCTCTTTGATAGTGTCGCCTTCCACGGAATTCACCGATGATAATTCTGAACCATCAATAACTGCCTTGAAATTGCTATAGGATAACATCATTCTCATTTGTATACAGCATGAAAAAAATTTACTCATAATACGTAGAATTTGTAGATTAATTATATACTGTATGTGTATTTTCATATATAATTCTGGTGTATATCATGATGACCTACACCATCTTATCGAGTGATTCACATGATTGTGTATCCAATTACAAGGCCAAGAATCTCAATGTTCATATGTAAATGGCCTAAATAGAAGAATAATCCAGAGGCTTTATAATTTAAAACAAATGGAGTAACTAGAATCTTGCTTAAAACAGAACCTAGAACAAACAAAAGCACAAATTAAAACGTCTAATATAAAAGTACAAAATAAAAAAAACTCTAAACCACGAGCATAAACCAAAACATCTCGAAAACAAAACCACAAACTAGAATCTTACTAAAAACAAAAACATTCTCAAAAGTACAAAACTATCTAAACCAAACATCAACAAAAAGTAAAATAATCAATCAAAACATAGAACAAAGGAAAAAAGATAACAAGAGCTGATCATTGGGTACATCAAACCACCACCAAAAAACAAAACAAAAAAGTTTCCCAAGCGCGCAAAAACCACTTTCAATCAACTTAAAAAATGCGAACAAAAAGCTACTTATTGTCCGTCAAAAACCAGACACACTTCCCTATGAGCCCATTAGAGCGAGGCAGACATACAGGTTCTCTTAGAGGTTGGTCCTGTTTAGAAACTTGTCCGGTTACCTTCACACGTATACTGGCTCACTGCTTTGACGTTTGGAGTCGTGAGTGGCACTGGCGTCGAGGTTATGAGTGGCACTGAAGTCGAAGTTATGAGTGGCACTGGCGTCGAGGTTATGAGTGGCACTGGAGTCGAGGTCATGAGTGGCAGTGGCGATGAGGTTATGATTGGCAGTGGCGTTGAGGTCATGAGTGGCACTGGCGTCGAGGTTATGAGTGGCAGTGGCGTTGAGGTTATGAGTGGCACTGGGGGATTGCGTAGGAAGGTCAGGCATGGAATCGAGGTTGGTTTGAATCTTTTATGTCAACACACACGTAATTCATCTAGCGAAAAGGGCAAAGTAAACACCAAGGCCAATGTGACATTCAGTGTGGCATACTGCTGCATTAACGACATACAGGTGTGAAACTGCGCTTTGTTTTATGTTCTGATCTGGCAATATTCCAGACTGTTGAAAGAGTGAAGGTGTATAGGTGGTAGTTTAGGCGCATATATAATGAGTCTGAGGTAAAGTTTGTGGTGTTGAGTGTAGTGACATGAGTATAGTATAGACTGACACATAGGCTGTACTGTAGGTGTTTGTGTCATACAGTCGTGTATCAAGAGTAAATGTTAGGTTTTGTTTTAATTAAGGTGTAATGGGACGATGCCGTTTAGTAGTGCTCTCTCTCTCTCTCTCTCTCTCAACCGTCGACAAGTCTTAAAAAGAGAAGTCTCCGAAGAATATAAATCAAGTTGTCTTAATAGTGACTGGCAATATAAATTCTTCATAAACACATACTCTTGGATGGCACCTTAGCCATTTTTTTCTGAGGTTAGAAAAAGCTGCTTTGGTCAGGACTGTTTCCGGGATTGTGGTCAGGTCTTTAGCCAATTGACATAGAGGAGGAGAACTGACGGCGTCATATTAAGGTTGAGAAATTTAAGGCCATTAATTACAGTCAGTGGTGAAAGTTTATGTAGAGATCTCATCATGGCCGGTGGCTGTTTCCATCAAAGAAGCAGCTTACAATGTGTTCCTATGGGGCGAGGAAGACATCTACTGGGCATAGTTCTATACACATAGTGTCTCTAAAAATATAAAGCTAACTCTGTTGTACATCTGCTTCAAAATTAAAAAAATGTATATTAAACAGAACGTCAGACGATAGACAGACAGGTCAGAGGAGTTTACAGTAGCGCCGCGAACAGCCTGTGCAGGTGATGGTCAATTAAGATGTGATTTAACGACACCTCCAAGAGCTTCATCTTTCCTAACCTAACCTAATCTTCAACGGTGCAAAATTTATCCCAATGCCACCCTAATTACACACCTTCTTGGACTTTCATTTACGAGAAAACAAATCCAAGTTACGAATCTTTGAAAGTATAGATCCAGGTCCAGGTCTGGCAGCCTTCCACGTGGGGATTCCATCGTGAAGGAACTGTCAAGTATACCATGGGGGGCTATTACCCACTTCCCTGTGCACGGGGCTATGACGGCACTAATCTCCCGAGGGGATAAAGAAATTAATTTCCCGGTTGTCAGAGTGAGGGAATTTTTCTATTGTTGGTAAGTCCCGGAGGCGGGTCCCGTTAGTCCAGGGCCCTCGTGCTTGGGTACTGTGAGAGGAGGGGGGTGGAAGGAGTGGGAGTTGGAGGATGAGGGGGATGAGAAGAGAGAGCCAGAGAGGGAAAGTGGGGGGGGGGGGGGGGGAGGACCCCCTTGCCTGATTTCCGTCTTGGTAAAGATTATTGCGAAGTAAATTTAAAACGTACCGTCTCAGGTGAGAAGTAATTCCCTCACATTCTTTATTGGCAATTGTAAACTTATTGCCTCTTTTATCCTTGTCTATAATTGTTCAATAAAATTTCACAATTTGTCCACTAATCGTCAGAGCAGAATACAAATACAGGTGTGTGGTGAACGTTTAGTCATATTAATAATAATCTTTACACTCGGAAGAGATTAATATGATTTACTTATTTTTGTCTGTTAAGAGACAGGTTGAACTAAACGGGAAAAAAGGTTAAAATAAAATAATGTTATAAAAACACGAATGCACGCACGCACACACTCACGCGTATGTGTATAAATAAACAATATCAATTATAGTTATAAAAACCTGGCATATATTATATACCGAGATAATTTTCTCATTATTATATCCCATTAATCTACTCCTGACCTAAACTGTGGCACACAATTAAGAAAAAAGTTGAAATTCGAGTACTTAAAACTGCTGGTGATGGGAGTACTGTGCTAACTCAGGTGGTGTTGTAATGTACGGCAAGTATCAGGTGCAGGCTCACCTACACTCTCTCTCACCCGAATCTTAATACTTGATGCTACCACTGTAAAACATACAGACAGAGAGAAGTAAACATTGTGGGTAAAATAAATTGATCTCACCTCACACCATCACTGCCCTCACACCATCACTACTCCCTCACACCATCACTGCTCCCTTACACCATCACTGCTCCCTCACACCATCACTACTCCCTCACACCATCACTGCTCCCTTACACCATCACTGCTCCCTCACACCATCACTACTCCCTCACACCATCACTGCTCCCTTACACCATCACTGCTCCCTTACACCATCACTGCTCCCTCACACCATCACTGCTCCCTCACACCATCACTGCTCCCTCACACCATCACTGCTCCCTCACACCATCACTGCTCCCTCACACCATCACTGCTCCCTCACACCACCACTGCCCTCACACCATCACTACTCCCTCACACCATCACTACTCCCTCACACCATCACTGCTCCCTCACACCATCACTACTCCCTCACACCATCACTGCTCCCTCACACCACCACTGCCCTCACACAATCACTGCTCCCTCACACCATCACTGCTCCCTCACACCACCACTGCCCTCACACCATCACTGCTCCCTCACACCATCACTACTCCCTCACACCATCACTGCTCCCTCACACCATCACTGCTCCCTCACACCATCACTACTCCCTCACACCATCACTGCTCCCTCACACCATCACTGCTCCCTCACACCATCACTGCTCCCTCACACCATCACTGCTCCCTCACACCATCACTGCTCCCTTACACCATCACTGCTCCCTCACACCATCACTGCTCCCTCACACCATCACTGCCATCACACCATCACTGCTCCCTCACACCATCACTGCTCCCTCACACCATCACTACTCCCTCACACCATCACTGCTCCCTCACACCATCACCGCTCCCTCACACCATCACTACTCCCCCACACCATCACTACTCCCTCACACCATCACTGCTCCCTCACACCATCACTGCTCCCTCACACCATCACTGCCATCACACCATCACTGCTCCCTCACACCATCACTGCTCCCTCACACCATCACTGCTCCCTCACACCATCACTACTCCCTCACACCATCACTGCTCCCTCACACCATCACTGCTCCCTCACACCATCACTGCCATCACACCATCACTGCTCCCTCACACCATCACTGCTCCCTCACACCATCACTACTCCCTCACACCATCACTGCTCCCTCACACCATCACTGCTCCCTTACACCATCACTGCTCCCTCACACCCTCACTACTCCCTCACACCATCACTGCTCCCTCACACCATCACTGCTCCCTCACACCATCACTACTCCCTCACACCCTCACTGCTCCCTCACACCATCACTGCTCCCTCACACCCTCACTACTCCCTCACACCATCACTGCTCCCTCACACCCTCACTGCTCCCTCACACCATCACTGCTCCCTCACTACTCCCTCACACCATCACTGCTCCCTCACACCATCACTGCTCCCTCACACCATCACTACTCCCTCACACCCTCACTGCTCCCTCACACCCTCAACGCTCCCTCACACCCTCACTACTCCCTCACACCATCACTGCTCCCTCACACCCTCACTGCTCCCTCACACCATCACTGCTCCCTCACTACTCCCTCACACCGTCACTACTCCCTCACACCCTCACTGCTCCCTCACACCATCACTGCTCCCTCACACCATCACTGCCCTCACACCATCACTGCCCTCACACCATCACTGCTCCCTCACACCATCACTGCTCCCTCACACCACCACTGCCCTCACACCATCACTGCTCCCTCACACCATCACTACTCCCTCACACCATCACTGCTCCCTCACACCACCACTGCCCTCACACCATCACTGCTCCCTCACACCATCACTACTCCCTCACACCATCACTGCTCCCTCACACCACCACTGCCCTCACACCATCACTGCTCCCTCACACCATCACTACTCCCTCACACCATCACTACTCCCTCACACCATCACTGCTCCCTCACACCACCACTGCCCTCACACCATCACTGCTCCCTCACACCACCACTGCCCTCACACTATCACTGCTCCCTCACACCATCACTACTCCCTCACACCATCACTACTCCCTCACACCATCACTGCTCCCTCACACCACCACTGCCCTCACACCATCACTGCTCCCTCACACCACCACTGCCCTCACACCATCACTGCCCTCACACCACCACTGCTCCCTCACACCACCACTGCCCTCACACCATCACTGCTCCCTCACACCATCACTACTCCCTCACACCATCACTGCTCCCTCACACCACCACTGCCCTCACACCATCACTGCTCCCTCACACCATCACTACTCCCTCACACCATCACTGCTCCCTCACACCACCACTGCCCTCACACCATCACTGCTCCCTCACACCATCACTACTCCCTCACACCATCACTGCTCCCTCACACCACCACTGCTCTCACACCATCACTACTCCCTCACACCATCACTACTCCCTCACACCATCACTGCTCCCTCACACCACCACTGCCCTCACACCATCACTGCTCCCTCACACCATCACTACTCCCTCACACCATCACTGCTCCCTCACACCACCACTGCCCTCACACAATCACTGCTCCCTTACACCATCACTGCTCCATCACACCATCACTGCTCCCTCACACCATCACTGCTCCCTCACACCACCACTGCCCTCACACCATCACTGCTCCCTCACACCATCACTACTCCCTCACACCATCACTGCTCCCTCACACCACCACTGCCCTCACACCATCACTGCTCCCTCACACCATCACTACTCCCTCACACCATCACTGCTCCCTCACACCATCACTGCTCCCTCACACCATCACTACTCCCTCACACCATCACTGCTCCCTCACACCATCACTGCTCCCTCACACCATCACTGCTCCCTCACACCATCACTACTCCCTCACACCATCACTGCCCTCACACCACCACTGCCCTCACACCATCACTGCTCCCTCACACCATCACTACTCCCTCACACCATCACTGCTCCCTCACACCATCACTGCTCCCTCACACCATCACTGCTCCTTCACACCATCACTGCTCCCTCACACCATCACTGCTCCCTCACACCATCACTGCTCCCTCACACCATCACTACTCCCTCACACCATCACTGCTCCCTCACACCACCACTGCCCTCACACCATCACTGCTCCCTCACACCATCACTACTCCCTCACACCATCACTGCTCCCTCACACCATCACTGCTCCCTCACACCATCACTGCCATCACACCATCACTGCTCCCTCACACCATCACTGCTCCCTCACACCATCACTGCTCCCTCACACAATAACTGCTCCCTCACACCATCACTGCCCTCACACCATCACTGCTCCCTCACACCATCACTGCTCCCTCACACCATCACTGCTCCCTCACACAATAACTGCTCCCTCACACCATCACTGCTCCCTCACACCATCATTGCTCCCTCACACCATCACTACTCCCTCACACCCTCACTGCTCCCTCACACCATCACCGCTCCCTCACACCCTCACTACTCCCTCACACCCTCACTGCTCCCTCACACCATCACTGCTCCCTCACACCCTCACTACTCCCTCACACCCTCACTGCTCCCTCACACCATCACTGCTCCCTCACACCATCACTACTCCCTCACACCCTCACTGCTCCCTCACACCATCACTGCTCCCTCACACCATCACTGCTCCCTCACTACTCCCTCACACCATCACTGCTCCCTCACACCATCACTGCTCCCTCACACCATCACTACTCCCTCACACCATCACTGCTCCCTCACACCCTCACTGCTCCCTCACACCATCACTGCTCCCTCACTACTCCCTCACACCATCACTGCTCCCTCACACCATCACTGTTCCCTCGCACCATCACTACTCCCTCACACCCTCACTGCTCCCTCACACCCTCAACGCTCCCTCACACCCTCACTACTCCCTCACACCATCACTGCTCCCTCACACCCTCACTGCTCCCTCACACCATCACTGCTCCCTCACACCATCACTGCTCCCTCACTATTCCCTCACACCATCACTACTCCCTCACACCCTCACTGCTCCCTCACACCATCACTGCTCCCTCACACCCTCACTACTCCCTCACACCATCACTGCTCCCTCACACCCTCACTGCTCCCTCACACCCTCACTACTCCCTCACACCCTCACTGCTCCCTCACACCATCACCGCTCCCTCACACCATCACTACTCCCTCACACCATCACTGCTCCCTCACACCATCACTGCTCCCTCACACCCTCACTACTCCCTCACACCATCACCGCTCCCTCACACCATCACCGCTCCCTCACACCCTCACTACTCCCTCACACCCTCACTGCTCCCTCACACCATCACTGCTCCCTCACACCCTCACTACTCCCTCACACCCTCACTGCTCCCTCACACCATCACCGCTCCCTCACACCATCACTGCTCCCTCACACCCTCACTACTCCCTCACACCCTCACTGCTCCCTCACACCCTCACTGCTCCCTCACACCATCATTGCTCCCTCACACCCTCACTACTCCCTCACACCACCACTGCTCCCTCACACCATCACCGCTCCCTCACTCCCTCACTACTCCCTCACACCCTCACTGCTCCCTCACACCACCACTGCTCCCTCACACCATCACTGCTCCCTCACACCATCACTACTCCCTCACACCATCACTACTCCCTCACACCATCACTACTCCCTCACACCATCACTGCTCCCTCACACTATCACTGCTCCCTCACACCATCACCGCTCCCCCATAACTTCCTTGCCCTCGTAGTTAGTCGTAGTTACAAGCGCATTATTTTAAATAAATCTCAAGTGAGAGTTTCTATTGTGTCGGGTCTTCAAGTTACCTGAGCATACACATAGTGAGGCGAGATGAGGAGGAGGAAGATGAGGGAAGGAGAGAAGGTGATGAAGAGACGAGTGGGGGAAGGAGATAAAAGGAGGATGAATGTGAAATGGCACAGGAAAGAGAGGAATAGAGAAAGATAAAGAGGAAGAGGAAGAAAGGGATGGTTGGAGAGGAACAGGAAGTGGGAAATAAGAACATAAGAATGGAGGATACTGCAGCGGGCCTATTGGCCCATACTGGGCAGTCCCGTTTATACCCAACCCCTATTGCTCATATAAGCATCCAACCTATGCTTGAAGCTATCCAGAGTATTCGAGTTAATGATGATATTTGGTTACTTGTTCCATTCATCCACTACTCTGTTTCCAAACCAGTGTTTACCTATTTCACGCCGAAATCTAAATTTGTCAAATTTAAAACCACTGTTACGAGTTCGCTCCTTGTTGGACAGTTTGAGTACCTTTGTAATGTCCCCTTTGTTTAACCCTGACTTCCATTTATACACCTCTATCAGGTCGCCCCTCGCTCTACGTCTCTCGAGGGAGTGCAAATTAAGATGCTTTAACCTGTCTCTGTACTCGAGGTTTCTGATGCCCGGGATTAGTCTTGTCATTCTCCTCTGGATTCTTTCCAAGGATTCTATATCCATTCTGTAATACGGTGACCAGAACTGAAATGCGTAATCCAGGTGAGGTCTCACAAGCGCTAGATATAATTTAAATTTTAAATGACGATGAAGATTATAAAGAAGTGAACTAGGACGATGACGGACGAAGACAACAGAAGAAAACCTCGACCTCGTTTTCGATCAGGTCTCCAGGTTTCAGATAATTCCATTCGCTCCTTAGCTATTAATTGGTGTTAATTGACTGTCTGAGGCTCAAAGAGTTCCTCCCGCGCTTCAACTTAACCTCGGCTTCATTTCATCTTCAGTGGCGTCCTCTTAGACCCAACTCGGCAGCCTTCAAAAGGTGACGCTGTCTCCCCTTAGTCTGATGCTACCTGGCGTGTTCTAATTTACGTACAGGTAAAAATGTTGCTCCCCCGCCACCGAGGCCAAGCAAACCCCTAAGTAGCAATGAACCCCATCAAGAGAGAGGTCCATTGTGAGTGGTTCCTATCCATTACTTGATCCTTACCTGGCCTCTACCCCCTCACCTGACCTTCACCTAACCTCCTCAACCCTTCACCTGACCTCTTCACCTTCACCTGACCTCTTCCTCTTCACCTGACCTCTTCCCCTTCACCTGACCTCTTCCACACTTCACCTAACCTCTTCTCCTTCACCTGACCACATCAACCCTTCTCCTAACCACTTCTATCCTTCACCTGACCCCTTTCTCTCACCTAAATCCCAGGCGAGGAGAGAGAGAACCTGAGCCACATAATGAAACTAATTGCCATTTGAGACCCGATACCAGAGATTGACAGATGACTGGCTGGGACGTCTGTCATTACCCCACCGTATATAAGGAATTGCTTACGCTATATATTAAATTATATATGTCATTTTAGCTTACCTTAAGCATGGTTATGAATATTTTGTATAATTTTATATCACATCTATTGTACTGTGTTTCTAGGTAAATTATAGTACTGTATTTTATATATATATATATATATATATATATATATATATATATATATATATATATATTATATATATATATATATATATATATATATATATATATTACTATATTAAATTATTTATTCACTATCTTATATGAAATTACACTATACTAACACCATACTATATCACCCTATATCACATTTTACTTCATATATCACACCACACGAAATCATATATAATTACATAGACCTATAGTATAATATATATATATATATATATATATATATATATATATATATATATATATATAATATATATATTTTTTTTTTTTTTTTTTTTTTTTTGGGGGGGGGGGGGGGGGGGCAGAAATCCAACATCTATCACAATTCGCCATCAGTTACATAAGCTGTATATATGACCCCTGTACCACTAAGGAAAAGATCGTGTTACCTGACTCACGAACGCACTTGTTGATAATGAGGATACGAGTCATTAATTTTTCCCCCAGTAGTGTGCATTCAGTGGTGTGTGTGTGTGTGTGTGTGTCCTCTCATACGTTCACTTACCCGAGACAAAATAAAACCCCCAGATTTACACGGTAGACAACTAACGTGTAGGAACATCAACCAAGAAGCAACCTAAATACTGATATAATTTGATCCCACCAACCACGGTCACCAGCAGTATAATTAATGGTGTTACAGGTATATAATTCCCCTTTCAACAACCTAACCTAACCTTCCATAATTTTTGTATAGTTATTATCTCTTGTTTGGACCTATCTTGAGTACGTGAATAAAGAGGTTTGTTAATAAAGCTTAGGAATACACGGAAGCAAAGATAATTTATTCACCTTAATTAGTTTCAAAGGTAAAAAATCTACCTGTATTTTTATTATATAGTCTATCTTAGTCTTTATATGACCGGTAATAACAACATTGAATGTAATTAATCTAAAAAAAAAATATTCGTCATTTAGCTTCATTTCTTCTCACACTGAATCACTTAATTTTTTCTACTGTCAGAAATTATCACAAAATCTACGTTGTTTCCATACATAACAAATAAATCTCCCTGGAGCCTTTTATCACGCTGGGGGTCGAGGAGTGACTCAGCGGGTAAGCAACAAACATACGACTCCGCCTCAGGCATTATGGCCACATTTGACAAGGTTGGCTCTACACCCAGGAGGTCGCTACACCCAGGTTACGCCGCCCATTAATTCACACGACACACAGGATTACCGACACCCATATACAGTACACCAGAAGGTAACTACAAAGAAATACACTTAGATTAGACGAGGTGCAGGTTCACTTAAGTTTAGATTACATTCCGGATTACACGAAAAAAACAGACTAGGTAACTCATTATGTCCACAGGTACCAGACTACAGCAAGATACACAGGGATCGATTACACACACACACACACACACGGACAAGGCTGCAGTCGTTTTTCTTGGAATTAGATGTTTGCCAAGGTATTGATTTCCTTCCTCACTAGTAGACGCTAATCCTGAAGTGTAATGTATAGTGAATGACGATTTTATATTTAATATCTGATGAATGCGAAGAACAGATTACAAAAACAAAAAATAAATGATTAAAGTTACAAAAAATTTTAATGGACTTGATTTTGTTTAGTTTGGTCTTCAAAATCCAAAATAGACGAAAAGGCGATCCATTGAATCTTAAAAAAAAAACAGGAAAATTAACTAAAAGAAATTGGTAAAAAAGGCGAAAAAAAAGGATGAAATATAAAAAGTAGAAAAGGAATAAGAGGAAACTTGATAAACAACAAACCAGCTGTTAAAATGCGATAGCGTCACCGATAATTCTACGGACGTTATTCTCCGCGTTTTATTAGGTCTTGACGAGTGCTCAACTACCATTACTACCACCTCCACCACCACTATTACCACCACAAACATCGCAATTACCACTAACACCACCAACACCACTATTACCACCACCATTACCACCACCAACACCACCACTATTACCACCACCACCACAACACCACCATTATCACAACCACTATCACCACTATCATTACTACCACTACCTGCACCACTATGACCACCATCACTTCCCCCCACCATTACCACCACCTTGCTACTTAACACATGCTGGGGACATAGTTAATGGCCCCGCCTGACAATGAGGGAAACTTAGTCACCACACAATAGATGGAGGAATATTGTGTGTGTGTGTGTGTGTGTGTGTGTGTGTGGTCAATACTCTTTCCTCTGTACACGGGTCAATCTGGGTAGCTTCTATTGCGTTCTGATATAAAGTGACGTCAGTGAGTTATAATGAAAAGTGACATAAGGAAGCTCCGGTGAAGAGAGACACACGGGAAAACTGAAGAAAATTGCAGTTAGCTCAGAAAAGTGACGGAAGATGATAGAAAGTAATGGGAACAATGAAAAAAGTAACGAGATATATTAAAAAAGTAATGTGGGAAATGGAAAAAAATAATAATACCTAGGAAAATAGTACAGGTAGACATGATGAGTAAAAGTACCCAAGAAAAGTGGCATCAACTCATCCCAGACATAAATAACAAGACATTTAATAACTCAAGAGACATACACGTGTTATTAGAGTCACGTGTTAGAGGAGGTAATGAAGAACTCGAAGAATTCATTTACGTAAAGGTAATACACTCAAAGGGTTTAATTTTTCCTACCATTAGCGTGAAGAACGTATCATGGCTTGGGTACAACAGGGTGCCAGGAGCGTGAAGCGTTAAAGAAGCGTAAAGCATTAATGAATCTTCTTGGTACATATTGCCTCACGCTTATTAATACGGTGTTATGATGAAAATATTCCTCGTCAATGAAAAAATAATCATGTACCTAAAGGGTTGGCTTAAGATGTAAGAAATAACGTCAAGAAATAACACCGAGACTTTACCGTAACTAGAGACATTTAGCTAAGAACAAATTAAAAGACAAAGTTAATGCTACAGATTTTGTTCTAAGGTCATCTACTTTACTGGTGTTAAGTAAATGTATCTACTTAAGGTCCAGTGTTAATGTAAACTTAGTGTTATTTATGAATGTTAGTTAGTGAGCTTATTTCATTGAGTTATGTAAAATATTAAACATCCAGTTATGAGAAATACACGTCGGGGAAACCACTAATAATGTGATCCCATCAGACCTGAATACTGCTACTATATTTTGGTTAAGGTCTACACGTGACATCTACGATTATCAGTTACATGAGTTGTACAAGGACACACGAGGGGGGAGGGGGAAACACGGAGGGGAGGGGGACACACGAGGGGGGAGACACACGAGGGGGAGGGGAACACACGAGAGGGAGGGGGATACACGAGGGAGGGGGCACACAAGAGGCGGCACGAGGGGGAGAGTGACACACGAGGGGGAGGGTGACACACGAGGGGGAGGGTGACACACGAGGGGGGAGGGTGACACACGAGGTGGAAACACGCGGGGGAGGGTGACACACGAGGGGGAGGGTGACACACGAGAGGGAGGGTGACACACGAGGGGGGAGGGTGACACACGAGGGGGGAGGGTGACACCCGAGAGGGAGGGTGACACACGAGGGGGGAGGGTGACACACACGAGGGACACAACACAGCCTTAGGCACCGAAGCTTCTACAGACTCCAATAACAGCAACATCGGGTTGAGGGTGTTCGAGTCCTGTCATAAAAGAGACGCGGAAACAACTGTCCATATTAATACAGAAGTTGTATTGAAGGAAGAGAGGACAAATAGGTTAGGTTAGGTTAGGTCAGAGGCAGTGCGGATACAGCACACGGTAAGAGAAAGCGAGCTGATACAAACAACAAACACGTCAGAACAAAAATTACAGGATATTTACTTGCTGGGTCAAATTCTCGCCAATATCTACTACTTCATAACTCATAACCCCCTACATATTCTACGACCTCATACCCCCAACATGTTCTATGACCTCATATCTTCCTACATGCTTTACGACCTCATTTCCTCCCGTATCTACGACCACATATCCTCCTACAACTACACACTTGTCTCTTGTACATCCATTTTGTCACCCATCCATCCATTTACATGACTCCATAAAAGCAGATTGACAGAAAATCGTTTTCACGCGCGACGCTTCTTGTTCCCAGCCTGATGGTAAGGCCTATGGGAGGGCCCGGCGGAGACGTGGGCTTTAGGGAGGAGTTCTTGAAACACCCAAATTGGGGAACGTTCATCAATGCTCGTCCGATTTCATTGTTTACAAATTGTGTGGAAGATCGGACGGACAGAGTGACTTCTATATGACAACCTGTCGAGGGAAGACGCGATATCAAGGATTCATTTTCTGTGTAATTCCTTTTCATTTCTTCGATTTTTTGTCTGAAAAACGTCATTTAATCTTTCGCTTATTGTGCCATGATGCCAAAACCAATATAATGTAACACTTTTTCACACACACACAACAGATGCAATTTTCCTTTTCTGCCATTGTAAACAAGATCCATTCATTCACTGCTTTAAGACACGTGTTTTATATGCCTCCAGCCATACATACAAACATAATATACTCTTTCAGACGCTCCACTGACGACCAAGGTAAAGTGAGCCTTGCAGCAGGTTCAGTTGATCACACAGATGGGATCCTGAACTTCGAGCCCTTCCCTTTCATTCACCTTTTGTGACAGACTGACACGGATGATCTATGTGCACAAGGTTTGTAGTGTGGGGGTGCACAAGGTTTGTAGTGTGGGCGTGCACGACGCTTGTAGTGTAGGGGTGCACGAGGCATGTAGTGTGGGGGTGCACGAGGCTTGTATTGTGGGGGTGCACGAGGCTTGTATTGTAGGGGTGCACGAGGCATGTAGTGTGGGGGTGCACAAGGTTTGTAGTGGGGGGGGTGCACGAGGCATGTAGTGTGGGGGTGCACGAGGTATGTATTGTAGGGGTGCACGAGGCATGTAGTGTGGGGGTGCACGAGGCTTGTAGTGTGGGGATGCACTAGGCGAGTAGTGTGGAGGTGCAAGAGGCATGTAGTGTGGGGGTGCACGAGGCATGCAGTGTGGGGGTGCACGAGGCATGTAGTGTGGGGGTGCACGAGGCATGTAGTGTGGGGGTGCACGAGGCATGTAGTGTGGGGGTGCACGAGGCTTGTAGTGTGGGGGTGCACGAGGCATGTAGTGTGGGGGGTGCACGAGGCATGTTGTGTGGGGGTGCACGAGGTATGTAGTGTGGGGGTGCACGAGGCTTGTAGTGTGGAGGTGCACGAGGCTTGTAGTGTGGAGGTGCACGAGGCATGTAGTGTGGGGGTGCACGAGGCATGTAGTGTGGGGGTGCACGAGGCATGTAGTGTGGGGGTGCACGAGGCATGTAGTGTGGGGGTGCACGAGGCATGTAGTGTGGTAGTGCACGAGGTATGTAGTGTGGGGGTGTACGAGGCTTGTAGTTTGGGGGTGCACAAGGTTTGTAGTGTGGTGGTGCACGAGGTTTGTAGTGTGGGGGTGCACGAGGCTTGTAGTTGAGGGTGCACGAGGCTTGTACTGTCGGGGTGCACGAGGCTTGTAGTGTGGGGGTGCACGAGGCTTGTAGTGTGGGGGTGCACGAGGCTTGTAGTGTGGGTGTGCACGAGGCTTGTAGTGTCGGGGTGCACGAGGTTTGTATTGTGGGGGTGCACGCGGTTTGTAGTGTGGGGGTGCCCGCGGCTTGTAGTGTAGGGGTGCACGCAGTTTGTAGTATGAGGTTGCACGAGGTTTGTAGTGGGGGGGGTGCACGAGGTTTGTAGTGTGGTGGTGCACGAGGCTTGTAGTGTGGAGGTGCACGAGACTTGTAGTGTGGGGGTGCACGAGACTTGTAGTGTTGGGGTGCACGAGGCTTGTAGTGTGGGGGTGCACGAGGCTTGTAGTGTGGGGGGTGCACGAGGCTTGTAGTGTGGGGGTGCAAGCTGTTTGCAGTGTGGGGGTGCACGAAGTTTGTAGTGTGGGGGTGGACAAGGTTTGTAGTGTGGTGGTGCACACGGTTTGTAGTTTGGGGGTGCACGTGGTTTGTAGTGTGGGGGTGCACCAGGCTTTTAGTGTGGGGGTGCACTAGGCTTGTAGTGTATGGGTGCACGCGGCTTCTTGTGTAAGGGTGCACGCTGTTTGTAGTGTGGGGGTGCACGCGGTTTGTAGTGTAGGATTTCACGCGGTTTGTAGTGTAGGATTGCACGCGGTTTGTAGTGTGGGGGTGCACGAGATTTGAAGTGTGGGGGTGCACAAGGTTTGTAGTGTGGGGGTGCACGAGGTTTGTAGTGTGGGGGTGCACAAGGTTTGTAGTGTGGGGGTGCACAAGGTTTGTAGTGTGGGCGTGCACAAGGTTTGTAGTGTAGGATTGCACGCGGTTTGTAGTGTGGGGGTGCACGAGGTTTGTAGTGTGGGGTGCACAAGGTTTGTAGTGTAGGATTGCACGCGGTTTGTAGTGTGGGGGTGCACGAGGTTTGTAGTGTGGGGGTGCACAAGGTTTGTAGTGTGGGGGTGCACATGGTTTGTAGTGTGGGGTTGCCCGCGGTTTGTAGTGTGGGGGTGCACGAGGTTTGTAGTGTGGGGGTGCACGAGGTTTGTAGTGTGAGGGTGCACGAAGCTTGTAGTGTGGGGGTGCACGAGGCTTGTAGTGTGGGTGGTGCACGAGGCTTGTAGTGTGGGGGTGCACGAGGCTTGTAGTGTGGGAGTGCACGAGGTTTGTAGTGTGGGGGTGCACGAGGCATGTAGTGTGGGGGTGCACGAGGCATGTAGTGTGGGGGTGCACGCTGTTTGTAGTGTGGAGGTGCACGAGGCTTGTAGTGTAGGGGAGCACGCGGTTTGTAGTGTAGGGATGCACGCGGTTTACCAAGTTTAAGCGTCTGACGTCCTGCACCTCCCTGCTGTGTCACGACACCAACCAGTCCCCACCTCAGCTCCCAGCAGTGAGTACGCCGGGGCAGGATTTTGCCGCTTACAGCGACTACTTTATTGTGCACCCCACACTCATCCTGTGAGCGGTAGCGCAAAAGGATTACAGAGTAGGGTTTACAAAGGGTCATAATAATTAACCCCCGTTGTCAGGATATTATGGCACTGAATGTTACACAGTATTTCATTTACATTATTTGTTTAGTTCTATACATAAAGGGTAACTTATTCACAAATGCGTGAGTACAGGCGTGTGAGGCAGTATGTCTGGCCTCACACTTTGTTATTCACATTTACGTGAGAGGTATTCAAGCACATTGCCTATTTGGTTCTGTACATGAGAATTGATACAGTTACTAAGTGCAAAAAAGTGGATACAATCTTAATATGTCGGCTATCTTGCCATTAGAGATGAAGTGTTGTGCCATTTTACACACAGTGTGCTTGGACCTGTCCCTAAAAGGTTCTATCTTCACACAGTCGAGGACGTAGTGTTCAAGTGTGTGGCCATATGTATGGCCACACACTTTACATTTAGTTTTGTTTACATCTGCTTGAGGAACATACTGCCAAAGGTACTTATATCCTAACCTTAATCTAGCGGTTACAACATCTTGTAATCTAGTGATCTTGTTACTTGCTCCATATACATGTTTCACTTGATACATCTCATCATGGTAACCTATGGATCGACTAGTGCCTGTTTGCACTTGTCTACTTGCGTCAACCTCATCAATAAGTTCTTTCCTAATTACAGTTTTAAGGGTTCTTTTTGACAGACCCAAATTGTATTCAACTGGGGCGGGGCTTGGGGTGGTGGGAGGAAGTGGAAGAGCAGGAAGAGTAGGGAGGAGCAAGGGGTAGCGGGAGGAAGACGAGTAAGGGATGAAGGAGCAGGGAGGTGGAAGAGGTAGGAACAGGAGCAGGGAGGAGGAGGAGAAGCAGGGGATGGAGGAGCAGAGGGTGGAGGAGCAGGGGGTGGAGGAGCAGGGGGTGGAGGAGCAAGGAGGAGGAGCAGGGTGGTAAAAGAGGAGGAACATGGGCAAGGAAGAGCAGCAGCAGGGAAGAGGAGGAGGAGCAATGGTTAGCGGGAGGAATAGGACGAGTAAGGGGTGGAGGAGCAGGGAGGTGGAAGAGGAGCAGAGAGGAGGAGGAGGAGGAGAAGCAGGGGGTGGATGAGCAGGAGAGAGGAGGAGGAGGAGCATGAGCAGGGAGATGGAGGAAGAAGAGTAAGGAGAGGGAGGAGCAGGGTGGAGGAGGAGGATGGGGATGGAGGAGGGAGGAGGAGGAAGAGTACGAGGAGACGAACAGCAATACTCCTCCTAACTACACGCTCACCAAAAGCCAAACAGGTGTTGTGGTCACGAAACTCACCCGGGTATAAATTATCTCCCAATACCTATACTATATAAGGCTAACTCCACCTGCATTACCTGGGTGAGAGGACGATAATCTCTCTCTCTCTCTCTCTCTCTCTCTCTCTCTCTCTCACTCTCTCTCTCTCTCTCTCTCTCTCTCTCTCTCTCGTTTATCCCATCACGTTGCACTGTGTTCTTCCCGCCGTTGGTTCTGTTGGCATCGCTAACATTAACCTATTTTTTTACAGTTGGTTAACTTTACTAAACGTGTCGGGTCATGCGTGTTGGTAGTGGGCGAGGTGTGACACGACTGAGTCAGTAAGGCTCCTGCGACTTGCCATGGCCTAACCAAACCAAACATTAACCTGCCCTATCTTTATAACACTTATCCAAACATTAACCGCATATCATAAGGTTAAGGAGCCATCCCTTGTTTCAACCTAACCAAACCTAACCTAATTAAAACCTAATCTAACCCAATCTACTCTAATCTAATTTAACCTGACGTAACTTAACCTCACTCAATCTAACTTAAACTAGCCTAACCCCCCGTTTAGAGTTAAGGTAGTTAATCACCAAGCGAAATATGCGGGGATTCCTAGTCTTCAAGAGATCCCTAACACAACCTAACAACATCTCCTACTTAATTAATAAAACCTAACTTAACCTAAACTAACCTAACCCTCGGAAGGAGTTAGTAAGGGCTGCGTGCTGTCTCCAGGACTGCATAATCACTGATCAAAACTTTATAATGAGAAAAGTTATATGAAACGATGAAGGACTAAAAGTTAATGGTAAAGTAGTATCAAATATTCGATATGCAGATGATACTGGTCTGAACTCGGGATAGTGAAGAGACGGTATTAAACTATGATGAACAAGACTAGTGACCAAGACGGTGGATTATGTGGCCTAGGGTTAATGCTGTATATAAAGACGGGAATAATGGTTATTTTTCATGTCAAACCAAATCCTAAAAGATGATGACAGGGAACTTAACCCAGCTGTTATAACCTTTGACGGTGGTTTAAGCTATAAATCTTTAAGGACGTTGGTTTAAACAATAACATTCGAAGGACGATAATTAAAGATAAGAATCCTCAAGAGGTTAGTTATTGCATCATCCTGAATGGTGGAAACTATTGTGTATTTTGTAAGTAAACATTATGTGTGATGGTCGACCTACGTGCCCCGCCAGCAGGGAAGACAGCAGTAATGTCCGACACAGTGGTAGGTAAGATAAAAGAAACATTGTCTTGGGTCGTAAGGTAAGGGCGACGACACCTGCCACAAGTCACATCCGAGGACAGGATGAAATGTGTGTGTGATCGGCTGGTGTCGTCGGGGCACAGTCAGGGGTCTACCATAAAACACACTGCCAGTACTGGTAATGAGCAGTGTCTGGCCTTCTCCTCCTCACAGTCATAAAACTCCTTCGCCAGACGTACGGTCGCCTTTGACACACAAAAATGCAATCATTCATTAAAACGCAATTGGCTATAGACTTTTGAGTGTAAAATACCCATTTATTGTGAACTTAACAAATTGGTAAATCAGGTGTGTTTATGTAAGCTTGGGTCAGTGGTGTTAAATTTACTGCTGACTAATTATATTATTTTTAAACCAGTATTTATATATGTTATTATTACAGTTAAAGTTAAGTCGTTATCATATTTAAAGGTCATCATCATCATCGTCATTATCACCATTCATCATCATCATCATCATGTAAAGGTATTAATAAAAATGAACAAATACTTAACTTATACCACAACTAAAACGTTTGCCGGATATATGAACTAAAACATTTGCCGGATATATGAACTAAAACATTTGCCGGATATATGAACTAAAATGTTTGCCGGATATATGAACTAAAACTTTTGCCGGATATATGAACTAAAACATTTGCCGGATATATGAACTAAAACATTTGCCGGATATATGAACTAAAACATTTGCCGGATATATGAACTAAAACATTTGCCGGATATATGAACTAAAACATTTGACGGATATATGAACTAAAACGTTTGCCGGATATATGAACTAAAACATTTGCCGGATATATGAACTAAAACATTTGCCGATATGAACTAAAACATTTGCCGGATATATGAACTAAAACATTTGCCGGATATATGAACTAAAACATTTGTCGGATATATGAACTAAAACATTTGCCAATTATATGAACTAAAACATTTGACGGATATATGAACTAAAACATTTGCCGGATATATGAACTAAAACATTTGCCGGATATATGAACTAAAACATTTGCAGGATATATGAACTAAAACATTTACCGGATATATGAACTAAAACATTTGCCGGATATATGAACTAAAACATTTGCCGGATATATGAACTAAAACATTTGCCGGATATATGAACTAAAACATTTGCCGGATATATGAACTAAAACATTTACCGTACATATGAACTAAAACATTTGCCGGATATATGAACTAAAACATTTGCTGAATATATAAACTAAAACATTTGCCGGATATATGAACTAAAACATTTACCAGATATATGAACTAAAACGTTTGCCGGATATATGAACTAAAACATTTGCCGGATATATGAACTAAAACATTTGCCAAATATATGAACTAAAACATTTGCCAAATATATGAACTAAAACATTTGCCGGATATATGAACTAAAACATTTGCCGGATATATGAACTAAAACATTTGCCGGATATATGAACTAAAACATTTGCCGGATATATGAACTAAAACATTTGCCGGATATATGAACTAAAACATTTGCCGGATATATAAACTAAACCGTTTGCCGGAGATATCATATAAAAAACCCTAACTACAGAACCAGTTAATTGACGTGCCGTGTTATGGACTCTTCCGGAACTGTGATTACAATAATTATTCTCACACGAGGCAGTGACGTCACGCGGACAATGGCGGAGAACAGCTGACGTCGACTATTATTACTGTATAACTGAATACGTGTAATACCATTGAGAAGAGAAGAGAAGAGAGAAATCATTAACAACAGGTACCAAACAAAACTCACTAGACCATTACATGTTCCCGCCGCCTATACAGTAGATCAACATAGGTGATTATCCATTCATATAAACATTGGTGGCCGCTCCTTCACCCGGACTTATACGGCATTTCATTTGGGTTATTCCCCAGTCTGACCAGTGGCTGTCCAGTAGTCTCATAAAGTATAAACATGCTCAGGACTCAAAGCGTACTTGTATCTGTCCTGTTAAGTGTACTTGTATCTGTCCTGTTAAGTGTACTTGTATCTGTACTGTTAAGTGTACCTGTATCTGTACTGTTAAGTGTACCTGTATCTGTCCTGTTAAGTGTACCTGTATCTGTCCTTTTAAGTGTACTCGTAACTGTCCTGTTATGTGTACCTGTATCTGTCCTGTTAAGTGTACTTGTATCTGTCCTGTTAAGTGTACCTGTATCTGTCCTGTTAAGTGTACTTGTAACTCTTCCTATATTTGTGCTGTGAGTGTGCCTATACCTGTGTACCTGTACCTGTGTGCCTATACCTTTACCTATGTGCCTATAGTTGTACCCGTGTGCCTATACTTGTACCCGTGTACCTGTAAACTGTACCCGTGTGCCAATGCCTATATCTGTACACGTGTGCCTATACCTATACCTGTACCCGTGTGCCTGTACCTGTACCCGTGTGCCTATAGCTGTACCCGTGTGCCTACACCTGTACCCGTGTGCCTATACCTGTACCCGTGTGCCTATACCTGTACCCGTGTGCCTATACCTGTACCCGTGTGCCTGTACCTGTACCCGTGTGCCTATACCTGTACCCGTGTGCCTATACCTGTACCCGTGTGCCTGTACCTGTACCCATGTGTCTATACCTGTACTGTCAGATCCAAAGAAGCCAAAAATACCCCGAGACGACACTGACAGCCAAGACGGGTGTATACGCAGAAAATCCCCCGTCCACATATGTCCCTGACAACCGAGCGGGGGAATTAGAGGCAACACAATGACCTCATAACTACCCCGAGACGACCATCCAAACTGCTCATTAGCATACTGGGCTGAGGGGAAGAAGGCAGGAGGGGAGACGCTCATGAGTATCCCCTCGACAACCTTCCCTTATTCTCTTAATGTCTACTTCCCTTCACACTGGCCGCATTCTACCCCTTTAACCACTCACCCTTATACAGGTACTTCTATTTCCCCTCCCTCGTGATTGTTTCTGCGGTCACTTCCCCATCCTCAGGACATACTTCTGCTGTCACTTCCCCTTCCTCAGTATATACTTCTGCTGTCACTTCCCCATCCTCAGGACAAACTTCTGCTGCCACTTCCCCTTCTTCAGGACCTACTTCCGCTATTACTTCCTTTGGACATACTTCTGCTGCCACTTCCCCTTTTTCAGGACCTACTTCCGCTATTACTTCCTTTGGACATACTTCTGCTGCGACTTCCTCAGGACACACTTCTGCTGCCACTTCCCCTCCCTCGGATACAAGTCACCATGAGTCCCGGAGCTGACACTGATATCCACCACTTCCGGCAGCCAAGAAGCACCTCAGCCTAACCACGGTACTTGTCGCTCCCCTTATGGTGGTCCTGTGTCTGTCTGTCTTGTTTTCTATCATTAATCTGTTTGTCTGTGTATTGTTGACTAAGTACGTGTGTGTGTGTGTGTGTGTGTGATATACTCTCTCTCCTTCTAAACCCCCAAAGACATCATTTCCAAAACCCAGTACACTCATCATGGACGCAGTAACAAGTTCCGCCTCACAATAAAAGCTTTCTCGTTGCCCTTACACTGGGGACTGGCAATAACCCCTCCTCCGCGGCCCCTGACCCTCCTCCCAGGCCCCTCCTCCCCGGTCCCTCCACCCCTCCTTCCCCATCCTACAATCCAGATTTCTCAGTCGTTTAAGAGATACACAGAGAACTGTACGAGATGTAATAAAACTAAAACTTTTTAGGGGTCCAGCATCTGACTGTTGAGCTATGAAGGCGATATGTACTGTTGTTTACATGTTTATTGTCTCCCGGCCCCCGCTTAGCTGAAGGGTCCTAGGAGTGTTGTGTCCGTCTGTCTGTACGTTCATCTTGTTCCTCCCTGTGTATGTCCGTCACTCCATTCCTCTGTATGTCTGCCCGTCCATGCACCCCTCAATTAGTCCATCTGTTGCTCTGTCTGGTCATATGTTCCTCTGTACGTTCGTGTGTCAGAGTTGTGAACGCGACGCCACGAGAACGAACTGAACTATGGTCTCCATCTCTGGCACAAAGCTGCCTGATCTGGGGCTCTCAGACGAGGCCAATAAGCAATATTTTTCCCTCCTGATGTAGAGGAATTGTGACTTCTATGTCGTCTTGGGTCACCAGTCGTGGCCTGGGGGGGGGGGGGGTGTTGGGGGTAGATCGACGGGTTCTTACTGTGCGAGTTATATTAATCTAAAAACAATTATTACTTTTCCAAGATAACTTCATATAAGTTACGTATGTTTCTATGATTAATGTAAAGTATTCATTCAACATGACTTAGTGAATGATAAACAAACTGACAGTAGTCTTATTTTTTCTCATTTATCTCTTGCGTAAACCCCACGAGGAAGATAATTTTCTTTGCCAGGGAAATGGAATTTTATGCAATTTATAGTCTCGGTAAGCCTAACTGTCTTATATACAACAAATGAAAAAAATTATGTTATTTTATTTAACTCTACACAACCGAACTTCCCGCTGTTTCTATATTCTACAAGACGGTCATAGTTTATTTTACGTATTATCCTCTCTTTATCCTATCACTGTTTACTACTTCATTTTCTGTCGAAAAAATACAAAGTTGTTCCAAACATAAGGGAATTACTGATGGCAGAGACACATACTGTAGTTGTCACACACAACAACTGCCTGGAATATAACCACGTATGTGGTTCCCGGGACTCTTTATCACACCCTGCACCATGACCTATGAACACCCTCTCCTGGCGACCACCTGGCTAGGCAGGCCCTTGGTTCTTACAACCCGCACCCTGGTATATCCTCCACTACCCCAGGCGAAGACACATAACCCTTAATTTAGAACCATTACCTGTTGCTGTCTCTGGCCAAACACCGTACCTGCAAAACTCAAAAAATATCACTATTAGCTGAAGGAAAAAATAATATTTATAGGTAATTAATTGTTACTCGTACATTTCAACATTACTCTTAATAAGTTTACAAGAGCAGGTGAGATACTGTGACAAACTGCAATTTATTTTCCTTATGCAATATTTTCTCCGCGACATCCACCGCATCTGATGGTGGGGAAGCACTTTCTTAACACACCATTATTAAACTTATAATGTATACATAAACTACACGTTAAGTACTACCTAAAAAAACACGAGGATAGTTTTTAGAAAGTTTATTTACATTTTCAGTCTACTGTACTGTAATGATTATCTTTAGTAAAAAATCTGCCTTGTTATATCACTCATCCAAGCACTCAAGTGTAGACGTAACCTAGTGAGGCAGTCACCCCCTGAGGACTCTAGAGGTAACTTAATCACTTCTTAAAAAATCTTGTATCACTGATTATAATTATCTCGTAGAGTTGTACATAAACAATAAAGTGCTTAAGTGAGTGCGTGAGTAGCAAGCAGTATAAGTAAATAAGTGTATTCGCACATAAATATGCCCGTAAATAAATAAATAAATAAATAAATAAGTAATACAAGTAATTAAGTTATTATCTAGCTAGTATATTAGAAACTCGACATAATTCAGTAAATTGCGCACGCACCGTGTTTGGCGGCCACATTTACCGTGCCTCGGGAAAATTGGCTGGCAGGGAGCATATTGTCCGGCGGGAACATTTAAAACGATATGTTCAATTTCCTTCCAAAGGTGATTAAAGTTTCTTTTGTAGAATAACTCAAGTTTTAATTCAACTCTTACGTTGCTGTCATAAGCCTTCCGCAAAAGTGCAGTGCAGTGGTTTTTACCGGGGAAAAATTGTGTGTGTACAATTTTAAAGAAAGAAAGAAAGAAAGAAAGAAAGAAAGAGATTAAAGGAGAACAACAACGACAGCAACAACAAATAAAGAGCAAGGAAGGCGGAACAAGAAATAGCGTAGGAGGAGGAGACCACTAATCTCCCCGTCGGGCCACAATAGTTCTAAAACTCTCAAGAAGAACCAACGGAATAGCCTCATTATCCACTTCTTCAGTGGTTTTGTTGAGACACACATTCACCGACAAAGATCACAGTTAGAATATTACGGCTGTTTGAGTCCTCGTTTTGACAGCATACTATGGACGGATTGATACACGGACAGACACACGGACGGACTAATACACGGAGAGGCAAACGGACGGACTGATACATCGACACACGAACAGACGATCTGATAGGAAACACAGACACGGACAGACTGATAAACTAATATAGACATTAACGGACTGATAAACCAACAGACCCACGGACGGACTAATAAACCAACAGACCCACGGACGGACTAATAAACCAACAGACTCACGGACGGACTAATAAACCAACAGACTCAAGGACGGACTAATAAACCAACAGACTCACGGACGGACTAATAAACCAACAGACCCACGGACGCACTAATAAACCAACAGACTCACGGACGGACTAATAAATCAACAAACTCACGGACGGACTAATAAACCAACAGACCCACGGACGGACTAATAAACCAACAGACTCACGGACGAACTAATAAACCAACAGACCCACGGACGGACTAATAAACCAACAGACCCACGGACGGACTAATAAACCAACAGACTCACGGACGGACTAATAAATCAACAAACTCACGGACGGACTAATAAACCAGCAGACTCACACACAAACACACAGTATAGTCGAACAGTCTACTACGGACCTAAAATAATCACGCCCATTGACCTCTCTCCAGACGACAGTAAACACAAATAAATTCAACTCCTTTAAAACATTCCTATATATCAACACACAAATTCGAATGTACAGTTGCGGACATAAATCCCCGGACACTTGACAGTATCTAGTGTGTGAGTACTTGAAGATCATTAGGTGATGAGAATGGAAATTTGACGTATTTTCTCGAATTTGTCTCTGTATTAAGGAGTGTTATTTTCAATCTGTAGTTCAGATATACAATGTAATGAAAAGCAGATATTACCAACTGTTTGGGGAATTTTGTCCACAACTGTACATTATAAAATAGAACATAGGTTAACACGATCACCCTAACAGCACTAATATATATATATATATATATATATATATATATATATATATATATATATATATATATATATATATATATATATATATATATATATATTGCATATATATATATATATATATATATATATATATATATATATATATATATATATATATATAAGACCCTTAAATTCAGCCGTTTTTCGATTCACCAATCTTATTATATCGAGTTTCTTTTAACCTCACTCAAGCATCGTGTAATACTGTATTGTTACTGCGAGCCAAGAACGAATTTAATACTCATGGTTTGTTTAAGGGGGATACAACATAAATTAACAGTGTTTGTACGTCATGTTAGTCCCAGTTGTTAATACCAACAGAGACATTAATAAGTAATCAATTTTAATACCATGTTTAGTTAAAGCATCCTGCATCTATTTGTAACCTTTATTATATACGGAATATATACACCTGGTGTTAGTGCCATAGTAAATTAATATACATTACCTGTTCAATTAAGTCAATGCGGTATATTATTGGTATTTAGTATAACATGGTGGACCTTAACACGTTATTTAGAGCCGGTATTAACAATAGACTAGTTTAATACCCCAGTTTCTGTACTAATTTTCCTCGGTACTCCCTGATTCCTCTCTCTTACCAGCACGTTCTTCGTTTTCTTCTATTTTCTTCTTCTTTTCTACTTGTTTTCTTCTTTGTCTGTTCTTATTACTATTTATTCCTCCTCCTACACCACCACCTTCTTTCCCATTTCCTTCTTCACCTCCTCCTCCTTCTCCACTTCCACCACCCTGGATCAGACACCACCACACTTGACACAACATCACCACCACAACCACACCTAACACCACACCACAAACACAACATTACCATACCTAACATAACACCACACACAATACCACCATCACCACACACACCACCACTACCACACCTAACAGACCACACTTATCACACCACCACACCTAACACACCGCACCACCAGTCCACCACCACACTTAACACACCACCACACCTAACACACCACCACCACCAGTCCACCACCACACCTACCACACCACCACCACACCTAACAACACCACCACCACAACTAAGACAAATCTGCAGAACAACGCCTCAGCCATACCTGTGGTTTAACCGACACTTGAAGTCTGCTCGAGTTGACAACAGAAATATGACGACAACAACATAACACTGACGGGAAGACTTTCTTAACCGAGGGACTAGACAAACAAGGTACCTACGTGGTAAACAAGATCCGAATATATACACTGAACATTAAAACAAACAAGGTAAACAGTATTAGTCAAAGCAAGAGAAACTAGTAAGAAATAAACAACATATGCAAACAATTTCGTCAAAATATTATAACATAGAACAAGAAACAAGTTAAACAACGTACAAAATAAATTACTAGATAAAAATAGTAATAATAAAACAAGGTGTAAGGCAAACTAGATACACGTTAAAAGGACAACAGGAAAATAAAACCTTATAAACAAGACAGGGTGTAAACAAAAAGCGCATCAAACAGAGCAGGAGATCAAATGTGAGCGACACAGGATATGAAGCAACAACTGAAAATGGAAATAAAGAAACAAGACAAAAGACAAATTACGAGTTAAACAAGAAACTCGCCAAAGAAAGGCTGGGACAAACAAAAAAACGACTGAAACAATACCTGAGATAAATAAGACACGAAGTAAACAATGGCTGGGACAACCAAAACCCAAGTGAGGCTGTGGAGGCGGGCCGGGGAGGTAGGTGGTGGTGGTTCAGGTGTTATTAAGGTGCGACGTTAATTGTCCCGTGAAGGATGTACGATGAATTACGACAACAGTACCACATCCTCCCCCACGGCGGCCTCCACCGTCACCCTGCAGTCCACCATGCACCTGCTGCTGCTGCACCTACAGGATCACCTCCCCCACAGTCCACCATCACCATCTGCTGCTGCACCTACAGGATCACCTCCCCCACAGTCCACCACCACCTGCTGCCACTGCAACTACAGGATCACCTCCCCCACAGTCCACCACTACCACCTGCTGCCACTGCACCTACAGGATCACCTCCCCCACAGTCCACCACTACCACCTGCTGACACTGCACCTACAGGATCACCTCCCCCACAGTCCACCACCACCACCTGCTGCCACTGCACCTACAGGATCAACTTCCCCACAGTCCACCACCACCACCTGTTGCCACTGCACCTACAGGATCACCACCACCTGCTGCCACTGCACCTACAGGTTCACCTCCCCCATAGTCCACCACCACCACCTGCTACCACTGCACCTACAGGATCACCTCCCCCATAGTCCACCACCACCACCTGCTGCCACTGCACCTACAGGATCACCTCCCCCACAGTCCACCACCTATTGCTGAACGTACAGGATCACCTCCACCACAGTCCACCATAACCACCTGCTGCTTCTGCATGTACAGGATCACCTCCCCCAGTCCACCATCACCTACCTCCCGCACAGTCCAATACCACCACGTGTTGTTGCTGCTGCACCTACAGGATCAACTCCACAACAGGCCACCACCACCTCCACCTGCTGCTGAACCTACAGGATCACCTCCCCCACAGTCCACCATCACCACCTGCTGCTGCTGCTGCTGCATGTACAGGATCACCTCCCCCAGTCCACCATCACCTACCTCCCGCACAGTCCAGTACCACCACGTGTTGTTGCTGCTGCACCTACAGGATCAACTCCAAAACAGGCCACCACCACCTCCACCTGCTGCTGAACCTACAGGATCACCTCCCGTACAGTCCACCATCACCGCCAGCTGCTGCTGCATCTACAATATCAACTTTCCCACAGTCCAATACCACCACGTGCTGTTGCTGCTGCACCTACAGGATCAACTCCCCCACAGGCCACCACCACCTCCACCTGCTGCTGCACCTACAGGATCACCTCCCCCACAGTCCACAATCACCGCCAGCTGCTGCTACTGCACATACAGGATCACCTCCCCCACAGTCCACCATCACCACCTACTGCTGCTGCTGCTGCTGCTGCTGCTATTGCTGCTGCTGCTGCTGCTTCAATTTCAGGATCACCTTCCCCACAGTCCAATACCACCACGTGGTGTTGCTGCTGCACCTACAGGATCACCTCCCCCACAGTCCTCCCCCACCACCACCACAACCTCCTGCTGCACCTACAGGTTCACCTCCCCGATAATCCACCACCACCACCTGCTGCTGCACCCACAGGATCACCTCCCCCACAGTCCTCCACCAACACCTGCTGCTGCTGCACCTACAGGATCACCTCAACCAAAACCTGCTGCTACACCTACAGGATCACCTCCCCCACAGTTCTCCACCACCATCTGCGGCTGCTGCTGCTGCTGCTGCACCTACAGGATTACCTCCCCCACCACCACCACCTCCTGTTGCTGCATCTACAGGATCACCTCCCCCACCACCTGCTGCTGCACCTACAGGATCACCTCCCCCACAGTTCTCCACCACCATCTGCTGCTGCTCCTACACCTATAGGATCACTTCCCCATAGTCCACCACCTCCTCCTGCTGCTGCTGCTACACCTACAGGATCACCTCCCACCTCCCCCACAGTCCACCATCACTACCTGCTGCCACTGCACCTACAGGAAAACCTCCCCCATAGTCCACCACCACCACTTGCTGCCACTGCACCTACAGGATCACCTCCCCCATAGTCCACCACCATCACCACCTGCTGCTGCTGCACCTAAAGGATCACCTCCCCCACAGTCCACCACCACCACCTGCTGCCACTGCACCTACAGGATCACCTCCCCCACAGTCCACCATCACCACCTTCTGCCACTGTACCTACAGGATCACCTCCCCCATAGTCTATCACCACCACCACCTGCTGCAACTGCACCTACAGGATCACCTACCCCATAGTCCACCACCACCACCACCTGCTGCCACTGCACTTACAGGATCACCTCCCCCATAGTCCACCACCACCGCCTGCTACTGCCACTGCACCTACAGGATCACCTCCCCCACAGTCCGCCATCACCCCCTGCTGCTGCACCTACAGGATCACCTCCCACACAGTCCACCATCACCACCTGCTGCCACTGCACCTACAGGATCACCTCCCCCACAGTCAACCATCACCACCTGCTGCCACTGCACCTACAGGATCACCTACCCCATAGTCCACCATCACCACCTGCTGCTGCACCTACAGGATCACCTCCCCCACCACCTGCTGGTGCTGCTGCACTTACAGGATCACCTCCCCCACAGTTCTCCACCACCAACTGCTGCTGCACCTACAGGATCACCTCCCCCACCACCTCCTGCTGCTGCTGCTGCACCTACAGGACCACCTCCCCCATAGTCCACCACATCCACCTGCTGCTAAACCTACAGGATCACCTCCCCCACAGTCTACCATCACCACCTACTGCTGCTGCTGCATGTACAGGATCACCTCCCGCACAGTCCACCATCACCGCCAGCTGCTGCTGCACCTACAATATCAACTCCCCCCACAGTCCAATACCACCACGTGCTGTTGCTGCTGCACCTACAGGATCACCTCCCCCACAGTCCACCATCACCGCCAGCTGCTGCTGCTGCACCTACAGGATCACCTCCCCCACAGTCCACCATCACAACCTACTGCTGCTGCTGTAATTTCAGGATCACCTCCCCTACAGTCCAATACCACCACGTGGTGTTGCTGCGGAACCTACAGGATCACCTCCCCCACAGTCCACCATCTTCACCTGCTGCCACTGCACCTACAGGATCACCTCCCCCACAGTCCACCGCCACCACCTGCTGCTGCTGCACCTACAGGATCACCTCCCCCATAGTCCACCACCACTACCTGCTGCTGCTACTGCACCTACAGGATCACGTCCCCCACATTTCTCCACCACCACCTGATGCTGCTGCTGCACCTGCAGGATCACCTCCCCCACAGTCCTCCACCACCACCTGCTGCTGCACCTACAGGATCACCTCACCTACAGTCCTCCCCCACCACCACCACCTCCTGCTGCTGCTGCTGCACCTACAGGTTCACCTCCCCTATAGTCCACCACCACCACCTGCTGCTGCACGTACAGGATCACCTCCCCCATAGTCCACCACGACCACCTGCTGCTGCTGCACCTACAGGATCACCTCACCCAAAACCTGCTGCTGCACCTACAGGATCACCTTCCCCACAGTTCTCCACCACCATCTGCTGCTGCTGCTGCACCTACAGGATTACCTCCCCCACCACCACCACCTCCTGTTGCTGCATCTACAGGATCACCTCCCCCACCACCTGCTGCTGCACCTACAGGATCACCTCCCCCACAGTTCTCCACCACCATCTGCTGCTGATGCTGCACCTACAGGATCACCTCCCCCACATTCCTCCACCATCACTTGCTGCCACTGCACCTACAGGATCACCTCCCCCATTGTCCACCACCACCACCTGCTGCCACTGCACCTACAGGATCACCTCCCCCATATTCCACCACCACCACCTGCTGCTGCTCATGCACCTACAGGATCAGCTCCCCCACTACCACCACCTCCTCCTGCTGCTGCTGTTGCACCTACAGGATCACCCCCCCACCACCTCATCATGCTGCTGCTGCACCTACAGGATCACCTCCCTCACAGTGCTCCACCTCCACCTGCTGCTGCACCTAAAGGATCACCTCCCCCACAGTCCACCACCTACTGCTGAACGTACAGGATCACCTCCACCACAGTCCACCATAACCACCTGCTGCTTCTGCATGTACAGGATCACCTCCCCCAGTCCACCATCACCTACTTCCCGCACAGTCCAATACCACCACGTGCTGTTGCTGCTGCACCTACAGGATCAACTCCCCCACAGGCCACCACCACTACTTGCTGCCACTGCACCTACAGGATCACCACCCCCATAGTCCTCCACCACCACCTCCTGCTGCTACTCCACCTTCAGAATCACCTCCCCCATAGTCCACCACCATCACCACCTGCTGCTGCTGCACCTAAAGGATCACCTCCCCCACAGTCCAAAACCACCACCACCTGCTGCCACTGCACCAACAGGATCACCTCCCCCACAGTCCACCATCACCACCTTCTGCCACTGTACCTACAGGATCACCTTCCCCATAGTCTATCACCACCACCACCTGCTGCCACTGCACCTTCAGGATCACCTCCCCCATAGTCCACCACCACCACCTGCTGCCACTGCACCTACAGGATCACCTCCCCCATAGTCCACCACCACCGCCTGCTACTGCCACTGCACCTACAGGATCACCTCCCCCACAGTCCACCATCACCACCTGCTGCTGCACCTACAGGATCACCTCCCCCACAGTCCACCATCACCACCTGCTGCCACTGCACCTACAGGATCACTTCCCCCACAGTCCACCATCACCACCTGCTGCCACTGCACCTACAGGATCACCCCCCCACCACCTCATCCTGCTGCTGTTGCACCTACAGGATCATCTCCCCCACAGTGCTCCACCACCACCTGCTGCTGCACCTAAAGGATCACCTCCCCCACAGTCCACCAGCACCATCTCCTGCTGCTGCAATTTCAGGTTCACCTCCCCCACAGTCCACCACCTACTGCTGAACGTACAGGATCACCTCCACCACAGTCCACCATAACCACCTGCTGCTTCTGCATGTACAGGATCACCTCCCCCAGTCCACCATCACCTACCTCCCGCACAGTCCAATACCACCACGTGCTGTTGCTGCTGCACCTACAGGATCAACTCCCCCACAGGCCTCCACCACCTCCACCTGCTGCTGCACCTACAGGATCACCTCCCCCACAGTCCACCATCACCACCTGCTGCTGCTGCTGCTGCATGTACAGGATCACCTCCCGCACAGTCCACCATCACCGCCAGCTCCTGCTGCACCTACAATATCAACTCCCTCACAGTCCAATACCACCACGTGCTGTTGCTGCTGCCCCTACAGGATCAACTCCCCAACAGACCACCACCACCTCCACCTGCTGCTGCACCTACAGGATCACCTCCCCCACAGTCCTCCACCACCACCTGCTGCTGCTGCTGCACCTACAGGATCACCTCCCCCATAGTCCACCACGACCACCTGCTGCTGCTGCACCTACAGGATCACCTCACCCACCACCTGGCTGCTGCACCTATAGGATTTCTTCCCCTATCACCACCACCTCCTGTTGCTGCACCTACAGGATCACCTCCCCCACAGTTCTCCACCACCATCTGCCCTCCTGCTGCTGCTGCTACACCTACAGGATCACCTCCCCCACAGTCCTCCACCACCACCTACTGCTACACCTACAGGATCACATCCCCCACAGTCCTCCTCCACCACCACCTGCTGCTGCATCTACAGGATCACCTCCCCCACAGTCCTCCACCACCATCTGCTGCTGCACCTACAGGATCACCTCCCCCACAGTCCACCATCACCACCTGCTGCCACTGCACCTACAGGATCACCTCCCCCATCGTCCACCACCACCAGCACCACCTGCTGCTGCTGCACCTACAGGATCACCTCCCCCATAGTCCACCACCACCACCTGCTGCCACTACACCTACAGGATCACCTCCCCCATAGTCCACCACCACCTGCTGCCACTGCACCTACACAATCACCTCCCCCATAGTCCACCACCACCACCTGTAAAGGCCTGGAACTTTGGGATAGAAATCCCTTACCAGACCAGTCAGGCTCTTAATAAAGGAAAGTCAAGGACCATGGTTTTCTGAGGAATAACAAACAATCGTTTGAGATAGACATCTCTTTACATTAAAATTATAACACAAAACCCTGACACTACTCAACAAACATCAAATAACAATTAAGGCAGTCAACAGTTAATTGAGTCAAACAATTAATGGAAGCAAACAATTAAAGGGAGCAAACAATTAATGGGAGTCAGCAATTAAGAGAATCAAACAATTAATGGGAGTCAACAAGTGATAGAATCAAACAATGAACAAATATTTCCTACGGCAGTGGCCCTGGGGGAAGGTTCTGGAACACGGTGATGCACACTCAGGGTAGGGAAGCGACCATTCAACTCCACACTCGAGCGACGTCTTGAAATGGCAGGAGAACACCGGGACACAGACGTAATGAAATGAACTGGCAGTCGTGGTATGCGGTAGTAGGGTGTGTCATACGGAGGCGAATTTTTTTTTTTTGAGTCTGAAAAATCGGCCCATGGTATTAATAATGTAGTTCTATGTGCAGAATCATGTGATATCTTCAGATTTGAAAAGCTTTCATTTTTTGCTAGGTAAATTTTAACTTGAAATCTTATGAAAATTCAGTATTCCCACCCTTTTACCAACACCACTAAATAGCTTATTTAAAGTAAAGTAAATGTATCAGGTTAATTTATTAGGATGAAAATGATCCAGAATAGTGAAACGAATGATCTTGACACATTTACTAAATTTAATATTCCTTTAGAAAACAAAATCATCAAATACAAAAACCGGTTTTACTACTACGACCCGGTGTTGCTGCACACCATAGAGAATATGTCTTTCTTGCTTCTGTTTCTACTCATCACCTCCCTGCTGACCACCTGAGCTCGGATGAAGCCTTCCCTCCTCTCCTGGCTGTACACGTGACTGCTGGCCTCGCTCACTTGCTGTACACAACGCTCTATACTCTGGGTGTGCGAGGGCTAGGCAGGGACATGCATGGGGTTGTCCAGGAAAGCTCTGACTTGAACATTGGTGAGGCTGCAGGTAAGAGGGGGCTCACTGCCAGCCTGGATGTTATCCAGATCTATGAGATCAGTGAGGGTCTTGGCACCTAGATTGACTTCAGGAGTCTTCCTGACCCTGAAGGAATCGTCACCAACTGACTCGTCATGCCCAGATCCTCTCATAAGTCTCATATCCAAGATCTTTTTGACTGCCACTCATCTCTCCTCCTCATCCTTACTGCAGAGCATTGTCTGCAGAACTGCCTCGGGATGAGCATACCAGGAAGATCTCCTCACAGTCTGCTCCACAATCTGAACAACCTTCCTTGGCTGACTCCTGAGGAGCTCAAGCTGGAAGACAACATGCCTCGGACCTTCGGAGAACGATGACTTGACCTTGGTGTTGAACCAATTTGGCAAGTAGACACTCACGATGAATTGGACAATAAGTCTAAGGTTGTGAAGCTGGTTCCCTTTCAGTTTATGATGAGCGACCCAAATTCTGCAGAACCTGAGAGCCGTTGTGAGCCACCTAGAATGTGAGACTGGACCTATCTGCAGGTAAGCAAGTCTATCAGGCATGACCCCAGTTTTGATGGCACTGCAAATCATGTAACCATAGTACTGGTCAGTACTCAGGTCGTCAATGACAGTATGTGCAAGCTCAACGAGTGGAGGGCCAACTGTGATTTTTTCAAAGCTCGGTTTTATTTGTAACTCAGTGGCAGAGTCCAGCATCTTGCCAAGAGGACCAGACCATTTGTTGTTTGAAAGAGTCTTGCCATCCAGCTCCTGGATCAGATGTCTGAGTGGCAACTCGTTGGTGTGGAGGTCACAAACAATCCAGACCAGCTTCCTCCCAATCTTCCGCTCTATCCACTGTATGACCCCCCCTTGCCACCCTGTGTTCGTGTTGGTGCTGTCCCCTCCAATGGCCTGCAGGGTCTGGTCTACGTTCCTCTCTCTGAGCCAGTTCACAATGTAATCTGCCACTATTTCAGCTGGTTTCCTGATGTCATCTTTCTCTGGAGTGAAATGCCACAAATACTTCCCTCCTGGTTCACTGCAGCAGGAGTAGTGTTCCTCCTTCACCATGGCAGGGAACAACTTGTCAGAATCTCCAACTTTCATGAACACTTTAGTGTCATCCCTTCTCCCATCAAAGAACAAACAATTGATTCCATTTTCTCTTATCCCCTTATCAAACTCCTCTTCTAGGTTACTGACAAGTTTCTCCTGAGCTCTCCTTACTTTGTTATGATCTATCACCAAGTGAACATCATCAGGTGTTATCAAACCACCGTCAATCCAGGCAGCTGTTGCTATCTCTGCTGTTTCTCTGAGACCAGTGTGGTGTCGCATGCTGGCCAGAGCTATGCTCGGGATATCTTTCCTATTTCGACTCTTATGGCTGGAAGGTTTGGGATCATTATTATCTGGGTTAGGGACAAAGTCACCAATCTCCTGGTCAGCACTCGAATCAGCCATGGGGAAGTCATTTAACTCTGAATCAGCTTGACTCCAATCATCGGCCTTTTTTACCTCACCCTGGGCCTTCTCAAGTCTCTTTTCCTCGGCAACTCTTCTCCTCTTCTGTCTCACTGTGGCAGCCTCCTGTCTCTTGGACTCCGGAATATCTTGGCTAGAAATCATGAGAGCCCCTATACTGCCAGTCTTCTCTCTCTGTGCTTTGACAAATGCCAGTTCGATCACAGGCATCTTCAGTTCACGCTTGCAAATACAGGAGATGTGGGCCTCGGATTTACAGTCACGATCGCATCCAAACTCAGGACAGAGAACAATTGGGCACTTGCAAGTAATTATGTCAAATAACTGGTCCAGTTGCTTGGCAAAGCTGTCCTTAACTGCAAGTTTTCCTCTCCCAAGAGAGATATCTCTTGCCTTTTCCCAACTGGCTAGCAGTCTCTCACTAATCTTCTTCTGACTTGTTATGACTGGAGGCTTGAACTGAGCGTTAGCCAGAGTGTACTGTGCCAAGACAGCTTTGGTCACATCACTGGCAATGTCTTTGTTTGTGTACGTTCTTTGGTTCTTTTCACTGATTTGCCTGATTAAAACACCGTATCTCAAAGCATCTCTCAATGTAGGCAACTCCGACTTCACGAGCTCTCTCCCAGACCCAAGATAATGACTGAGATGGCTGGATTTTTGGTTCCTCGTCCTGACACAAGCAGCCATCGCAAATATTATCAACTTATAAATGCATCAGAATCTGAAACAGAAAAAAATATTGTTAGTTGGGTTGTTAAAGAATGAAGTCAGAAAGCAATGTTCACTATTTAATTGTAATGCACTAATGCAGCTGTACGTTAGATTTTCGATAAATTTCACGCTAAAATTTACCTAGCAAAAGGTTGCAAAATATTGAAACTGAAATTATTTTCTGTTTATATACACCAAAATCTACCAAAAAAGTGATGGGCCATTAGTTTTAGCTGATCTTCCCTCCTATGACACACCCTAATGCGGTAGTGGTAGATGACCAGAGAATTGACAATCGATAGGTGAAGGTCTGGGAACACAGCCTACGAGTCCAGGACCTATGATGAGATCACAGCCAGAATTTGACGGACAGCGGGGTAGCTAGATAGTGACTGTATGGCGGCTGGGTTGAATCTCCCGGTGACGCAGATAGTCGCAGCCGTTTTCACCTCTGGCCAAACCAAAGTGTCGACTGCACCAGCAAACGAGCGAGTTAGCAGCGGTAACCAGCAGGAAGATCGTTTCCGCCCTTACACCACCTTCTGCCACTGGACCTACAGGATCACCTCCCCCATAGTCCACCACCACCTGCTGCCACTGCACCTACAGTATCACCACCCCCATAGTCCACCACCACCTCCTGCTGCCACTGCACCTACAGGATTACCTCCCCCATAGTCCACCACCACCACCTGCTGCCACTACACCTACAGGATCACCTCCCCCATAGTCCACCACCACCACCTGCTGCCACTGCACCTACGGGATCACCTCCCCCATAGTCCACCACCACCACCTGCTGCCACTGCACCTACAGGATCACCTCCCCCACAGTCCACCGCCAGCACCACCTCCTGCTGCTGCTGCTGCACCTACAGGTTCACCTCCCCTATAGTCCACCACCACCACCTGCTGTTGCTGCACCCACAGGATCACCTCCCCCACAGTCCTCCACCACCACCTGCTGCTGCTGCTGCACCTACAGGATCACCTCCCCCATAGTCCACCACGACAACCTCCTGCTGCTGCACCTACAGGATCACCTCACCCACCACCAGGCTGCTGCACCTACAGGATCACCTCCCCCACAGTTCTCCACCACCATCTGCTGCTGCTGCTGCACCTACAGGATTACCTCGCGCACCACCACCACCTCCTGTTGCTGCACCTACAGGATCACCTCCCCCACCACCTGCTGCTGCACCTACAGGATCACCTCCCCCACAGTTCTCCACCACCACCTGCTGCTGCTGCTACTCCTACAGGATCACCTCCCCCACAATCCTCCACCACCACCTGCTGCTGCACCTACAGGATCACCTCCCCCGCAGTCCTCCACCGCCACCTGCTGCTGCTGCTGCACCTACAGGATCAACTCCCCCACAGTCCTCCACCGCCACCTGCTGCTGCATCTACAGGATCACATCCCCCACAGTCCTCCTCCACCACCACCTGCTGCTGCACCTACAGGAAAACATCCCCCACAGACCTTCTCCACCACCACCTGCTGCTGCTGCTGCACCTACAGGATCACCTCCCCCACAGTCCATCACCATCACCTGCTGCTGCACCTAAAGCATCAACTTCCCCACAGTCCACCACCACCATCTCCTGCCACTGCAATTACAGGATCACCTCCTCCACAGTTCGCCACCACCATCTGCTGCTGCTGTTGCACCTACAGGATCACCTCCCCCACAGTCCTCCATCGCCACCTGCTGCTGCTGCTGCACCTAAAGGATCAACTCCCCCACAGTCCTCCACCACCACCTGCTGTTGCATCTACAGGATCACATCCCCCACAGTCCTCCTCCACCACCACCTGCTGCTGCTGCTGCTGCACATACAGGATCACGTCCCCCATAGTCCACCACCACCTGCTGCCACTGCACCTACAGGATCACCTCCCCCATAGTCCACCACCACCACCTGCTGCTGCACCTACAGGATCACATCCCCCACAGTCCTCCTCCACCACCACCTGTTGCTGCTGCTGCACCTACAGGATCAACTCCCCCACAGTCCTCCACCACCACCTGCTGCTGTACCTACAGGATCACAAACCATACAGTCCTCCTCCATCACCACCTGCTGCTGCTGCTGCACCTACAGGAACACATCCCCCACAGTCCTTCTACACCCCCACCTGCTGCTGCACCTACAGGATCAACTCCCCCACAGTCCTCCACCACCACCTGCTGCTGCACCTACAGGATCACCACCCCCACAGTCCTCCACCACCACCTGCTGCTGCTGCTGCTGCACCTACAGGATCACCTCCCCTACAGTCCTCCACCACAAAGTGCTATTGCTGCTGCACCTACAGGATATACTCCCCCACAGGCCAGCACCACCTCCACCTGCTGCTGCACCAACAGGATCACCTCCCCCATAGTCCACCACCACCACCTGCTGCCACTGCACCTACAGGATCACATCCCCCATAGACCACCATCACCACCTACTGCCACTGCACCTACAGGATCACCTCCCCCATAGCCCACCACCACCACCTGCTGCCACTGCACCTACAGGATCACCTCCCCCACAGACCACCACCACCTGCTGCTGCTGCAGGATCACCTCCCCTATAGTCCAACACCACCACCTGCTGCCACTGCACCTACAGGATCACCTCCCCCATAGGCCACCACCACCACCGACTGCCACTGCACCTACAGGATCACCTCCCACACAGTCCACCACAACCACCTGCTGCCACTGCACCTACAGGATCACATGCCCCACAGTCCACCACCACCACATGCTGCCACTGCACATACAGGATCACCTCCCCCATAGGCCACCACCACCACCTGCTGCCACTGCACCTACAGGATCTCCTCCCCCATAGTCCACCACCACCTGCTGCTGCTGCACCTAAAGGATCACCTCCCCAATAGTCCATCACCACCACCAGCTGCAACTACACCTACAGAATCACCTCCCCCATAGTCCACCACCACCTGCTGCCACTGCACCAACAGGATCACCTCCCCCATAGTCCACCACCACCACCTGCTGCCACTGCACCTACAGGATCACCTCCCCCATAGACCACCACCACCACCTGCTGCCACTGCACCTTCAGGATCAGCTCCCCCACAGTCCACCACCACCTGCCACTGCACCTACAGGATCACCTCCCCCATAGTCCACCACCACCACCTGCTGGCACTGCAACTACAGGATCACCTCCCCCATGGTCCACCACCACCTGCTGCTGCTGCACCTACAGGATCACCTCCCCCATAGTCCACCACCACCACCTGCTGCCACTTCACCTACAGGATCACCTCCCCCATAGACCACTACCACCTGCTACTGCCACTGCACCTACAGAATCACCTCCCCCATTGTCCACCACCACCACCTCCTGCCACTGCACCTACAGGATCACCTCCCCCATAGTCCACCACCACCACCTGCTGCCACTGCATCTACAGGATCACCTCCCCCATAGTCCAACACCTTCTGCCACTGCTCCTACAGGATCACCTCCCCCATGGTCCACCACCACCTGCTGCTGCTGCTGCACCTACAGGATCACCTCCCCCATAGTCCACCACCACCACCTGTTGCCACTGCACCTACAGGATCACCTCCCCCAAAGTCCTCCACCACCACCAACTGCTGCCACAGCACCTACAGGATCACCTCCCCCATAGTCCACCACCACCACCTGCTACTGCCACTGCACCTACAGGATCACCTGCCCCACAGTCCACAATCACCACCTGCTGCCAATGCACCTACAGAATCACCTCCTCCATAGTCCACCACCACCTGCTGCTGCTGCACCTACAGGATCACCTCCCCCATACTGCACGACCATCACCACCTGCTGCCACTGCACCTACAGGATCACCGCTCCCATAGTCCACCACCACCACCTGCTGCCACTGCACCTACAGGATCACCTCCCCCATACTCCACCGCGACCACCACCTGCTGCTACACCTACAGGATCACCTCACCCCACAGTTCTACACCACCACCTGCTTCTGCTGCACCTACATGATTACCACCCCCCACCACCACCACCTCCTGCTGCTGCTGCTGCACCTGCAGGATCACCTCCCCCACCACCTGCTGCAGCACCTACAGGATCACCTCCCCCAGTTCTCCACCACCATCTGCTGCTGCTGCTGCACCTACAGGATCACCTCCCCCACAACCACCACCTCCTCCTGCTGCTGCTGCTACACCTACAGGATCACCTCCCCCACAGTCCTCCACCACCACCTGCTGCTGCTGCTCCACCTACAGGATCAACTCCCCCACAGTCCTCCACCACGACCTGCTGCTGCACCTACAAGATCACCTCCACCACAGTCCTCCACCACGACCTGCTTCTGCACCTACAAGATCACCTCCACCACAGTCCTCCACCACCACCTGCAGCTGCACCTACAGGAACACATCCCCCACAGCCCTTCTCCACCACCATTTGCTGCTACTCCTGCACGTACAGGATCACATCCCCCACAGTCCTCCTCCTCCACCACCTGCTGCTGCACCTACAGGAACACATCCCCCACAATCCTTCTCCACCACCACCTACTGCTGCTGCTGCTGCTGCACCTACAGGAACACATCTTCCACAGTCTTTCTCCACCACCACCTGCTGCTGCTGCTGCACCTACAGGATCACATCACCCACAGTCCTCCTCCACCACCACCTGCTGCTGCACCTACAGGATCACATCCCCCACAGTCCTCCTCCACCACCACCTGCTGCTGCACCTACAGCATCACCTCCCCCAGTTCTCCACCACAATCTGCTGCTGCTGCTGCACCTACAGGATCACCTCCCCCAAAACCACCACCTCCTCCTGCGGCTGCTGCTACACCTACAGGATCACCTCCCCCACAGTCCTCCACCACCACCTGCTGCTGCTGCTCCGCCTACAGGATCAACTCCTCCACAGTCCTCTACCACGACCTGCTGCTGCACCTACAAGATCACCTCCACCACAGTCTTCCACCACCACCTGCTGCTGCACCTACAGGAACACATCACCCACAGCCCTTCTCCACCACCACCTGCTGCTGCTCCTGCACCTACAGGATCACATCCCCCACAGTCCTCCTCCTCCTCCACCTGCTGCTGCACCTACAGGAACACATCCCCCACAGTCTTTCTCCACCACCACCTGCTGCTGCTGCTGCACCTACAGGATCACATCCCCCACAGTCCTCCTCCACCACCACCTGCTGCTGCACCTACAGGATCACATCCCCCACAGTCCTCCTCCACCACCACCTGCTGCTGCACCTACAGGATCACATCCCCCACAGTCCTCCACCACTACCTGCTGCTGCACCGACAGGATCACCTCCCCCACAGTCCTCCACCACTACCTGCTGCTGCAGCTGCAACTACAGGATCACCTCCCCCATAGTCCACCGCCACCACCTGCTGCCACTGCACCAACAGGATTACCTCCTCCATAGACCACCACCACCACCTGCTGCCACTTCACCTACAGGATAACCTCCCCCATAGTCCACCACCACCACCTGCTGCCACTTCACCTACAGGTTCACCTCCCCCATAGTCCACCACCACCACCTGCTGCCACTGCACATACAGGATCACCTCCCCCATTGTCCACCACCACCAGCAGCTGCCACTGCACCTACAGGATCACCTCCCCCATAGTCCACCACCACCACCTGCTGCCACTGCACCTACAGGATCACCTCCCCCATAGTCCACCACCACTTGCTGCCACTGCACCTACAGGATCACCTCCCCCATAGTCCACCACCACCACCTGCTGCTACTGCACCAACAGGATCACCTCCCCCATAGTCCACCACCACCACCTGCTGCCACTGCACCTACAGGATCACATCCCCCATAGTCCACCATCACCACCTACTGCCACTGCACCTACAGGATCACCTCCCCCATAGCCCACCACCACCACCTGCTGCCACTGCACCTACAGGATCACCTCCCCCACAGACCACCACCACCACCTGCTGCTGCTGCAGGATCACCTCCCCTATAGTCCACCACCACCACCTGCTGCCACTGCACCTACAGGATCACCTCCCCCATAGGCCACCAACACCACCTGCTGCCACTGCACCTACAGGATCACCTCCTCCACAGTCCACCACAACCACCTGCTGCCACTGCACCTACAGGATCACATGCCCCACAATCCACCACCACCACCTGCTGCCACTGCAACTACAGGATCTCCTCCCCCATAGTCCACCACCACCTGCTGCTGATGCACCTACAGGATCCTCTCCCCAATTGTCCATCACCACCACCTGCTGCAACTACACCTACAGAATCACCTCCCCCATAGTCCACCACCACCCTGCTGCTACTGCACCAACAGGATCACCTCCCCCATAGTCCACCACCACCACCTGCTGCCACTGCACCTACAGGATCATTTCCCCCATAGTCCATCACCACCACCTGCTGCCACTGCACCTACAGGATCAGCTCCCCCACAGTCCACCACCACCACCTGCTGCCACTGCACCTACAGGATCACCTCCCCCATAGTTCACCACCACCACCTGCTGGCACTGCACCTATAGGATCACCTCCCCCATGGTCCACCACCACCTGCTGCTGCTGCACCTACAGAATCACCTCCCCCGTAGTCCACCATCACCACCTACTGCCACTTCACCTACAGGATCACCTCCCCCATAGACCACCACCACCTGCTACTGCCACTGCACCTACAGGACACCTCCCCCACAGTCCACCATCACCAGCTGCTGCCACTGCACCTGCAGGATCACCTCCCCCATAGTCCACCACCACCTGCTGCTGCTGCACCTAAAGGATCACCTCCCCCATTGTCCACCACCACCACCTGCTGCCACTGCACCTACAGGATCACCTCCCCCATAGTCCACCACCACCACCTGCTGCCACTGCATCTACAGGATCACCTCCCCCATAGTCCACCACCTTCTGCCACTCCACCTACAGGATCACCTCCCCATGGTCCAACACCTCCTGCTGCTGCTGCTGCACCTACAGGATCACCTGCCCAACAGTCCACCATCACCACCTGCTGCCACTGCACCTACAGGATCACCTCCTCCATAGTCCACCACCCCCTGCTGCTGCCGCACCTACAGGATCACCTCCCCCATACTCCACGACCATCACCACCTGCTGCCACTGCACCTACAGGATCACCTCCCCCATAGTCCACCACCACTTGCTGCCACTGCACCTACAGGATCACCTCCCCCATAGTCCACCACCACCACCTGCTGCTACTGCACCAGCAGGATCACCTCCCCCAGAGTCCACCACCACCACCTGCTGCCACTGCACCTACAGGATCACCTCCCCCATAGCCCACCACCACCACCTGCTGCCACTGCACCTACAGGATCACCTCCCCCACAGACCACCACCACCACCTGCTGCTGCTGCAGGATCACCTCCCCTATAGTCCACCACCACCACCTGCTGCCACTGCACCTACAGGATCACCTCCCCCATAGGCCACCACCACCACCTGCTGCCACTGCACCTACAGGATCACCTCCTCCACAGGCCACCACAACCACCTGCTGCCACTGCACCTACAGGATCACCTCCCCCACAGTCCACCACCACCACCTGCTGCTGCTGCAGGATCACCTCCCCCATAGTCCACCACCACCTGCTGCTGCACCTACAAGGATCAACTCCCCCATAGTCCACCACCACCTGCTGCTGATGCACCTACAGGATCCCCTCCCCAATAGTCCATCACCACCACCTGCTGCATCTACACCTACAGAATCACCTCCCCCATAGTCCACCACCACCCTGCTGCTACTGCACCAACAGAATCACCTCCCCCATAGTCCACCACCACCACCTGCTGCCACTGCACCTACAGGATCACCTCCCCCATAGTCCACGACAACCACCTGCTGCCACTGCACCTACAGGATCAGCTCCCCCACAGTCCACCACCACCACCTGCTGCCACTGCACCTACAGGATCACCTCCCCCATAGTCCACCACCACCACCTGCTGGCACTGCACCTATAGGATCACCTCCCCCATGGTCCACCACCACCTGCTGCTGCTGCACCTACAGTATCACCTCACCCATAGTCCACCACCACCACCTACTGCCACTTCACCTATAGGATCACCTCCCCCATAGACCACCACCACCTGCTACTGCCACTGCACCTACAGGACACCTCCCCCATAGTCCACCACCTCCTGCTGCTGGTGCACCTAAAGGATCACCTCCCCCATATTCCACACCATCACCACCTGCTGCTACTGCACCTACAGGATCACCTCCCCCATAGTCCACCACCTGCTGCCACTGCACCTACAGAATAACCTCCCCCATTGTCCACCACCACCACCTGCTGCTACTGCACCTACAGGATCACCTCCCCCATAGTCCACCACCACCACCTGCTGCCACTGCATCTACAGGATCACCTCCCCCATTGTCCACCACCTTCTGCCACTCCACCTACAGGATCACCTCCCCCATGGTCCACCACCACCTGCTGCTGCTGCTGCACCTACTGGATCACTTCCCCCATAGTCCACCACCTCCACCTGCTGCCACTGCACCTACAGGATCACCTCCCCCAAAGTCCTCCACCACCACCAACTGCTGCCACAGCACCTACAGGATCACCTCCCCCATGGTCCACCACCACCTGCTGCTGCTGCTGCACCTACAGGATCACCTGCCCAACAGTCCACCATCACCACCTGCTGCCACTGCACCTACAGGATCACCTCCTCCATTGTCCACCACCACCTGCTGCTGCCGCACCTACAGGATCACCTCCCCCATACTCCACGACCATCACCACCTGCTGCCACTGCACCTACAGGATCACCTCCCCATAGTCCACCACCACCTCCTGCTGCCACTGCACCTACAGGATCACCTCCCCCATAGGCCACCACGACCACCTGCTGCCACTGAACCTACAGGATCACCTCCCCCACAGTCCACCACCACCACCCAGCTGCCACTACACCTACAGGATCACCGCCCCACAGTCCACCACCACCACCTGCTGCCACTGCATCTACAGGATCACCTCCCCCATAGTCCACCACCACCACCTGCTGCCACTGCACCTACAGGATCACCTCCCCCATGGTCCACCACCACCTGATCCTGCTGCTGCACCTACAGGAACACCTCCCCCATAATCCACCACCACCACCTGCTGCCACTGCACCAACAGGAACACCTCCCCCAAAGTCCACCACCACCACCTGCTGCCACTGCACCTACAGGATCACCTCCCCCATAGTCCACCACCACTTGCTGCCACTGCACCTACAGGATCACCTCCCCCATAGTCCACCACCACCACCTACTGCTACTGCACCAACAGGATCACCTCCCCCATAGTCCACCACCACCAAGTGCTGCCACTGCACCTACAGGATCACATCCCCCATAGTCCACCATCAACACCTTCTGCCACTGCACCTACAGGATCACCTCCCCCATAGCCCACCACCACCACCTGCTGCCACTGCACCTACAGGATCACCTCCCCCACAGACCACCACCACCACCTGCTGCAGCTGCAGGATCACCTCCCCTATAGTCCACCACCACCACCTGCTGCCACTGCACCTACAGGATCACCTCCCCCATAGGCCACCACCAACACCTGCTGCCACTGCACCTACAGGATCACCTCATCCACAGTCCACCACAACCACCTGCTGCCACTGCACCTACAGGATCACATGCCCCACAGTCCACCACCACCACCTGCTGCCACTGCACCTACAGGATCTCCTCCCCCATAGTCCACCACCACCTGCTGCTGCACCTACAAGGATCAACTCCCCCATAGTCCACCACCACCTGCTGCTGATGCACCTACAGGATCCCCTCCCCAATAGTCCATCACCACCACCTGCTGCAACTACACCTACAGAATCACCTCCCCCATAGTCCACCACCACCCTGCTGCTACTGCACCAACAGGATCACCTCCCCCATAGTCCACCACCACCACCTGCTGCCACTGCACCTACAGGATCACCTCCCCCATAGTCCACCACCACCACCTGCTGCCACTGCACCTACAGGATCAGCTCCCCCACAGTCCACCACCACCACCTGCTGCCACTGCACTTACAGGATCACCTCCCCCAAAGTCCACCAACACCAAGTGCTGCCACTGCACCTACAGGATCACCTCCCCCATAGTCCACCACCAGCACCTGCTGCCACTGCACCTACAGGATCAGCTCCCCCACAGTCCACCACCACCACCTGCTGCCACTGCACCTACATGATCACCTCCCCCAAAGTCCACCACCACCACCTGCTGCCACTGCACCTACAGGATCACCTCCCCCACAGTCCACCATCACCACCTGCTGCCACTGCACCTACAGGATCACCTCCCCCATAGCCCACCACCACCACCTGCTGCCACTGCACCTACAGGATCACCTCCCCCACAGTCCACCACCACCAACTGCTGCTGCTGCAGGATCACCTCCCCCCACAGTCCACCATTACCACCTGCTGCCACTGCGTCCTGGAGGATCACCTCCCCCATATCCCACCACCACCACCTGCTGCCACTGCACCTATAGGATCACCTCTCCGACAGTCCACCACTACTACCTGCTGCTGCTGCAGGATCACCTCCCCCATTGTCCACCACCACCTGCTGCTGCTGCTGCTCCTACTGCACCTACAGAATCACCTCCCCCATAGTTCACCACTACCACCTGCTATCACTGCTCCTAGAGGATCCCCTCCCCCATAGTCCACCACCACCACCTGCTGCCACTGCACCTACAGGATCACCTCCCCCATTGTCCACCACCACCTGCTGCTGCACCTACATGATCACCTCCCCCATAGTCCACCGCCACCTGCTGCTGCTGCACCTACAGGTTCACCTCCCCCATAGTCCACCACCACCTGCTGCTGCACCTACAGGATCACCTACCCCAATGTCCACCACCACCACCTGCTGCCACTGCACCTACAGGATCCCCTCCCCCATAGTACACCACCACCACCTGCTGCCACTGCACCTACAGGATCAACTCCCCCATTGTCCACCACCACCTGCTGCTGCACCTACATGATCACCTCCCCCATAGTCCACCGCCACCTGCTGCTGCTGCACCTACAGGTTCACCTCCCCCATAGTCCACCACCACCTGCTGCTGCACCTACAGGATCACCTACCCCATTGTCCACCACCACCACCTGCTGCCACTGCACCTACAGGATCCCCTCCCCCATAGTACACCACCACCACCTGCTGCCACTGCACCTACAGGATCACCTCCCCCAGAGTTCACCACTCCACCTATACGATCGCCTCCCCCACAGTCCACCATCACCACCTGCTCCCACTGCACCTACAGGATCACCTCCCCCATAGCCCACCACCACCACCTGCTGCCACTGCACCTACAGGATCACCTCCCCCACAGACCACCACCACCACCTGCTGCTGCTGCAGGATCACCTCCCCTATAGTCCACCACCACCACCTGCTGCCACTGCACCTACAGGATCACCTCCCCCATAGGCCACCACCACCACCTGCTGCCACTGTACCTACAGGATCACCTCATCCACAGTCCACCACAACCACCTGCTGCCACTGCACCTACAGGATCACATGCGCCACAGTCCACCACCACCACCACCTGCTGCCACTGCACCTACAGGATCTCCTCCCCCATACTCCACCACCACCTGCTGCTGCACCTACAAGGATCAACTCCCCCATAGTCCACCACCACCTGCTGCTGATGCACCTACAGGATCCCCTCCCCAATAGTCCATCACCACCACCTGCTGCAACTACACCTACAGAATCACCTCCCCCCATAGTCCACCACCACCCTGCTGCTACTGCACCAACAGGATCACCTCCCCCATAGTCCACCACCACCACCTGCTGCCACTGCACCTACAGGATCACCTCCCCCATAGTCCACCACCACCACCTGCTGCCACTGCACCTACAGGATCAGCTCCCCCACAGTCCACCACCACCACCTGCTGCCACTGCGTCCTAGAGGATCACCTCCCCCATATCCCACCACCACCACCTGCTGCCACTGCACCTACAGGATCACCTCTCCGACAATCCACCACTACTACCTGCTGCTGCTGCAGGATCACCTCCCCCATTGTCCACCACCACCTGCTGCTGCTGCTGCTCCTGCTGCCCCTACAGGATCACCTCCCCCATAGTCCACCAGCACCACATGCTGCCAATCCACCTACAGGATCACCTCCCCCACAGTCCACCACCACCACCTGCTGCCACTGCACCTACAGGATCACCTCCCCCATAGTCCACCACCACCACCTGCTGCCACTGCACCTACAGGATCACCTCCCCCACAGTCCACCACCACCACCTGCTGCCACTGCACCTACAGGATCACCTCCCCCATAGTCCCACCACCACCACCTGCTGCCACTGCACCTACAGGATCACCTCCCCCATAGTCCACCACCACCACCTGCTGCCTGCTGCACCTACAGGATCACCTCCCCCACAGTCCACCACCACCACCTGCTGCCACTGCACCTACAGGATCACCTCCCCCATAGTCCACCACCACCACCTGCTGCCACTGCACCTACAGGATCACCTCCCCCACAGTCCACCACACCACCTGCTGCCACTGCACTACAGGATCACCTCCCCCATAGTCCACCACCACCACCAACTGGTGCTGCTGCCTACTGCACCTATAGGATCACCTCCGGCATAGTTCACCACCACCACCTGCTATCACTGCTCCTACAGGATCCCCTCCCCCAAAGTCCACCACCACCACCTGCTGCCACTGCACCTACAGGATCACCTCCCCCATAGTCCACCACCACCTGCTGCTGCACCTACATGATCACCTCCCCCATAGTCCACCACCACCTGCTGCTGCTGCACCTACAGGTTCACCTCCCCCATAGTCCACCACCACCTGCTGCTGCACCTACAGGATCACCTACCCCATTGTCCACCACCACCACCTGCTGCCACTGCACCTACAGGATCCCCTCCCCCATAGTACACCACCACCACCTGCTGCCACTGCACCTACAGGATCAACTCCCCCATAGTCCACCACCACCACCTGCTGCCACTGCACCTACAGGATCACCTCCCCAGAGTCCCACTCCACCATACGGCCTCCCCATAGTCCACCGCCACCACCTGCAGCTGCTGCACCTACAGGATCACCTCCCCCATAGTCCACCACCACCACCTGCTGCCACTGCACCTACAGGATCACCTCCCCCATAGTCCACCACACCACCTGCTGCCACTGCACCTACAGGATCACCTCCCCCATAGCCCACCACCACCACCTGCTGCCACTGCACCTACAGGATCACCTCCCCCACAGTCCACAACCACCACCTGCTGCTGCTGCTGCAGGATCACCTCCCCCATAGTCCACAACCACCTGCTGCTGCTGCTGCACCTACAGGATCACCTCCCCCATAGTCCACCACCACCACCTGCTGCCACTGCACCTACAGGATCACCTCCCCCATAGCCCACCACCACCACCTGCTGCCACTGCTCCTACAGCATCACCTCCCCCATAGTCCACCACCACCACCTGCTGCCACTGCACCTACAGGATCACCTCCCCCATAGCCCACCACCACCACCTGCTGCCACTGCACCTACAGGATCACCTCCCCCACAGTCCACCACCACCACCTGCTGCTGCTGCAGGATCACCTCCCCCATAGTCCACCACCACCTGCTGCTGCACCTACAGGATCACCTCCCCCATAGTCCACCACCACCACCTGCTGCTGCTGCACCTACAGGATCACCTCCCCCAGTCCACCACCACCACCTGCTGCCACTGCACCTACAGGATCACCTCCCCGCAGTCCACCTCCACCACCTGCTGCCACTGCACCTACAGGATCACCTCCCCCATATCCACCACCACCACCTGCTGCCACTGCACCTACAGGATCACCTCCCACAGTCCACCACAACCTGCTGCTGCCAGGATCACCTCCCCATGGTCCACCACCACCTGCTGCTGCTGCTGCTGCACCTACAGGATCACCTCCCCCATAGTCCACCACCACCACCTGCTGCCACTGCACCTACAGGATCACCTCCCCCATAGTCCACCACCACCACCTGCTGTCATGCACCTACAGGATCACCTCCCCCATAGTCCACCACCACCTGCTGCTGCACCTACAGGATCACCTCCCCATAGTCAACCACCACCTGCTGCTGCTGCACCTACAGGATCACCTCCCCCATAGTCCACCACCACCACTGCTGCTGCTGCACCTACAGGATCACCTCCCCCATAGTCCACCACCACCACCTGCTGCCACTGCACCTACAGGATCACCTCCCCCACAGTCCACCACCACCACCTGCTGCCACTGCACCTACAGGATCACCTCCCCCATAGTCCACCACCACCACCTGCTGCCACTGCACCTACAGGATCACCTCCCCCATAGTCCACCACCACCACCTGCTGCTGCTGCACATACAGGATCACCTCCCCCATAGTCCACCACCACCACTGCTGCTCCTGCTGCCCCTACAGGATCACCTCCCCCATAGTCCACCAGCACCACATGCTGCCAATCCACCTACAGGATCACCTCCCGCGCAGTCCACCACCACCACCTGCTGCCACTGCACCTACAGGATCACCTCCCCCATAGTCCTCCACCACCACCTGCTGCCACTGCACCTACAGGATCAGCTCCCCCACAGTCCACCACCACCACCTGCTGCCACTGCACCTACAGGATCACCTTTCCCATACTCCACCACCACCACCACCACCTGCTGCCACTGCACCTACAGGATCACCTCCCCATGGTCCACCACCACCTGCTGCTGCTGCTGCTGCTGCTGCACCTACAGGATCACCACCCCATAGTCCACCACCACCACCTGCTGCCACTGCACTTACAGGATCACCTCCCCCATAGTCCACCACCACCACCTGCTCCTGCCACTGCACCTACAGGACACCTCCCCCATAGTCCACCATCACCACCTGCTGCCACTGCACCTACAGGATCACCTCCCCCATAGTCCACCACCACCACCAACTGGTGCTGCTGCACCTATAGGATCACCTCCGCCATAGTCCACCACCACCACCTGCTATCACTGCTCCTACAGGATCCCCTCCCCCAAAGTCCACCACCACCACCTGCTGCCACTGCACCTACAGGATCACCTCCCCCATAGTCCACCACCACCTGCTGCTGCACCTACAGGATCACCTCCCCCATAGTCCACCACCACCTGCTGCTGCTGCACCTACAGGATCACCTCCCCCATAGTCCACCACCACCTGCTGCTGCACCTACAGGATCACCTCCCCCATAGTCCACCACCACCACCTGCTGCTGCTGCACCTACAGGATCACCTCCCCCATAGTCCACCACCACCACCTGCTGCCACTGCACCTACAGGATCACCTCCCCCATAGTCCACCACCACCACCTGCTGCCACTGCACCTACAGGATCACCTCCCCCAGAGTCCACCACTCCACCTATACGATCGCCTCCCCCATAGTCCACCACACCACCTGCAGCTGCTGCACCTACAGGATCACCTCCCCCATAGTCCACCACCACCACCTGCTGCCACTGCACCTACAGGATCACCTCCCCCACAGTCCACCACCACCACCTGCTCCCACTGCACCTACAGGATCACCTTCCCCTCAGCTCTCCACCACCACCTGCTACTGCTGCTGCACCAACAGGATCACCTCCCCCATAATCCATCACCACCACCTTCTGCAGGTGCTGCTGCTGCTGCACCTTCAGGATCACCTCCCCCACAGGCCACCACTACCACTGCTGCTGCTGCAGGATCACCTCCCCCATAGCCCACCACCACCACCTGCTGCCACTGCACCTACAGGATCACCTCCCCCACAGTCCACCACAACCACCTGCCTCCACTGCACCTACAGGATCACCTGCCCCACAGTCCACCACCACCAGCTGCTGCCACTGCACATTCAGGATCACCTCCCCCATAGTCCACCACCACCACATGCTGCTACTGCACCTACAGGATCACCTCCCCCATAGTCCACCACCACCTGCTGCTCCACCTACAGGATCACCTCCCCCATAGTCCACCACGTCCTGCTGCTGCTCCTGCACCTACAGGATCACCTCCCCCATAGTCCACCAACACCACCTGCTACTGCTGCACCTACAGGATCACCTCCCCCACAGGCCACCACCACCACCTGCTACTGCTGCACCTACAGGTTCACCTCCCCCATAGTCCTCCACCACCACCACCACCTGCTGCTGCTGCACCTACAGGATCACCTCCCCCATAGTTTCCACCACCGCTTCCTGCTGCTGCACCTACAGGATCACCTCCCCCACAGTCCACCACCACCACCTGCTGCTGCTACAGGATCACCTCCCCCATAGTCCACCACCACCACCAACTGCTACTGCTGCTGTACCTACAGGATTACCTCCCCCATAGCCCACCACCACCACCTGCTGCCACTGCATCTACAGGATCATCTCCCCCACAGTCCACCACCACCTGCTGCTGCTGCTGCAGGATCACTTCCCCCATAGTCCACCACGACCACCTGCTGCTGCTGCACCTACAGGATCACCTCCCCCTCAGCTCTCCACCACCACCTGCTACTGCTGCTGCACCAACAGGATCACCTCCCCCATACTCCATCACCACCACCTTCTGCAGGTGCTGCTGCTGCTGCACCTTCAGGATCACCTCCCCCACAGGCCACCACAACCACTGCTGCTGCTGCAGGATCACCTCCCCCATAGCCCACCACTACCACCTGCTGCCACTGCACCTACAGGATCACCTCCCCCACAGTCCACCACCACCTCCACCCACTGCCACTTCACCTACAGGATCCCCTCCTCCATAGTCCACCACCACCACCTGCTGCCACTGCACCTACAGGATCAACTCCCCCATAGTCCACCACCACCACCTGCTGCCACTGCACCTACAGGATCACCTCCCCCAGAGTTCACCACTCCACCTATAGGATCGCCTCCCCCATAGTCCACCACCATCACCACCTGCAGCTGCTGCACCTACAGGATCACCTTCCCCGCAGTCCACCACCACCACCTGCTGCCACTGCTCCTACAGGATCACCTCCCCCACAGTCCACCACCACCACCTGCTGCTGCCGGATCACCTCCCCCATAGTCCACCACCACCTGCTGCTGCTGCTGCAGCTACAGAATCACCTCCCCCATAGTCCACCACCACCACCTGCTGCTGCTGCACCTACAGGATCACCTCCCCCACAGGCCTCCACCACCACCTGCTACTGCTGCTGCACCTAAAGGATCACCTCCCCCATAATCCAGCACCACCACCTTCTGCAGGTGCTGCTGCTGCTGCACCTACAGGATCACCTCCCCCACAGGCCACCACTACCACCTGCTGCTGCTGCACCTACAGGATCACCTCCCCCAGAGGCCACCACTACCACTGCTGCTGCTGCAGGATCACTTCCCCCATAGCCCACCACCACCACCTGCTGCCACTGCACCTACAGGATCACCTCCCCCACAGTCCACCACCACCACCACCTGCTGCCACTTCACCTACAGGATCCCCTCCCCCATAGTCCACAACCACCACCTGCTGCCACTGCACCTACAGGATCAAGTTCCCCATAGTCCACCACCACCACCTGCTGCCACTGCACCTACAGGATCACCTCCCCCAGAGTTCACCACTCCACCTATAGGATCGCCTCCCCCATAGTCCACCACTATCACCACCTGCAGCTGCTGCACCTACAGGATCACCTCCCCCACAGTCCACCACCACCACCTGCTGCCACTGCACCTACAGGATCACCTCCCCCACAGTCCACCATCACCACCTGCTCCCACTGCACCTACAGGATCACATCCCCCATAGCCCACCACCACCACCTGCTGCCACTACACCTACAGGTTCACGTTCCCCACAGTCCACCACCACCACCTGCTGCTGCTGCTGCTGCTGGATCACCTCCCCCATAGTCCACCACCACCTGCTGCTGCTGCTGCAGCTACAGAATCACCTCCCTCATAGTCCACCACCACCACCTGCTGCCACTGCACCTACAGGATCCCCTCCCCCATAGTCCACCACCACCACCTGCTGCCACTGCATCTACAGGATCACCTCCCCCATTGTCAACCACCACCTGCTGCTGCACCTACAGGATCACCTCCCCCATAGTCCACCACCACCTGCTGCTGCTGCACCTACAGGATCACCTCCGCCATAGTCCACCACCACCTGCTGCTGCTGTTGCACCTACAGGATCACCTCCCCCATTGTCCACCACCACCACGTGCTGCCACTGCACCTACAGGATCACCTCCCCCATAGTCCACCACCACCTGCTGCTGCACCTACAGGATCACCTCCCCCATAGTCCACCACCACCTGCTTCTCCACCTACAGGATCACCTCCCCCATAGTCCACCACCACCTGCTGCTGCTGCACCAACAGGATCACCTCCCCCAAAGTCCACCACCACCTGCTGCTGCTGCTGCTGCACCTACAGGATCACCTTCCCCATAGTCCACCACCACCACCTATTGCTGCTGCTGCACCTACAAGATCACCTCCCCCATAGTCCAGCAACACCACCTGCTGCTGCTGCACCTACAGGATCACCTCCCCCACAAACCACCACCACCACCTGCTGCTGCTGCACCTACAGGTTCACCTCCCCCATAATCCTCTACCACCACCACCACCTGCTGCTGCTGCACCTACAGGATCACCTCCCCCAGTGTCCTCCACCACCACCACCTGCTGCTGCACCTACAGGATCACCTCCCCCACAGTCCACCACCACCACCTGCTGCTGCTAAAGGATCACCTCCCCCATAGTCCAACACCACCACCTGTTGCTGCTCCTGCACCTACAGGATCACGTCCCCCATAGTCCACCACCACCACCTGCTGCTGCTGCACCTACAGGATCACCTCCCCCACAGGCCTCCACCACCACCTGCTACTGCTGCTGCACCTAAAGGATCACCTCCCCCATAATCCATCACCACCACTTTCTGCAGGTGCTGCTGCTGCTGCACCTACAGGATCACCTCCCCCACAGGCCACCACTACCACCTGCTGCTGCTGCTGCTCCACCTACAGGATCACCTCCCCCACAGGCCACCACTACCACTGCTGCTGCTGCAGGATCACCTCCCCCATAGCCCACCACCACCACCTGCTGCCACTGCACCTACAGGATCACCTCCCCCATAGTCCTCCACCACCACCTGCTGCCACTGAACCTACAGGATCAGCTCCCCCACAGTCCACCACCACCACCTGCTGCCACTGCACCTACAGGATCACCACCACCTGCTGCCACTGCACCTACAGGTTCACCTCCCCCATCGTCCACCACCACCACCTACTACCACTGCACCTACAGGATCTCCTCCCCCATAGTCCACCACCACCACCTGCTGCCACTGCACCTACAGGATCACCTACCCCCATATGCCACCACCACCACCTGCTGCCAATGCACCTACAGGATCACCTCCCCCACAGTCCACCACAACCACCTGCCGCCACTGCACCTACAGGATCACCTGCCCAACAGTCCACCACCACCACCTGCTGCCACTGCACCTACAGGATCTCCTCCCCCATAGTCCACCACCACCATCTGCTGCCACTGCACCTACAGGATCACCTCCTCCATAGTCCTCTACCACCACCTGCTGCCACTGCACCTACAGGATCAGCTCCCCCACAGTCCACCACCACCACCTGCTGCCACTCCACCTACAGGATCACCACCACTTGCTGCCACTGCACCTACAGGTTCACCTCCCCCATAGGCCACCACCACCACCTGCTGCTACTGCACCTACAGGATCACCTCCCCAATAGTCCACCACCACCTGCTGCTGCACCTACAGGATCACTTCCCCCAAAGTCCACCACCACCTGCTGCTGCTGCACCAACAGGATCACCTCCCCCAAAGTCCACCACCACCTGCTGCTGCTGCTGCTGCACATACAGGATCACCTCCCCCGCAGTCCACCATCACCACCTGCTGCAACTGCACCTACAGGATCACCTCCTCCACAGTCCACAACCACCACCTGTTGCTGCTGCTGCAGGATCACCTCCCCCATAGTCCACCACTACCTGCTGCTGCTGCTGCAGCTACAGAATCACCTCCCCCATAGTCCACCACCACCACCTGCTGCCACTGCATCTAAAGGATCACCTCCCCCATTGTCAACCACCATCTGCTGCTGCAGCTACAGGATCACTTCCCTCATAGTCCACCACCACCTGCTGCTGCTGCACCTACAGGATCACCTCCCCCATAGTCCACCACCACCTGCTGCTGCTGCTGCACCTACAGGATCACCTCTTCCATTGTCCACCACCACCACCTGCTGCCACTGCACCTACAGGATCAACTCCCCCAAAGTCCACCACTACCACCTGCTGCCACTGCACCTACAGGATCCCCTCCCCCATAGTCCACCACCACCACCTGCTGCCACTGCACCTACAGGATCACCTTCCCCTTTAGTCCACCACCACCTGCTGCTGCACCTACTGGATCACCTCCCCCATAGCCCACCACCACCACCTGCTGCCACTGCACCTACAGGATCAACTCCCCCATGGTCCACCACCACCACCTGCTGCTGCACCTACAGGATCACCTTCCCCATTGTCCACCACCACCACCTGCTGCCACTGCACCTACAGGATCCCCTCCCTCATAGTACACCACCACTACCTGCTGCCACTGCACCTACAGGATCAGCTCCCCCATAGTCCACCACCACCACCTACTGCCACTGCACCTACAGGATCACCTCCCCCATAGTCCACCACCACCACCTGCTGCCACTCCACCTACAGGATCACCTCTCCCACAGTCCACCACCACCACCTGCTGCTGCTGCAGGATCACCTCCCCCATTGTCCACCACCACCTGCTGCTGCTGCTGCTCCTGCTGCACCTACAGAATCACCTCCCCCATAGTCCACCACCACCACCTGCTACCACTGCACCTACAGGATCCCCTCCCCCATAGTCCACCACCACCACCTGCTGCCACTGCACCTACAGGATCACCTCCCCCATAGTCCACCACCACCTGCTGCTGCACCTACAGGATCACCTTCCCCATAGTCCACCACCACCTGCTGCTGCTGCACCTATAGGATTACCTCCCCCATAGTCCACCACCACCTGCTGCTGCACCTACAGGATCACCTACCCCATTGTCCACCACCACCACCTGCTGCCACTGCACCTACAGGATCCCCTCCCTCATAGTACACCACCACTACCTGCTGCCACTGCACCTACAGGATCAACTCCCCCATAGTCCACCACCACCACCTGCAGCCACTGCACCTACAGGATCATCTCCCCCATAGTCCACCACCACCACCTGCTGCCACTCCACCTACAGGATCACCTCTCCCACAGTCCACCACCACCACCTGCTGCTGCTGTAGGATCTCCTCCCCCATTGTCCACCACCACCTGCTGCTGCTGCTGCTTCACCTACAGAATCACCTCCCCCATAGTCAACCACCACCACCTGCTGCCACTGCACCTACAGGATCCCCTCCCCCATAGTCCACCACCACCACCTGCTGCCACTGCACCTACAGGATCACCTCCCCCATAGTCCACCACCACCTGCTGCTGCACCTACAGGATCACCTCCCCCATAGTCCACCACCACCTGCTGCTGCTGCACCTACAGGATCACCTCCCCCATAGTCCACCACCACCAGCTGCTGCTGCTGCACATACAGGATCACCTACCCCATTGTCCACCACCACCAACTGCTGCCACTGCACCTACAGGATCACCTCCCCCATAGTCCACCAGCACCACCTGCTGCTACTCCACCTACAGGATCACCTCCCCCATAGTCAACCACCATCATCACATGCTGCCACTGCACCAACAGGATCACCTCCCCCGCAATCCACCACGACCACCTGCTGCCACTGCACCTACAGGATCACCTACCCCATAGTCCTCCACCACCACCTGCTGCCACTGCACCTACAGGGTCAGCTCCCCCACAGTCCACCACCACCACCTGCTGCCACTGTACCTACAGGATCACCACCACCTGCTGCCACTGCACCTACAGGTTCACCTCCCCCATAGTCCACCACCACCACCTGCTACCACTGCACCTACAGGATCACCTCCCCCATAGTCCACCACCACCACCTGCTGCCACTGCACCTACAGGATCACCTTTCCCATACTCCACCACCACCACCTGCTACCACTGCACCTAAAGGATCACCGCCCCCATTGTCCACCATCACCTGCTGCTGCTGCTGCTGCTGCTGCTGCAGCATCACCTCCCCCATAGTCCACCACCACCTGCTGCTGCTGCTGCAGCTACAGAATCACCTCCCCCACAGTCCACCACCACCACCTGCTGCTGCTGCACCTACAGGATCACCTCCCCCACAGCTCTCCACCACCACCTGCTACTGCTGCTGCACCAACAGGATCACCTCCCCCATAATCCATCACCACCACCTTCTGCAGGTGCTGCTGCTGCTGCACCTACAGGATCACCTCCCCCACAGGCCACCACTACCACTGCTGCTGCTGCAGGATCACCTCCCCCATAGCCCACCACCACCACCTGCTGCCACTGCACCTACAGGATCACCTCCCCCACAGTCCACCACCACCACCACCTGCTGCCACTTCACCTACAGGATCCCCTCCCCCATAGTCCACCACCACCACCTGCTGCCACTGCACCTACAGGATCGCCTCCCCCATAGTCCACCACCATCACCACCTGCAGCTGCTGCACCTACAGGATCACCTCGCCCACAGTCCACCACCACCACCTGCTGCCACTGCACCTACAGGATCACCTCCCCCACAGTCCACCATCACCACCTGCTCCCACTGCACCTACAGGATCACCTCCCCCATAGCCCCCCACCACCACCTGCTGCCACTGCACCTACAGGATCACCTTCCCCACAGTCCACCACCACCACCTGCTGCTGCTGCTGCTGCTGTATCACCTCCCCCATAGTCCACCACCACCTGCTGCTGCTGCTGCAGCTACAGAATCACCTCCCCCATAGTCCACCACCACCACCTGTTGCCACTGCATCTAAAGGATCACCTCCCCCATTGTCAACCACCACCTGCTGCTGCAGCTACAGGATCACCTCCCCCATAGTCCACCATCACCACCTGCTGCTGCTGCACCTACAGGATCACCTCCCCCATAGTCCACCACCACCTGCTGCTGCTGCTGCACCTACAGGATCACCTCTTCCATTGTCCACCACCACCACCTGCTGCCACTGCACCTACAGGATCAACTCCCCCAAAGTCCACCACTACCACCTGCTGCCACTGCACCTACAGGATCCCCTCCCCCATAGTCCACCACCACCACCTGCTGCCACTGCACCTACAGGATCACCTTCCCCTTTAGTCCACCACCACCTGCTGCTGCACCTACAGGATCACCTCCCCCATAGCCCACCACCACCACCTGCTGCCACTGCACCTACAGGATCAACTCCCCCATAGTCCACCACCACCACCTGCTGCTGCACCTACAGGATCACCTTCCCCATTGTCCACCACCACCACCTGCTGCCACTGCACCTACAGGATCCCCTCCCTCATAGTACACCACCACTACCTGCTGCCACTGCACCTACAGGATCAACTCCCCCATAGTCCACCACCACCACCTACTGCCACTGCACCTACAGGATCACCTCCCCCATAGTCCACCACCACCACCTGCTGCCACTCCACCTACAGGATCACCTCTCCCACAGTCCACCACCACCACCTGCTGCTGCTGCAGGATCACCTCCCCCATTGTCCACCACCACCTGCTGCTGCTGCTGCTCCTGCTGCACCTACAGAATCACCTCCCCCATAGTCCCCCACCACCACCTGCTACCACTGCACCTACAGGATCCCCTCCCCCATAGTCCACCACCACCACCTGCTGCCACTGTACCTAAAGGATCACCTCCCCCATAGTCCACCACCACCTGCTGCTGCACCTACAGGATCACCTTCCCCATAGTCCACCACCACCTGCTGCTGCTGCACCTACAGGATTACCTCCCCCATAGTCCACCACCACCTGTTGCTGCACCTACAGGATCACCTACCCCATTGTCCACCACCACCACCTGCTGCCACTGCACCTACAGGATCCCCTCCCTCATAGTACACCACCACCACCTGCTGCCACTGCACCTACAGGATCAACTCCCCCATAGTCCACCACCACCACCTGCAGCCACTGCACCTACAGGATCATCTCCCCCATAGTCCACCACCACCACCTGCTGCCATTCCACCTACAGGATCACCTCTCCCACAGTCCACCACCACCACCTGCTGCTGCTGCAGGATCTCCTCCCCCATTGTCCACCGCCACCTGCTGCTGCTGCTGCTGCTCCACCTACAGGATCACCTTCCCCACAGGCCACCACTACCACTGCTGCTGCTGCAGGATCACCTCCCCCATAGCCCACCACCACCACCTGCTGCCACTGCACCTACAGGATCACCTCTCCCATAGCCTACCACCACCACCTGCTGCCACTCCACCTACAGGATCACCTCGCCCATAGTCAACCACCATCATCACCTGCTGCCACTGCACCAACAGGATCACCTCCCCCGCAGTCCACCACCACCACCTGCTGCCATTGCACCTACAGGATCACCTCCCCCATAGTCCTCCACCACCACCTGCTGCCACTGAACCTACAGGATCAGCTCCCCCACAGTCCACCACCACCACCTGCTGCCACTGCACCTACAGGATCACCACCACCTGCTGCCACTGCACCTACAGGTTCACCTCCCCCATCGTCCACCACCACCACCTACTACCACTGCACCTACAGGATCTCCTCCCCCATAGTCCACCACCACCACCTGCTGCCACTGCACCTACAGGATCACCTACCCCATATGCCACCACCACCACCTGCTGCCAATGCACCTACAGGATCACCTCCCCCACAGTCCACCACAACCACCTGCCGCCACTGCACCTACAGGATCACCTTCCCAACAGTCCACCACCACCACCTACTACCACTGCACCTACAGGATCTCCTCCCCCATAGTCCACCACCACCAACTGCTGCCACTGCACCTACAGGATCACCTCCTCAATAGTCCTCTACCACCACCAGCTGCCACTGCACCTACAGGATTAGCTCCCCCACAGTCCACCACCACCACCTGCTGCCACTCCACCAACAGGATCACCACCACCTGCTGCCACTGCACCTACAGGTTCACCTCCTCCATAGGCCACCACCACCACCTGCTGCTACTGCACCTTCAGGATCACCTCCCCCATAGTCCACCACCACCTGCTGCTGCACCTACAGGATCACTTCCCCCATAGTCCACCACCACCTGCTGCTGCTGCACCAACAGGATCACCTCCCCCAAAGTCCACCACCACCTGCTGCTGCTGCTGCTGCACATACAGGATCACCTCCCCCGCAGTCCACCATCACCACCTGCTGCCACTGCACCTACAGGATCACCTCCCCCACAGTCCACAACCACCACCTGCTGCTGCTGCTGCAGGATCACCTCCCCCATAGTCCACCACCACCTGCTGCTGCTGCTGCAGCTACAGAATCACCTCCCCCATAGTCCACCACCACCATATGCTGCCACTGCACCTACAGGATCCCCTCCCCCATAGTCCACCACCACCACCTGCTGCCACTGCATCTAAAGGATCACCTCCCCCATTGTCAACCACCACCTGCTGCTGCAGCTACAGGATCACCTCCCCCATAGTCCACCACCACCTGCTGCTGCTGCACCTACAGGGTCAGCTCCCCCACAGTCCACCACCACCACCTGCTGCCACTGTACCTACAGGATCACCACCACCTGCTGCCACTGCACCTACAGGTTCACCTCCCCCATAGTCCACCACCACCACCTGCTACCACTGCACCTACAGAATCACCTCCCCCATAGTCCACCACCACCACCTGCTGCCACTGCACCTACAGGATCACCTTTCCCATACTCCACCACCACCACCTGCTACCACTGCACCTAAAGGATCACCTCCCCCATTGTCCACCATCACCTTCTGCTGCTGCTGCTGCTGCACCTACAGGATAACCTCCCCCATAGCCCACCACCACCACCTGCTGCCACTGCATCTACAGGATCATCTCCCCCACAGTCCACCACCACCACCTGCTGCTGCTGCTGCAGCATCACCTCCCCCATAGTCCACCACCACCTGCTGCTGCTGCTGCAGCTACAGAATCACCTCCCCCATAGTCCACCACCACCACCTGCTGCTGCTGCACCTACAGGATCACCTCCCCCACAGCTCTCCACCACCACCTGCTACTGCTGCTGCACCAACAGGATCACCTCCCCCATAATCCATCACCACCACCTTCTGCAGGTGCTGCTGCTGCTGCACCTACAGGATCACCTCCCCCACAGGCCACCACTACCACTGCTGCTGCTGCAGGATCACCTCCACCATAGCCCACCACCACCACCTGCTGCCACTGCACCTACAGGATCACCTCCCCCACACTCCACCACCACCACCACCTGCTGCCACTTCACCTACAGGATCCCCTCCCCCATAGTCCACCACCACCACCTGCTGCCACTGCACCTACAGGATCACCTCCCCCACAGTCCACCATCACCACCTGCTCCCACTGCACCTACAGGATCACCTCCCCCATAGCCCACCACCACCACCTGCTGCCACTGCACCTACAGGATCACCTTCCCCACAGTCCACCACCACCACCTGCTGCTGCTGCTGCTGCTGAATCACCTCCCCCATAGTCCACCACCACCTGCTGCTGCTGCTGCAGCTACAGAATCACCTCCCCCATAGTCCACCACCACCACCTGCTGCCACTGCATCTAAAGGATCACCTCCCCCATTGTCAACCACCACCTGCTGCTGCAGCTACAGGATCACCTCCCCCATAGTCCACCACCACCTGCTGCTGCTGCACCTACAGGATCACCTCCCCCATAGTCCACCACCACCTGCTGCTGCTGCTGCACCTACAGGATCACCTCTTCCATTGTCCACCACCACCACCTGCTGCCACTGCACCTACAGGATCAACTCCCCCAAAGTCCACCACTACCACCTGCTGCCACTGCACCTACAGGATCCCCTCCCCCATAGTCCACCACCACCACCTGCTGCCACTGCACCTACAGGATCACCTTCCTCTTTAGTCCACCACCACCTGCTGCCACTGCACCTACAGGATCAACTCCCCCATAGTCCACCACCACCACCTGCTGCTGCACCTACAGGATCACCTTCCCCATTGTCCACCACCACCACCTGCTGCCACTGCACCTACAGGATCCCCTCCCTCATAGTACACCACCACTACCTGCTGCCACTGCACCTACAGGATCAACTCCCCCATAGTCCACCACCACCACCTACTGCCACTGCACCTACAGGATCACCTCCCCCATAGTCCACCACCACCACCTGCTGCCACTCCACCTACAGGATCACCTCTCCCACAGTCCACCACCACCACCTGCTGCTGCTGCAGGATCACCTTCCCCATTGTCCACCACCACCTGCTGCTGCTGCTGCTCCTGCTGCACCTACAGAATCACCTCCCCCATAGTCCACCACCACCTGCTGCTGCACCTACAGGATCACCTTCCCCATAGTCCACCACCACCTGCTGCTGCTGCACCTACAGGATTACCTCCCCCATAGTCCACCACCACCTGCTGCTGCACCTACAGGATCACCTACCCCATTGTCCACCACCACCACCTGCTGCCACTGCACCTACAGGATCCCCTCCCTCATAGTACACCACCACCACCTGCTGCCACTGCACCTACAGGATCAACTCCCCCATAGTCCACCACCACCACCTGCAGCCACTGCACCTACAGGATCATCTCCCCCATAGTCCACCACCACCACCTGCTGCCACTCCACCTACAGGATCACCTCTCCCACAGTCCACCACCACCACCTGCTGCTGCTGCAGGATCTCCTCCCCCATTGTCCACCACCACCTGCTGCTGCTGCTGCTTCACCTACAGAATCACCTCCCCCATAGTCAACCACCACCACCTGCTGCCACTGCACCTACAGGATCAACTCCCCCATAGTCCACCACCACCACCTGCAGCCACTGCACCTACAGGATCATCTCCCCCATAGTCCACCACCACCACCTGCTGCCACTCCACCTACAGGATCACCTCTCCCACAGTCCACCACTACCACCTGCTGCTGCTGCTGCTCCACCTACAGGATCACCTTCCCCACAGGCCACCACTACCACTGCTGCTGCTGCAGGATCACCTCCCCCATAGCCCACCACCACCACCTGCTGCCACTGCACCTACAGGATCACCTCTCCCATAGCCCACCACCACCACCTGCTGCCACTTCACCTACAGGATCACCTCCCCCATAGTCAACCACCATCATCACCTGCTGCCACTGCACCAACAGGATCACCTCCCCCGCAGTCCACCACCACCACCTGCTGCCATTGCACCTACAGGATCACCTCCCCCATAGTCCTCCACCACCACCTGCTGCCACTGAACCTACAGGATCAGCTCCCCCACAGTCCACCACCACCACCTGCTGCCACTGCACCTACAGGATCACCACCACCTGCTGCCACTGCACCTACAGGTTCACCTCCCCCATCGTCCACCTCCACCACCTACTACCACTGCACCTACAGGATCTCCTCCCCCATAGTCCACCACCACCACCTGCTGCCACTGCACCTACAGGATCACCTACCCCATATGCCACCACCACCACCTGCTGCCAATGCACCTACAGGATCACCTCCCCCACAGTCCACCACAACCACCTGCCGCCACTGCACCTACAGGATCACCTGCCCAACAGTCCACCACCACCACCTGCTGCCACTGCACCTACAGGATCTCCTCCCCCATAGTCCACCACCACCAACTGCTGCCACTGCACCTTCAGGATCACCTCCTCCATAGTCCTCTACCACCACCTGCTGCCACTGCACCTACAGGATCAGCTCCCCCACAGTCCACCACCACCACCTGCTGCCACTCCACCTACAGGATCACCACCACCTGCTGCCACTGCACCTACAGGTTCACCTCCTCCATAGGCCACCACCACCACCTGCTGCTACTGCACCTTCAGGATCACCTCCCCCATAGTCCACCACCACCTGCTGCTGCACCTACAGGATCACTTCCCCCATAGTCCACCACCACCTGCTGCTGCTGCACCAACAGGATCACCTCCCCCAAAGTCCACCACCACCTGCTGCTGCTGCTGCTGCACATACAGGATCACCTCCCCCGCAGTCCACCATCACCACCTGCTGCCACTGCACCTACAGGATCACCTCCCCCACAGTCCACAACCACCACCTGCTGCTGCTGCTGCAGGATCACCTCCCCCATAGTCCACCACCACCTGCTGCTGCTGCTGCAGCTACAGAATCACCTCCCCCATAGTCCAGCACCACCATATGCTGCCACTGCACCTACAGGATCCCCTCCCCCATAGTCCACCACCACCACCTGCTGCCACTGCATCTAAAGGATCACCTCCCCCATTGTCAACCACCACCTGCTGCTGCAGCTACAAGATCACCTCCCCCATAGTCCACCACCACCTGCTGCTGCTGCACCTACAGGATCATCTCCCCCATAGTCCACCACCACCTGCTGCTGCACCTGCACCTACAGGATCACCTCTTCCATTGTCCACCACCACCACCTGCTGCCACTGCACCTACAGGATCAACTCCCCCAAAGTCCACCACTACCACCTACTGCCACTGCACCTACAGGATCCCCTCCCCCATAGTCCACCACCACCACCTGCTGCCACTGCACCTACAGGATCACCTTCCCCTTTAGTCCACCACCACCTGCTGCTGCACCTACAGGATCACCTCCCCCATAGCCCACCACCACCACCTGCTGCCACTGCACCTACAGGATCAACTCCCCCATAGTCCACCACCACCACCTGCTGCTGCACCTACAGGATCACCTACCCCATTGCCCACCACCACCACCTGCTGCCACTGCACCTACAGCATCCCCTCCCTCATAGTACACCACCACCACCTGCTGCCACTGCACCTACAGGATCAACTCCCCCATAGTCCACCACCACCACCTGCAGCCACTGCACCTACAGGATCATCTCCCCCATAGTCCACCACCACCACCTGCTGCCACTCCACCTACAGGATCACCTCTCCCACAGTCCACCACCACCACCTGCTGCTGCTGCAGGATCTCCTCCCCCATTGTCCAACACCACCTGCTGCTGCTGCCGCTTCACCTACAGAATCACCTCCCCCATAGTCAACCACCACCACCTGCTGCCACTGCACCTAAAGGATCAACTCCCCCATAGTCCACCACCACCACCTGCAGCCACTGCACCTACAGGATCATCTCCCCCATAGTCCACCACCACCACCTGCTGCCACTCCACCTACAGGATCACCTCTCCCACAGTCCACCACTACCACCTGCTGCTGCTGCTGCTCCACCTACAGGATCACCTTCCCCACTGGCCACCACTACCACTGCTGCTGCTGCAGGATCACCTCCCCCATAGCCCACCACCACCACCTGCTGCCACTGCACCTACAGTATCACCTCTCCCATAGCCCACCACCACCACCTGCTGCCACTCCACCTGCAGGATCACCTCCCCCATAGTCAACCACCATCATCACCTGCTGCCACTGCACCAACAGGATCACCTCCCCCGCAGTCCACCACCACCACCTGCTGCCATTGCACTTACAGGATCACCTCCCCCATAGTCCTCCACCACCACCTGCTGCCACTGAACCTACAGGATCAGCTCCCCCACAGTCCACCACCACCACCTGCTGCCACTGCACCTACAGGATCACCACCACCTGCTGCCACTGCACCTACAGGTTCACCTCCCCCATCGTCCACCACCACCACCTACTACCACTGCACCTACAGGATCTCCTCCCCCATAGTCCACCACCACCACCTGCTGCCACTGCACCTACAGGATCACCTACCCCATATGCCACCACCACCACCTGCTGCCAATGCACCTACAGGATCACCTCCCCCACAGTCCACCACAACCACCTGCCGCCACTGCACCTACAGGATCACCTGCCCAACAGTCCACCACCACCACCTGCTGCCACTGCACCGACAGGATCTCCTCCCCCATAGTCCACCACCACCAACTGCTGCCATTGCACCTACAGGATCACCTCCTCCATAGTCCTCTACCACCACCTGCTGCCACTGCACCTACAGGATCAGCTCCCCCACAGTCCACCACCACCACCTGCTGCCACTCCACCTACAGGATCACCACCACCTGCTGCCACTGCACCTACAGGTTCACCTCCTCCATAGGCCACCACCACCACCTGCTGCTACTGCACCTACAGGATCACCTCCCCCATAGTCCACCACCACCTGCTGCTGCACCTACAGGATCACTTCCCCCATAGTCCACCACCACCTGCTGCTGCTGCACCAACAGGATCACCTCCCCCAAAGTCCACCACCACCTGCTGCTGCTGCTGCTGCACATACAGGATCACCTCCCCCGCAGTCCACCATCACCACCTGCTGCCACTGCACCTACAGGATCACCTCCCCCACAGTCCACAACCACCACCTGCTGCTGCTGCTGCAGGATCACCTCCCCCATAGTCCACCACCACCTGCTGCTGCTGCTGCAGCTACAGAATCACCTCCCCCATAGTCCACCACCACCACCTGCTGCCACTGCACCTACAGGATCCCCTCCCCCATAGTCCACCACCACCACCTGCTGCCACTGCATCTACAGGATCACCTCCCCCATTGTCAACCACCACCTGCTGCTGCAGCTACAGGATCACCTCCCCCATAGTCCACCACCACCTGCTGCTGCTGCACCTACAGGATCACCTCCCCCATAGTCCACCACCACCTGCTGCTGCTGCTGCACCTACAGGATCACCTCTTCCATTGTCCACCACCACCACCTGCTGCCACTGCACCTACAGGATCAACTCCCCCAAAGTCCACCACTACCACCTACTGCCACTGCACCTACAGGATCCCCTCCCCCATAGTCCACCACCACCACCTGCTGCCACTGCACCTACAGGATCACCTTCCCCATAGTCCACCACCACCTGCTGCTGCACCTACAGGATCACCTCCCCCATAGCCCACCACCACCACTGCTGCCACTGCACCTACAGGATCACCTCCCCCATAGTCCACCACCACCACCTGCTGCTGCACCTACAGGATCACCTACCCCATTGCCCACCACCACCACCTGCTGCCACTGCACCTACAGCATCCCCTCCCTCATAGTACACCACCACCACCTGCTGCCACTGCACCTACAGGATCAACTCCCCCATAGTCCACCACCACCACCTGCTGCCACTGCACCTACAGGATCACCTCCCCCATAGTCCACCACCACCACCTGCTGCCACTGCACCTACAGGATCACCTCCCCACAGTCCACCACCACCACCTGCCGCTGCTGCAGGATCACCTCCCCCATGTCCACACCACCTGCTGCTGCTGCTGCACCTACAGGATCACCTCCCCCATAGTCCACCACCACCACCTGCTGCCACTGCACCTACAGGATCACCTCCCCCATAGCCCACCACCACCACCTGCTGCCACTGCACCTACAGGATCACCTCCCCCACAGTCCACCACACACCTGCTGCTGCTACAGGATCACCTCCCCCATGTCCACCACCACCTGCTGCTGCTGCCTGCACCTACAGGATCACCTCCCCATAGTCCACCACCACCACCTGCTGCCACTGCACCTACAGATCACCTCCCCCATAGTCCACCACCACCACCTGCTGCCACTGCACCTACAGGATCACCTCCCCCATAGTCCACCACCACCACTTGCTGCTGCACCTACAGGATCACCTCCCCCATAGTCCACCACCACCTGCTGCTGCTGCACCTACAGGATCACCTCCCCCATAGTCCACCACCACCTGCTGCTGCACCTACAGGATCACCTCCCCATGTCCACCACCACCACCTGCTGCCACTGCACCTACAGGATCACCTCCCCCATAGTCCACCACCACCACCTGCTGCCACTGCACCTACAGGATCACCTCCCCATAGTCCACCACCACCACCTGCTGCCACTGCACCTACAGGATCACCTCCCCCATAGTCCACCACCACCACCTGCTGCCACTGCACCTACAGGATCACCTCCCCACAGTCCACCACCACCACCTGCTGCCTGCACTACAGGATCACCTCCCCCATAGTCCACCACCACCTGCTGCTGCTGCTGCTCACCTACAGAATCACCTCCCCCATAGTCCACCACCACCACCTGCTGCCACTGCACCTACAGGATCCCCTCCCCCATAGTCCACCACCACCACCTGCTGCCACTGCACCTACAGGATCACCTCCCCCATAGTCCACAACCACCTGCTGCTGCACCTACAGGATCACCTCCCCCATAGTCCACCACCACCTGCTGCTGCTGCACCTACAGGATCACCTCCCCCATAGTCCACCACCACCAGCTGCTGCTGCTGCACATACAGGATCACCTACCCCATTGTCCACCACCACCACCTGCTGCTACTGCACCTACAGGATCCCCTCCCCCATAGTCCACCACCACCACCTGCTGCCACTGCACCTACAGGATCAGCTCCCCCATAGTCCACCACCACCAACTGCTGCCACTGCACCTACAGGATCACCTCCCCCATAGTCCACCAGCACCACCTGCTGCCACTCCACCTACAGGATCACCTCCCCCATAGTCAACCACCATCATCACATGCTGCCACTGCACCAACAGGATCACCTCCCCCGCAATCCACCACGACCACCTGCTGCCACTGCACCTACAGGATCACCTCCCCCACAGTCCACCACCACCACCTGCTGCCACTGTACCTACAGGATCACCACCACCTGTTGCCACTGCACCTACAGGTTCACCTCCCCCATAGTCCACCACCACCACCTGCTACCACTGCACCTACAGGATCACCACCACCTGCTGCCACTGCACCTACAGGTTCACCTCCCCCATAGTCCACCACCACCACCTGCTGCCACTGCACCTACAGGATCACCTCCCCCATAGTCCACCACCACCACGTGCTACTGCCACTGCACCTACAGGATCACCTCCCCCATAGTCCACCACCACCACCTGCTGCCACTGCACCTACAGGATCACCTCCCCCATAGTCCACCACCACCACCAACTGGTGCTACTGCACCTATAGGATCACCTCCGCCATAGTCCACGACCATCACCACCTGCTGACCACTGCACCTACAGGATCACCTCCCCCATAGTCCACCACCACCACCTGCTGCCACTGCACCTACAGGATCAGCTCCCCCACAGTCCACCACCACCACCTGCTGCCACTGCACCTACAGGATCACCACCACCTGCTGCCACTGCACCTACAGGATCACCTCCCCCATAGTCCACCACCACCACCTGCTGCCACTGCACCTACAGGATCACCTCCCCCATAGTCCACCACCACCACCTGCTGCCACTGCACCTACAGGATCACCTGCCCCATAGTCCACCACCACCACCTGCTGCCACTGCACATACAGGATCACCTCCCCCATAGTCCACCACCACCACCTGCTGCTACTGCACCTACAGGATCACCTCCCCCATAGTCCACCACCACCTGCTGCTGCACCTACAGGATCACCTCCCCCATAGTCCACCACGTCCTGCTGCTGCTCCTGCACCTACAGGATCACCTCCCCCATAGTCCACCACCACCACCTGTTGCTGCTGCTGCACCTACAGGATCACCTCCCCCATAGTCCACCAACACCACCTGCTGCTGCTGCACCTACAGGATCACCTCCCCCACAGGCCACCACCACCACCTGCTACTGCTGCACCTACAGGTTCACCTCCCCCATAGTCCTCCACCACCACCACCACCTGCTGCTGCTGCACCTACAGGATCACCTCCCCCAGAGTCCTCCACCACCACCTGCTGCTGCACCTACAGGATCACCTCCCCCACAGTCCACCACCACCACCTGCTGCTGCTACAGGATCACCTCCCCCATAGTCCACCACCACCACCTGCTACTGCTGCTGCACCTACAGGATCACCTCCCCCATAATCCATCACCACCACCTTCTGCAGGTGCTGCTGCTGCTGCACCTACAGGATCACCTCCCCCACAAGCCACCACTACCACCTGCTGCTGCTGCACCTACAGGATCACCTCCCCCACAGGCCACCACTACCACTGCTGCTGCTGCAGGATCACCTCCCCCATAGTCCACCACCACCACCTGCTGCCACTGCACCTACAGGATCACCTCCCCCACAGTCCACCACCACCACCTGCTGCCACTGCACCTACAGGATCACCTCCCCCATAGTCCACCACCACCACCTGCTGCCACTGCACCTACAGGATCACCTCCCCCATAGTCCACCACCACCACCTGCTGCCACTGCACCTACAGGATCACCTCCCCCACAGTCCACCACCACACCCTGCACTGCACCTACAGGATCACCACCACCTGCTGCCACTGCACCTACAGGATCACCTCCCCCATAGTCCACCACCACCACCTGCTGCCACTGCACCTACAGGATCACCTCCCCCATAGTCCACCACCACCACCTGCTGCCACTGCACCTACAGGATCACCTCCCCCACAGTCCACCACCACCACCTGCTGCCACTGCACCTACAGGATCACCATCACCTGCTGCCACTGCACCTACAGGATTACCTCCCCCATAGTCCTCCACCACCACCTGCTGCCACTGCACCTACAGGATCAGCTCCCCCACAGAACACCACCACCACCTGCTGCCACTGCACCTACAGGATCACCACCACCTGCTGCCACTGCACCTACAGGATCACCTCCCCCATAGTCCAGCAACACCACCTGCTGCCACTGCACCTACAGGATCACCTCCCCCATAGTCCACCACCACCACCTGCTGCCACTCCACCTACAGGATCACCTCCCCACAGTCCACCACCACCACCTGCTGCTGCTGCAGGATCACCTCCCCCATTGTCCACCACCACCTGCTGCTGCTGCTGCTGCACCTACAGAATCACCTCCCCCATAGTCCACCACCACCACCTGCTGCCACTGCACCTACAGGATCACCTCCCCCATAGTCCACCACCACCACCTGCTGCCACTGCACCTACAGGATCACCTCCCCATAGTCCACCACCACCTGCTGCTGCACCTACAGGATCACCTTCCCCATAGTCCACCACCACCTGCTGCTGCTGCACCTACAGGATCACCTCCCCCATAGTCCACCACCACCAGCTGCTGCTGCTGCACATACAGGATCACCTACCCCATTGTCCACCACCACCACCTGCTGCCACTGCACCTACAGGATCCCCTCCCCCATAGTCCACCACCACCACCTGCTGCCACTGCACCTACAGGATCAGCTCCCCCATAGTCCACCACCACCACCTGCTGCCGCTGCACCTACAGGATCACCTCCCCCATAGTCCACCAGCACCACATGCTGCCACTCCACCTACAGGATCACCTCCCCCATAGTCAACCACCATCATCCCCTGCTGCCACTGCACCAACAGGATTACCTCCCCCGCAGTCCACCACCACCACCTGCTGCCACTGCACCTACAGGATCACCTCCCCCACAGTCCTCCACCACCACCTGCTGCCACTGCACCTACAGGATCAGCTCCCCCACAGTCCACCACCACCACCTGCTGCCACTGTACCTACAGGATCACCACCACCTGCTGCCACTGCACCTACAGGTTCACCTCCCCCATAGTCCACCACCACCACCTGCTGCCACTGCACCTACAGGATCACCTTTCCCATACTCCACCACCACCACCTGCTGCCACTGCACCTACAGGATCACCTCCCCATGGTCCACCACCACCTGCTGCTGCTGCTGCTGCTGCACCTACAGGATCACCACCCCATAGTCCACCACCACCACCTGCTGCCACTGCACTTACAGGATCACCTCCCCCATAGTCCACCACCACCACCTGCTACTGCCACTGCACCTACAGGACACCTCCCCCATAGTCCACCATCACCACCTGCTGCCACTGCACCTACAGGATCACCTCCCCCATAGTCCACCATCACCACCTGCTGCCACTGCACCTACAGGATCACCTCCCCCATAGTCCACCACCACCACCTGCTGCCACTGCACCTACAGGATCACCTCCCCATAGTCCACCACCACCACCTGCTGCCACTGCACCTACAGGATCACCTCCCCCACAGTCCACCACAACCACCTGCCGCCACTGCACCTACAGGATCACCTGCCCCACAGTCCACCACCACCACCTGCTGCCACTGCACATACAGGATCACCTCCCCCATAGTCCACCACCACCACATGCTGCTACTGCACCTACAGGATCACCTCCCCCATAGTCCACCACCACCTGCTGCTCTACCTACAGGATCACCTCCCCCATAGTCCACCACGTCCTGCTGCTGCTCCTGCACCTACAGGATCACCTCCCCCATAGTCCACCACCACCACCTGTTGCTGCTGCTGCACCTACAGGATCACCTCCCCCATAGTCCACCAACACCACCTGCTGCTGCTGCACCTACAGGATCACCTCCCCCACAGGCCACCACCACCACCTGCTACTGCTGCACCTACAGGTTCACCTCCCCCATAGTCCTCCACCACCACCACCACCTGCTGCTGCTGCACCTACAGGATCACCTCCCCCATAGTCCTCCACCACCCCTGCTGCTGCACCTACAGGATCACCTCCCCCACAGTCCACCACCACCACCTGCTGCTGCTACAGGATCACCTCCCCCACAGTCCACCACCACCACCAACTGCTACTGCTGCTGCACCTACAGGATCACCTCCCCCATAATCCATCACCACCACCTTCTGCAGGTGCTGCTGCTGCTGCACCTACAGGATCACCTCCCCCACAAGCCACCACTACCACCTGCTGCTGCTGCACCTACAGGATCACCTCCCCCACAGGCCACCACTACCACTGCTGCTGCTGCAGGATCACCTCCCCCATAGCCCACCACCACCACCTGCTGCCACTGCACCTACAGGATCACCTCCCCCACAGTCCACCACCACCACCACCTGCTGCCACTTCACCTACAGGATCCCCTCCCCCATAGTCCACCACCACCACCTGCTGCCACTGCACCTACAGGATCAACTCCCCCATAGTCCACCACCACCACCTGCTGCCACTGCACCTACAGGATCACCTCCCCCAGAGTTCACCACTCCACCTATAGGATCGCCTCCCCCATAGTCCACCACCATCACCACCTGCAGCTGCTGCACCTACAGGATCACCTCCCCCGCAGTCCACCACCACCACCTGCTGCCACTGCACCTACAGGATCACCTCCCCCACAGTCCACCATCACCACCTGCTGCCACTGCACCTACAGGATCACCTCCCCCATAGCCCACCACCACCACCTGCTGCCACTGCACCTACAGGATCACCTCCCCCACAGTCCACCACCACCACCTGCTGCTGCTGCTGCAGGATCACCTCCCCCATAGTCCACCACCACCTGCTGCTGCTGCTGCAGCTACAGAATCACCTCCCCCATAGTCCACCACCACCACCTGCTGCCACTGCACCTACAGGATCACCTCCCCCATAGTCCACCACCACCTGCTACTGCTGCTGCACCAACAGGATCACCTCCCCCATAGTCCACCACCACCACCTGCTGCTGCTGCTGCACCTACAGGATCACCTCCCCCACAGTCCACCACCACCACTGCTGCTGCTGCAGGATCACCTCCCCCATAGTCCACCACCACCACCTGCTGCCACTGCACCTACAGGATCACCTCCCCCACAGTCCACCACCACCACCTGCTGCCACTGCACCTACAGGATCACCTCCCCCATAGTCCACCACCACCACCTGCTGCCACTGCACCTACAGGATCACCTCCCCCAGAGTACACCACTCCACCTACAGGATCACCTCCCCCATAGTCCACCACCACCACCTGCTGCTGCTGCACCTACAGGATCACCTCCCCCACAGTCCACCACCACCACCTGCTGCCACTGCACCTACAGGATCACCTCCCCCACAGTCCACCATCACCACCTGCTGCTCACTGCACCTACAGGATCACCTCCCCCATAGCCCACCACCACCACCTGCTGCAACTGCACCTACAGGATCACCTACCCCACAGTCCACCACCACCACCTGCTGCTGCTGCGGGATCACCTCCCCCATAGTCCACCACCACCTGCTGCTGCTGCTGCAGCTACAGGATCACCTCCCCATAGTCCACCACCACCACCTGCTGCCACTGCACCTACAGGATCACCTCCCCCATAGTCCACCACCACCACCTGCTGCCACTGCACCTACAGGATCACCTCCCCCATTGTCAACCACCACCTGCTGCTGCACCTACAGGATCACCTCCCCCATAGTCCACCACCACCTGCTGCTGCTGCACCTACAGGATCACCTCCCCATAGTCCACCACCACCTGCTGCTGCTGCTGCACCTACAGGATCACCTCCCCCATAGTCCACCACCACCACGTGCTGCCACTGCACCTACAGGATCACCTCCCCCATAGTCCACCACCACCTGCTGCTGCACCTACAGGATCACCTCCCCCATAGTCCACCACCACCACCTGCTGCTGCACCTACAGGATCACCTCCCCCATAGTCCACCACCACCTGCTGCTGCTGCACCTACAGGATCACCTCCCCCATAGTCCACCACCACCACCTATTGCTGCTGCTGCACCTACAGGATCACCTCCCCCATAGTCCAGCAACACCACCTGCTGCTGCTGTACCTACAGGATCACCTCCCCCACAGGCCACCACCACCACCTGCTGCTGTTGCACCTACAGGTTCACCTCCCCCATAGTCCTCTACCACCACCACCACCTGCTGCTGCTGCACCTACAGGATCACCTCCCCCATAGTCCTCCACCACCACCCTGCTGCTGCACCTACAGGATCACCTCCCCCACAGTCCACCACCACCACCTGCTGCTGCTGCAGGATCACCTCCCCCATAGTCCACCACCACCACCTGTTGCTGCTCCTGCACCTACAGGATCACGTCCCCCATAGTCCACCACCACCACCTGCTGCTGCTGCACCTACAGGATCACCTCCCCCACAGGCCTCCACCACCACCTGCTACTGCTGCTGCACCTACAGGATCACCTCCCCCATAATCCATCACCACCACCTTCTGCAGGTGCTGCTGCTGCTGCACCTACAGGATCACCTCCCCCACAGGCCACCACTACCACCTGCTGCCTGCTGCACCTACAGGATCACCTCCCCCACAGGCCACCACTACCACTGCTGCTGCTGCAGGATCACCTCCCCCATAGCCCACCACCACCACCTGCTGCCACTGCACCTACAGGATCACCTCCCCCATAGTCCACCACCACCACCTGCTGCCACTGCACCTACAGGATCACCTCCCCCATAGTCCACCACCACCACCTGCTGCCACTGCACCTACAGGATCACCTCCCCCATAGTCCACCACCACCACCTGCTGCCACTGCACCTACAGGATCACCTCCCCCAGAGTCCTCCACCACCACCTGCTGCCACTGCACCTACAGGATCAGCTCCCCCACAGTCCACCACCACCACCTGCTGCCACTGCACCTACAGGATCACCACCACCTGCTGCCACTGCACCTACAGGTTCACCTCCCCCATCGTCCACCACCACCACCTGCTGCCACTGCACCTACAGGATCACCTCCCCCATAGTCCACCACCACCACCTGCTGCCACTGCACCTACAGGATCACCTCCCCCATAGGCCACCACCACCACCTGCTGCCAATGCACCTACAGGATCACCTCCCCCACAGTCCACACAACCACCTGCCGCCACTGCACCTACAGGATCACCTGCCCCACAGTCCACCACCACCACCTGCTGCCACTGCACCTACAGGATCACCTCCCCCATAGTCCACCACCACCAACTGCTGCCACTGCACCTACAGGATCACCTCCCCATAGTCCCACCACCACCTGCTGCCACTGCACCTACAGGATCAGCTCCCCCACAGTCCACTACCACCACCTGCTGCCACTCCACCTACAGGATCACCACCACCTGCTGCCACTGCACCTACAGGTTCACCTCCCCCATAGGCCACCACCACCACTTGCTGCTACTGCACCTACAGGATCACCTCCCCCATAGTCCACCACCACCTGCCACTGCACCTACAGGATCACCTCCCCCACAGTCCACCACCACCACCTGCTGCCACTGCACCTACAGGATCACCTCCCCCACAGTCCACCACCACCACGTGCTGCCACTGCACCTACAGGATCACCTCCCCCATAGTCCACCACCACCACCTGCTGCCACTGCATCTACAGGATCACCTCCCCCACAGTCCACCACCACCACCTGCTGCTGCTGCTGCAGGATCACCTCCCCCATAGTCCACCACCACCTGCTGCTGCTGCTGCACCTACAGAATCACCTCCCCCATAGTCCACCACCACCACCTGCTGCTGCTGCACCTACAGGATCACCTCCCCAACAGCTCTCCACCACCACCTGCTACTGCTGCTGCACCAACAGGATCACCTCCCCCATAATCCATCACCACCACCTTCTGCAGGTGCTGCTGCTGCTGCACCTACAGGATCACCTCCCCCACAGGCCACCACTACCACTGCTGCTGCTCTAGGATCACCTCCCCCATAGCCCACCACCACCACCTGCTGCCACTGCACCTACAGGATCACCTCCCCCACAGTCCACCACCACCTCCACCTGCTGCCACTTCACCTACAGGATCCCCTCCCCCATAGTCCACCACCACCACCTGCTGCCACTGCACCTACAGGATCAACTCCCCCATAGTCCACCACCACCACCTGCTGCCACTGCACCCACAGGATCACCTCCCCCAGAGTTCACCACTCCACCTATAGGATCGCCTCCCCCATAGTCCACCACCATCACCACCTGCAGCTGCTGCACCTACAGGATCACCTCCCCCACAGTCCACCACCACCACCTGCTGCCACTGCACCTACAGGATCACCTCCCCCACAGTCCACCATCACCACCTGCTGCCACTGCACCTACAGGATCACCTCCCCCATAGCCCACCACCACCACCTGCTGCCACTGCACCTACAGGATCACCTCCCCACAGTCCACCACCACCACCTGCTGCTGCTGCTGCTGCAGGATCACCTCCCCCATAGTCCACCACCACCTGCTGCTGCTGCTGCAGCTACAGAATCACCTCCCCCATAGTCCACCACCACCACCTGCTGCCACTGCACCTACAGGATCCCCTCCCCCATAGTCCACCACCACCACCTGCTGCCACTGCATCTACAGGATCACCTCCCCCATTGTCAACCACCACCTGCTGCTGCACCTACAGGATCACCTCCCCCATAGTCCACCACCACCTGCTGCTGCTGCACCTACAGGATCACCTCCGCCATAGTCCACCACCACCTGCTGCTGCTGCTGCACCTACAGGATCACCTCCCCCATTGTCCACCACCACCACGTGCTGCCACTGCACCTACAGGATCACCTCCCCCATAGTCCACCACCACCACCTGCTGCTGCACCTACAGGATCACCTCCCCATAGTCCACCACCACCTGCTTCTGCACCTACAGGATCACCTCCCCCATAGTCCACCACCACCTGCTGCTGCTGCACCAACAGGATCACCTCCCCCAAAGTCCACCACCACCTGCTGCTGCTGCTGCTGCACCTACAGGATCACCTCCCCCATAGTCCACCACCACCACCTATTGCTGCTGCTGCACCTACAGGATCACCTCCCCCATAGTCCAGCAACACCACCTGCTGCTGCTGCACCTACAGGATCACCTCCCCCACAGGCCACCACCACCACCTGCTGCTGCTGCACCTACAGGTTCACCTCCCCCATAATCCTCTACCACCACCACCACCTGCTGCTGCTGCACCTACAGGATCACCTCCCCCATAGTCCTCCACCACCACCACCTGCTGCTGCACCTACAGGATCACCTCCCCCACAGTCCACCACCACCACCTGCTGCTGCTGCAGGATCACCTTCCCCATAGTCCACCACCACCACCTGTTGCTGCTCATGCACCTACAGGATCACGTCCCCCATAGTCCACCACCACCACCTGCTGCTGCTGCACCTACAGGATCACCTCCCCCACAGGCCTCCACCACCACCTGCTACTGCTGCTGCACCTAAAGGATCACCTCCCCCATAATCCAACACCACCACCTTCTGCAGGTGCTGCTGCTGCTGCACCTATAGGATCACCTCCCCCACAGGCCACCACTACCACCTGCTGCTGCTGCTCCTTCACCTACAGGATCACCTCCCCCACAGGCCCCCACTACCACTGCTGCTGCTGCAGGATCACCTCCCCCATAGCCCACCACCACCACCTGCTGCCACTGCACCTACAGGATCACCTCCCCCATAGCCCACCACCACCACCTGCTGCCACTCCACCTACAGGATCACCTCCCCCATAGTCAACCACCATCATCACCTGCTGCCACTGTACCAACAGGATCACCTCCCCCGCAGTCCACCACCACCACCTGCTGCCACTGCACCTACAGGATCACCTCCCCCAGAGTCCACCACCACCACCTGCTGCCACTGCACCTACAGGATCAGCTCCCCCACAGTCCACCACCACCACCTGCTGCCACTGCACCTACAGGATCACCACCACCTGCTGCCACTGCACCCACAGTTTCACCTCCCCCATAGTCCACCACCACCACCTGCTACCACTGCACCTACAGGATCACCTCCCCCATAGTCCACCACCACCACCTGCTGCCACTGCACCTACAGGATCACCTACCCCATATGCCACCACCACCACCTGCTGCCAATGCACCTACAGGATCACCTCCCCCACAGTCCACAACCACCACCTGCTGCCACTGCACCTACAGGATCACCTCCCCACAGTCCACCACCACCACCTGCTGCCACTGCACCTACAGGATCACCTCCACCATAGTCCACCACCACCATCTGCTGCCACTGCACCTACAGGATCACCTCCTCCATAGTCCTCTACCACCACCTGCTGCCACTGCACCTACAGGATCAGCTCCCCCACAGTCCACCACCACCACCTGCTGCCACTCCACCTACAGGATCACCACCACCTGCTGCCACTGCACCTACAGGTTCACCTCCCCCATAGGCCACCACCACCACCTGCTGCTACTGCACCTACAGGATCACCTCCCCCATAGTCCACCACCACCTCCTGCTGCACCTACAGATTACTTCCCCCATAGTCCACCACCACCTGCTGCTGCTGCACCAACAGGATCACCTCCCCCAACGTCCACCACCACCTGCTGCTGCTGCTGCTGCACCTACAGGATCACCTCCCCCGCAGTCCACCACCACCACCTGCTGCCACTGCACCTACAGGATCACCTCCCCCACATTCCACAACCACCAACTGCTGCTGCTGCTGCAGGATCACCTCCCCCATAGTTCACCACCACCTGCTGCTGCTGCTGCAGCTACAGAATCACCTCCCCCATAGTCCACCACCACCACCTGCTGCCACTGCACCTACAGGATCACCTCCCCCATAGTCCACCACCACCACCTGCTGCCACTGCACCTACAGGATCACCTCCCCCATTGTCCACCACCACCTGCTGCTGCAGCTACAGGATCACCTCCCCCATAGTCCACCACCACCTGCTGCTGCTGCACCTACAGGATCACCTCCCCCATAGTCCACCACCACCACTGCTGCTGCTGCACCTACAGGATCACCTCTCCCATAGTCCACCACCACCACCTGCTGCCACTGCACCTACAGGATCACCTCCCCAAAGTCCACCACCACCACCTGCTGCCACTGCACCTACAGGATCCCCTCCCCCATAGTCCACCACCACCACCTGCTGCCACTGCACCTACAGGATCACCTCCCCCATAGTCCACCACCACCTGCTGCTGCACCTACAGGATCACCTCCCCCATAGTCCACCACCACAACCTGCTGCCACTGCACCTACAGGATCACCTCCCCCATAGTCCACCACCTCCACCTGCTGCTGCACCTACAGGATCACCTACCCCATTGTCCACCACCACCACCTGCTGCCACTGCACCTACAGGATCACCTCCCCCATAGTACACCACCACCACCTGCTGCCACTGCACCTACAGGATCACCTCCCCCATAGTCCACCACCACCACCTGCTGCCACTGCACCTACAGGATCACCTCTCCCACAGTCCACCACCACCACCTGCTGCTGCTGCAGGATCACCTCCCCCATTGTCCACCACCACCTGCTGTGCTGCTGCTTCACCTACAGAATCACCTCCCCCATAGTCAACCACCACCACCTGCTGCCACTGCCTCCTAGAGGATCACCTCCCCCATAGCCCACCACCACCACCTGCTGCCACTGCACCTACAGGATCACCTCCCCCATAGTCCACCACCACCACCTGCTGCCACTGCACCTACAGGATCACCTCCCCCATAGTCCACCACCACCACCTGCTGCCACTCCACCTACAGGATCACCTCTCCCACAGTCCACCACCACCACCTGCTGCTGCTGCAGGATCACCTCCCCCATTGTCCACCACCACCTGCTGTTGCTGCTGCTTCACCTACAGAATCACCTCCCCCATAGTCCACCACCACCACCTGCTGCCACTGCACCTACAGGATCACCTCCCCCATAGTCCACCAGCACCACCTGATGCCACTCCACCTACAGGATCACCTCCCCCATAGTCAACCACCATCATCACATGCTGCCACTGCACCAACAGGATCACCTCCCCCGCAATCCACCACGACCACCTGCTGCCACTGCACCTACAGGATCACCTCCCCTATAGTCCTCCACCACCACCTGCTGCCATTGCACCTACAGGGTCAGCTCCCCCACAGTCCACCACCACCACCTGCTGCCACTGTACCTACAGGATAACCACCACCTGCTGCCACTGCACCTACAGGTTCACCTCCCCCATAGTCCACCACCACCACCTGCTACCACTGCACCTACAGGATCACCTCCCCCATAGTCCACCACCACCACCTGCTGCCACTGCACCTACAGGATCACCTTTCCCATACTCCTCAGCACCACCACCTGCTACCACTGCACCTACAGGATCACCTCCCCCATGGTCCACCACCACCTGCTGCTGCTGCTGCTGCACCTACAGGATCACCTCCCCCATAGTCCACCACCACCACCTGCTGCACCTACAGGATCACCTTCCCCATAGTACCACCACCACCTGCTGCTGCTGCACCTACAGGATTACCTCCCCCATAGTCCACCACCACCTGCTGCTGCACCTACAGGATCACCTACCCCATAGTCCACCACCACCACCTGCTGCCACTGCACCTACAGGATGCCCTCCCTCATAGTACACCACCACCACCTGCTGCCACTGCACCTACAGGATGCCCTCCCTCATAGTACACCACCACCACCTGCTGCCACTGCACCTACAGGATCACCTCCCCCATAGTCCACCAGCACCACCTGCTGCCACTCCACCTACAGGATCACCTCCCCCATAGTCAACCACCACCACCTGCTGCCGCTGCAGGATCTCCTCCCCCATTGTCCACCACCACCTGCTGCTGCTGCTGCTTCACCTACAGAATCACCTCCCCCATAGTCAACCACCACCACCTGCTGCCACTGTACCTACAAGATCCCCTCCCCCATAGTCCACCACCACCACCTGCTGCCACTGCACCTACAGGATCACCTCCCCCATAGTCCACCACCACCTGCTGCTGCACCTACAGGATCACCTCCCCCATAGTCCACCACCACCTGCTGCTGCTGCACCTACAGGATCACCTCCCCCATAGTCCACCACCACCAGCTGCTGCTGCTGCACATACAGGATCACCTACCCCATTGTCCACCACCACCACCTGCTGCTACTGCACCTACAGGATCACCTCCCCCATAGTCCACCACCACCACCTGCTGCCACTGCACCTACAGGATCAGCTCCCCCATAGTCCACCACCACCACCTGCTGCCACTGCACCTACAGGATCACCTCCCCCATAGTCCACCAGCACCACCTGATGCCACTCCACCTACAGGATCACCTCCCCCATAGTCAACCACCATCATCACATGCTGCCACTGCACCAACAGGATCACCTCCCCCGCAATCCACCACGACCACCTGCTGCTACTGCACCTACAGGATCACCTCCCCTATAGTCCTCCACCACCACCTGCTGCCACTGCACCTACAGGGTCAGCTCCCCCACAGTCCACCACCACCACCTGCTGCCACTGTACCTACAGGATAACCACCACCTGCTGCCACTGCACCTACAGGTTCACCTCCCCCATAGTCCACCACCACCACCTGCTACCACTGCACCTACAGGATCACCTCCCCCATAGTCCACCACCACCACCTGCTGCCACTGCACCTACAGGATCACCTTTCCCATACTCCTCAGCACCACCACCTGCTACCACTGCACCTACAGGATCACCTCCCCCATGGTCCACCACCACCTGCTGCTGCTGCTGCTGCTGCACCTACAGGATCACCTCCCCCATAGACCACCACCACCACCTGCTGCCACTGCACTTACAGGATCACCTCCCCCATAGTCCACCACCACCACCTGCTACTGCCACTGCACCTACAGGACACCTCCCCCATTGTCCACCACCACCACCTGCTGCCACTGCACCTACAGGATCCTCTCCCTCATAGTACACCACCACCACCTGCTGCCACTGCACCTACAGGATCACCTCCCCCATAGTCCACCACCACCACCTGCTGCCACTCCACGTACAGGATCACCTCTCCCACAGTCCACCACCACCACCTGCTGCTGCTGCAGGATCACCTCCCCCATTGTCCACCACCACCTGCTGTTGCTGCTGCTTCACCTACAGAATCACCTCCCCCATAGTCAACCACCACCACCTGCTGCCACTGCCTCCTAGAGGATCACCTTCCCCATTCCCCATCACCACCACCTGCTGCCACTGCACCTACAGGTTCACCTCCCCCACAGTCCACCACTACTACCTGCTGCTGCTGCAGGATCACCTCCCCCATTGTCCACCACCACCTGCTGCTGCTGCCTGCTGCACCTACAGGATCACCTCCCCCATAGTCCACCACCACCACCTGCTACCACTGCACCTACAGGATCACCTCCCCCATAGTCCACCACCACCACCTGCTGCCACTGCACCTACAGGATCACCTCCCCCATAGTCCACCACCACCTGCTGCTGCACCTACAGGATCACCTTCCCCATAGTCCACCACCACCTGCTGCTGCTGCACCTACAGGATTACCTCCCCCATAGTCCACCACCACCTGCTGCTGCACCTACAGGATCACCTACCCCATTGTCCACCACCACCACCTGCTGCCACTGCACCTACAGGATGCCCTCCCTCATAGTACACCACCACCACCTGCTGCTACTGCACCTACAGGATCAACTCCCCCATAGTCCACCACCACCACCTGCTGCCACTGCACCTACAGGATCACCTCCCCCATAGTCCACCACCACCACCTGCTGCCACTCCACCTACAGGATCACCTCTCCCACAGTCCACCACCACCACCTGCTGCTGCTGCAGGATCTCCTCCCCCATTGTCCACCACCACCTGCTGCTGCTGCTGCTTCACCTACAGAATCACCTCCCCCATAGTCAACCACCACCACCTGCTGCCACTGCACCTACAGGATCACCTCCCCCATAGTCCACCACCACCACCTGCTGCCACTGCACCTACAGGATCACCTCCCCCATAGTCCACCACCACCTGCTGCTGCACCTACAGGATCACCTCCCCCATAGTCCACCACCACCTGCTGCTGCTGCACCTACAGGATCACCTCCCCCATAGTCCACCACCACCAGCTGCTGCTGCTGCACATACAGGATCACCTACCCCATTGTCCACCACCACCACCTGCTGCTACTGCACCTACAGGATCCCCTCCCCCATAGTCCACCACCACCACCTGCTGCCACTGCACCTACAGGATCAGCTCCCCCATAGTCCACCACCACCAACTGCTGCCACTGCACCTACAGGATCACCTCCCCCATAGTCCACCAGCACCACCTGCTGCCACTCCACCTACAGGATCACCTCCCCCATAGTCAACCACCATCATCACATGCTGCCACTGCACCAACAGGATCACCTCCCCCGCAATCCACCACGACCACCTGCTGCCACTGCACCTACAGGATCACCTCCCCATAGTCCTCCACCACCACCTGCTGCCACTGCACCTACAGGATCAGCTCCCCCACAGTCCACCACCACCACCTGCTGCCACTGTACCTACAGGATAACCACCACCTGCTGCCACTGCACCTACAGGTTCACCTCCCCCATAGTCCACCACCACCACCTGCTACCACTGCACCTACAGGATCACCTCCCCCATAGTCCACCACCACCACCTGCTGCCACTGCACCTACAGGATCACCTTTCCCATACTCCTCAGCACCACCACCTGCTACCACTGCACCTACAGGATCACCTCCCCCATGGTCCACCACCACCTGCTGCTGCTGCTGCTGCTGCACCTACAGGATCACCTCCCCCATAGACCACCACCACCACCTGCTGCCACTGCACTTACAGGATCACCTCCCCCATAGTCCACCACCACCACCTGCTACTGCCACTGCACCTACAGGATCACCTCCCCCATAGTCCACCATCACCACCTGCTGCCACTGCACCTACAGGATCACCTCCCCCATAGTCCACCACCACCACCAACTGGTGCTGCTGCACCTATAGGATCACCTCCGCAATAGTCCACGACCATCACCACCTGCTGACCACTGCACCTACAGGACCACCTCCCCCATAGTCCTCCACCACCACCTGCTGCCACTGCACCTACAGGATAAGCTCCCCCACAGTCCACCACCACTACCTTCTGCCACTGCACCTACAGGATCACCACCACCTGCTGCCACTGCACCTACAGGTTCACCTCCCCCATAGTCCACCACCACCACCTGCTACCACTGCACCTACAGGATCACCTCCCCCATAGTCCACCACCACCACCTGCTGCCAATGCACCTACAGGATCAGCTCCCCCACAGTCCACCACCACCACCTGCTGCCACTGCACCTACAGGATCACCACCACCTGCTGCCACTGCACCTTCAGGATCACCTCCTCCATAGTCCTCTACCACCACCTGCTGCCACTGCACCTACAGGATCAGCTCCCCCACAGTCCACCACCACCACCTGCTGCCACTCCACCTACAGGATCACCACCACCTGCTGCCACTGCACCTAAAGGTTCACCTCCCCCATAGGCCACCACCACCACCTGCTGCTACTGCACCTACAGGATCACCTCCCCCATAGTCCACCACCACCTCCTGCTGCACCTACAGGATCACTTCCCCCATAGTCCACCACCACCTGCTGCTGCTGCACCAACAGGATCACCTCCCCCAACGTCCACCACCACCTGCTGCTGCTGCTGCTGCACATACAGGATCACCTCCCCCGCAGTCCACCATCACCACCTGCTGCTACTGCACCTACAGGATCACCTCCCCCATAGTCCACCACCACCTCCTGCTGCACCTACAGGATCACTTCCCTCACAGTCCACCACCACCACCTGCCGCTGCTGCAGGATCACCTCCCCCATAGTCCACCACCACCACCTGTTGCTGCTGCTGCACCTACAGGATCACCTCCCCCATAGTCCACCACCACCACCTGCTGCTGCTGCACCTACAGGATCACCTCCCCCATAGTCCACCACCACCTGCTGCTGCACCTACAGGATCAACTCCCCCATAGTCCACCAGCACCACCTGATGCCACTCCACCTACAGGATCACCTCCCCCATAGTCAACCACCACCACCTGCTGCCGCTGCAGGATCTCCTCCCCCATTGTCCACCACCACCTGCTGCTGCTGCTGCTTCACCTACAGAATCACCTCCCCCATAGTCCACCACCACCACCTGCTGCCACTGTACCTACAGGATCACCTCCCCCATAGTCCACCACCACCACCTGCTGCCACTGCACCTACAGGATCACCTCCCCCATAGTCCACCACCACCTGCTGCTGCACCTACAGGATCACCTCCCCCATAGTCCACCACCACCTGCTGCTGCTGCACCTACAGGATCACCTCCCCCATAGTCCACCACCACCAGCTGCTGCTGCTGCCCATACAGGATCACCTACCCCATTGTCCACCACCACCACCTGCTGCTACTGCACCTACAGGATCCCCTCCCCCATAGTCCACCACCACCACCTGCTGCCACTGCACCTACAGGATCAGCTCCCCCATAGTCCACCACCACCACCTGCTGCCACTGCACCTACAGGATCACCTCCCCCACAGTCCACCACCACCACATGCTGCCACTGCACCTAGAGGATCACCTCCCCCATAGTCAACCACCATCATCACATTGCTGCCACTGCACCAACAGGATCCCCTCCCCCGCAGTCCACCACCACCACCTGCTGCCACTGCACCTACAGGATCACCTCCCCATAGTCCTCCACCACCACCTGCTGCCACTGCACCTACATGATCAGCTTCCCCACAGTCCACCACCACCACTGCTGCCACTGTACCTACAGGATCACCACCACCTGCTGCCACTGCACCTACAGGTTCACCTCCCCCATAGTCCACCACCACCACCTGCTACCACTGCACCTACAGGATCACCTCCCCCATAGTCCACCACCACCACCTGCTGCCACTGCACCTACAGGATCACCTCCCCCATACTCCACCACCACCACCTGCTGCCACTGCACCTACAGGATCACCTCCCCCATGGTCCACCACCACCTGCTGCTGCTGCTGCTGCTGCACCTACAGGATCACCTCCCCCATAGACCACCACCACCACCTGCTGCCACTGCACCTACAGGATCACCTCCCCCATAGTCCACCACCACCACCTGCTACTGCCACTGCACCTACAGGACACCTCCCCCATAGTCCACCACCACCACCTGCTGCCACTGCACCTACAGGATCACCTCCCCCATAGTCCACCACCACCACCTGCTGCCACTGCACCTACAGGATCACCTCCCCCATAGTCCACCACCACCACCTGCTGCCACTGCACTACAGGATCACCTCTCCCACAGTCCACCACCACCACCTGCTGCTACCGCAGGATCACCTCCCCCATGTCCACCACCACCTGCTGCTGCTGCTGCACCTACAGGATCACCTCCCCCATAGTCCACCACCACCACCTGCTGCCACTGCACCTACAGGATCACCTCCCCATAGTCCACCACCACCACCTGCTGCCACTGCACCTACAGGATCACCTCCCCCACAGTCCACCACAACCACCAGCTGCTGCCTGCAGGATCACCTCCCCCATTGTCCACCACCACCACTGCTGCTGCTGCTGCACCTACAGAATCACCTCCCCCATAGTCCACCACCACCACCTGCTGCCACTGCACCTACAGGATCCCCTCCCCCATAGTCCACCACCACCACCTGCTGCCACTGCACCTACAGGATCACCTCCCCCATAGTCCACCACCACCTGCTGCTGCACCTACAGGATCACCTCCCCATAGTCCACCACCACCTGCTGCTGCTGCACCTACAGGATCACCTCCCCCATAGTCCACCACCACCTGCTGCTGCACCTACAGGATCACCTACCCCATAGTCCACCACCACCACCTGCTGCCACTGCACCTACAGGATCACCTCCCCCATAGTCCACCACCACCACCTGCTGCTACTGCACCTACAGGATCAACTCCCCCATAGTCCACCACCACCACCTGCTGCCACTGCACCTACAGGATCACCTCCCCCATAGTCCACCACCACCACCTGCTGCCACTCCACCTACAGGATCACCTCCCCCACAGTCCACCACCACCACCTGCTGCTGCTGCAGGATCACCTCCCCCATTGTCCACCACCACCTGCTGCTGCTGCTGCTTCACCTACAGAATCACCTCCCCCATAGTCCACCACCACCACCTGCTGCCACTGCACCTACAGGATCCCTCCCCCATAGTCCACCACCACCACCTGCTGCCACTGCACCTACAGGATCACCTCCCCCATAGTCCACCACCACCTGCTGCTGCACCTACAGGATCACCTCCCCCATAGTCCACCACCACCTGCTGCTGCTGCACCTACAGGATCACCTCCCCCATAGTCCACCACCACCAGCTGCTGCTGCTGCACATACAGGATCACCTACCCCATAGTCCACCACCACCACCTGCTGCTACTGCACCTACAGGATCACCTCCCCCATAGTCCACCACCACCACCTGCTGCCACTGCACCTACAGGATCAGCTCCCCCATAGTCCACCACCACCAACTGCTGCCACTGCACCTACAGGATCACCTCCCCCATAGTCCACCAGCACCACCTGCTGCCACTCCACCTACAGGATCACCTCCCCCATAGTCAACCACCATCATCACCTGCTGCCACTGCACCAACATGATCACCTCCCCCGCAATCCACCACGACCACCTGCTGCCACTGCACCTACAGGATCACCTCCCCCATAGTCCACCACCACCACCTGCTGCCACTGCACCTACAGGATCAGCTCCCCCACAGTCCACCACCACCACCTGCTGCCACTGTACCTACAGGATAACCACCACCTGCTGCCACTGCACCTACAGGTTCACCTCCCCCATAGTCCACCACCACCACCTGCTACCACTGCACCTACAGGATCACCTCCCCCATAGTCCACCACCACCACCTGCTGCCACTGCACCTACAGGATCACCTTCCCCATAGTCCACCACCACCACCTGCTGCCACTGCACCTACAGGATCACCTCCCCCATGGTCCACCACCACCTGCTGCTGCTGCTGCACTGCACCTACAGGATCACCTCCCCCATAGTCCACCACCACCACCTGCTGCCACTGCACCTACAGGATCACCTCCCCCATAGTCCACCACCACCACCTGCTGCCACTGCACCTACAGGATCACCTCCCCCATAGTCCACCACCACCTGCTGCCACTGCACCTACAGGATCACCTCCCCCATAGTCCACCACCACCACCTGCTGCTGCTGCACCTATAGGATCACTTCCGCCATAGTCCACGACCATCACCACCTGCTGACCACTGCACCTACAGGATCACCTCCCCCATAGTCCACCACCACCACCTGCTGCCACTGCACCTACAGGATCAGCTCCCCCACAGTCCACCACCACCACCTGCTGCCACTGCACCTACAGGATCACCACCACCTGCTGCCACTGCACCTACAGGTCACCTCCCCCATAGTCCACCACCACCACCTGCTGCCACTGCACCTACAGGATCACCTCCCCCATAGTCCACCACCACCACCTGCTGCCACTGCACCTACAGGATCACCTCCCCACAGTCCACCACCACCACCTGCTGCCACTGCACCTACAGGATCACCACCACCTGCTGCCACTGCACCTTCAGGATCACCTCCTCCATAGTCCTCTACCACCACCTGCTGCCACTGCACCTACAGGATCAGCTCCCCCACAGTCCACCACCACCACCTGCTGCCACTCCACCTACAGGATCACCACCACCTGCTGCCACTGCACCTAAAGGTTCACCTCCCCCATAGTCCACCACCACCACCTGCTGCTACTGCACCTACAGGATCACCTCCCCCATAGTCCACCACCACCTGCTGCTGCACCTACAGGATCACCTCCCCCATAGTCCACCACCACCTGCTGCTGCTGCACCTACAGGATCACCTCCCCCAAGTCCACCACCACCTGCTGCTGCTGCTGCTGCACCTACAGGATCACCTCCCCCACAGTCCACCACCACCACCTGCTGCTACTGCACCTACAGGATCACCTCCCCCATAGTCCACCACCACCTGCTGCTGCACCTACAGGATCACCTCCCCACAGTCCACCACCACCACCTGCTGCTGCTGCAGGATCACCTCCCCCATAGTCCACCACCACCACCTGTTGCTGCTGCTGCACCTACAGGATCACGTCCCCCATAGTCCACCACCACCACCTGCTGCTGCTGCACCTACAGGATCACCTCCCCCACAGGCCTCCACCACCACCTGCTGCTGCTGCTGCACCTAAAGGATCACCTTCCACATAATCCATCACCACCACCTTCTGCAGGTGCTGCTGCTTCTGCACCTACAGGATCACCTCCCCCACAGGCCACCACTACCACTGCTGCTGCTGCAGGTCACCTCCCCCATAGCCCACCACCACCACCTGCTGCCACTGCACCTACAGGATCACTTCCCCCACAGTCCACCACCACCACATGCTGCCACTGCACCTACAGGATCACCTCCCCCACAGTCCACCACCACCACCTGCTGCCACTGCACCTACAGGATCACCTCCCCCATAGTCCTCCACCACCACCTGCTGCCACTGCACCTACAGGATCACCTTCCCCACAGTCCACCACCACCACCTGCTGCCACTGCACCTACAGGATTACCACCACCTGCTGCCACTGCACCTACAGGATCACCTCCCCCATAGTCCACCACCACCACCTGCTGCCACTGCACCTACAGGATCACCTCCCCCATAGTCCACCACCACCACCTGCTGCGACTGCACCTACAGGATCACCTCCCCCATAGTCCACCACCACCACCTGCTGCCACTGCACCTACAGGATCACCTCCCCCACAGTCCACCACCACCACCTGCTGCCACTGCACCTACAGGATCACCTGCCCCACAGTCCACCACCACCACCTGCTGCCACTGCACCTACAGGATCACCTCCCCCATAGTCCACCACCACCACCTGCTGCCACTGCACCTACAGGATCACCTCCCCCATAGTCCACCACCACACCTGCTGCCACTGCACCTACAGGATCACCTCCCCCATAGTCCACCACCACCACCTGCTGCCTGCACCTACAGGATCACCTCCCCCCAAGTCCACCACCACCACCTGCTGCCACTGCACCTACAGGATCACCTCCCCCATAGTCCACCACCACCACCTGCTGCCACTGCACCTACAGGATCAGCTCCCCCACAGTCCACCACCACCACCTGCTGCCACTGTACCTACAGGATCACCACCACATGCTGCCACTGCACCTACAGGTTCACCTCCCCCATAGTCCACCACCACCACCTGCTGCCACTGCACCTACAGGATCACCTCCCCCATAGTCCACCACCACCACCTGCTGCCACTGCACCTACAGGATCACCTCCCCATAGTCCACCACCACCACCTGCTGCCACTGCACCTACAGGATCACCTCCCCCATGGTCCACCACCACCACTGCTGCTGCTGCTGCACCTACAGGATCACCTCCCCCATAGTCCACCACCACCACCTGCTGCCACTGCACTTACAGGATCACCTCCCCCATAGTCCACCACCACCACCTGCTACTGCCACTGCACCTACAGGACACCTCCCCCATAGTCCACCATCACCACCTGCTGCCACTGCACCTACAGGATCACCTCCCCCATAGTCCACCACCACCACCACCTGCTGCCTGCACCTACAGGATCACCTCCGCCATAGTCCACCACCACCACCTGCTGCCACTGCACCTACAGGATCACCTCCCCCATAGTCCACCACCACCACCTGCTGCCATGCACCTACAGGATCACCTCCCCCACAGTCCACCACAACCACCTGCTGCCACTGCACCTACAGGATCACCTGCCCCACAGTCCACCACCACCACCTGCTGCCACTGCACATACAGGATCACCTCCCCCATAGTCCACCACCACCACATGCTGCTACTGCACCTACAGGATCACCTCCCCCATAGTCCACCACCACCTGCTGCTGCTGCACCTACAGGATCACCTCCCCCAAAGTCCACCACGTCCTGCTGCTGCTCCTGCACCTACAGGATCACCTCCCCCATAGTCCACCACCACCACCTGTTGCTGCTGCTGCACCTACAGGATCACCTCCCCCATAGTCCACCAACACCACCTGCTGCTGCTGCACCTACAGGATCACCTCCCCCACAGGCCACCACCACTACCTGCTACTGCTGCACATACAGGTTCACCTCCCCCATAGTCCTCCACCACCACCACCACCTGCTGCTGCTGCACCTACAGGATCACCTCCCCCATAGTCCTCCACCACCACTACCTGCTGCTGCACCTACAGGATCACCTCCCCCACAGTCCACCACCACCACCTGCTGCTGCTGCAGGATCACCTCCCCCATAGTCCACCACCACCACCTGTTGCTGCTGCTGCACCTACAGGATCACGTCCCCCATAGTCCACCACCACCACCTGCTGCTGCTGCACCTACAGGATCACCTCCCCCACAGGCCTCCACCACCACCTGCTACTGCTGCTGCACCTACAGGATCACCTCCCCCATAATCCATCACCACCACCTGCTGCCACTGCACCTACAGGATCACCTCCCCCACAGTCCACCACCACCACCTGCTGCTGCTGCTGCAGGATCACCTCCACCATAGTCCATCACCACCTGCTGCTGCTGCTGCAGCTACAGATCACCTCCCCCATAGTCCACCACCACCACCTGCTGCCACTGCACCTACAGGATCACCTCCCCCCCTAGTCCACCACCACCACCTGCTGCCACTGCATCTACAGGATCACCTCCCCCATAGTCCACCACCACCACCTGCTGCTGCACCTACAGGATCACCTCCCCCATAGTCCACCACCACCTGCTGCTGCTGAACCTACAGGATGACCTCCCCATATTCCTCCACCACCACCACCTGCTGCTGCACCTACAGGATCACCTCCCCCACTGTCCACCACCACCACTTGCTGCTGCTGCAGGATCACCTCCCCCATAGTCCACCACCACCACCTGCTGCTGCTGCACCTACAGGATCACCTCCCCCACAGTCCACCATCACCACCTGCTGCCACTGCACCTACAGGATCACCTCCCCCATAGTCCACCACCACCACCTGCTGCTGCTGCACCTACAGGATCACCTCCCCCATAGTCCACCACCACCACCTGCTGCTGCTGCACCTACAGGATCACCTCCCCCACAGTCCACAACCACCACCTGCTGCTGCTGCTGCACCTAAAGGATCACCTACCCCATAGTCCACCACCACCTGTTGCTGCTGCTGCTCCTAAAGGATCACCTCCCCAAGAGTCCACCACTCCACCTACAGGATCGCCTCCCCCATAGTCCACCACCACCACCTGCTACTGCCACTGCACCTACAGGACACCTCCCCCATATTCCACCATCACCACCTGCTGCCACTGCACCTATACGATCACCTCCCTCATAGTCCACGACCATCACCACCTGCTGCCACTGCACCTACAGGATCACCTCCCCCATAGTCCACCACCACCACCTGCTGCCACTGCACCTACAGGATCACCTCCCCCATAGTCCACCACCACCACCTGCTGCCAATGCACCTACAGGATCACCTCCCCCACAGTCCACCACAACCACCTGCCGCCACTGCACCTACAGGATCACCTGCCCCACAGTCCACCACCACCACCTGCTGCCACTGCACCTACAGGATCACCTCCCCCATAGGCCACCACCACCACCTGCTGCTACTGCACCTACAGGATCACCTCCCCCAGAGTCCACCACCACCTGCTGCTGCACCTACAGGATCACCTCCCCCATAGTCCACCACCACCTGTTTCTACTGCACCTACAGGATCACCTCCCCCAAAGTCCACCACCACCTGCTGCTGCTGCTGCTGCACCTACAGGATCACCTCCCCCATAGTCCACCACCACCACCTGTGCTGCTGCTGCACCTACAGGATCACCTCCCCCATAGTCCTCCACCACCACCACCACCTGCTGCTGCTGCGCCTACAGGATCACCTCCCCCATAGTCCTCCACCACCACCACCTGCTGCTGCACCTACAGGATCACCTCCCCCACAGTCCACTACCACCACCTGCGGCTGCTGCAGGATCACCTCCCCCATAGTCCACCACTACCACCTGTTGCTGCTGCTGCACCTACAGGATCAAGTCTCCCATAGTCCACCACTACCACCTGCTGCTGCTGCACCTACAGGATCACCTCCCCCACAGGCCTCCACCACCACCTGCTACTCCTGCTGCACCTACAGGATCACCTACCCCATAATCCATCACCACCACCTTCTGCAGGTGCTGCTGCTGCTGCACCTACAGGATCACCTCCCCCATAGTCCACCACCACCACCTGCTGCCACTGCACCTACAGGATCACCTCCCCCATATGCCACCACCACCACCTGCTGCCAATGCACCTACAGGATCACCTCCCCCACAGTCCACCACCACCATCTGCCGCCACTGCACCTACAGGATCACCTGCCCCGCAGTCCACCACCACCACCTGCTGCCACTGCACCTACAGGAACACCTCCCTTGCAATCCACCACCACCACCTGCTGCCACTGTACCTAAAGGGTCACCTCCCCCACAGTCCACCACCACCACCTGCTGCTGCAGCAGGGTCACCTCTCCCATAGTCCACCACCACCTGCTGCTGCTGCTGCACCTACAGAATCACCTCCCCCATAGTCCACCACCATCATAACGTGCTGCTGCTGCTCCTACAGGATCACCTCCCCCGCAGTCCACCACCACCACTTGCTGCCACTGCACCAACAGGAACACCTCCCCCATAGTCCACCACCATCATAACTTGCTGCTGCTGCTCCTACAGGATCACCTCCCCCGCAGTCCACCACCACCACCTGCTGCCACTGCACCAACAGGATCACCTCCCCCACAGTCCACCATCACCACCTGCTGCCACTGCACCTACAGGATCACCTCCCCCATATGCCACCACCACCACCTGCTGCCAATGCACCTACAGGATCACCTCCCCCACAGTCCACCACAACCATCTGCCGCCACTGCACCTACAGGATCACCTGCCCCGCAGTCCACCACCACCACCTGCTGCCACTGCACCTACAGGATCACCTCCCCCACAGTCCACCATCACCACCTGCTGCCACTGCACCTACAGGATCACCTCCCCCGCAGTCCACCACCACCACCTGCTGCCACTGCACCTACAGGATCACCTCCCCCACAGTCCACCACCACCACCTGCTGCTGCTGCAGCAGGATCACCTCCCCCATAGATCACCACCACCTGCTGCTGCTGCTGCACCTACAGATTCACCTCCCCCATAGTCCACCACCATCATAACTTGCTGCTGCTGCTCCTACAGGATCACCTCCCCCGCAGTCCACCACCACCACTTGCTGCCACTGCACCAACAGGATCACCTCCCCCACAGTCCACCATCACCACCTGCTGCCACTGCACCTACAGGATCACCTCCCCCATATGCCACCACCACCACCTGCTGCCAATGCACCTACAGGATCACCTCCCCCACAGTCCACCACAACCATCTACCGCCACTGCACCTACAGGATCACCTGCCCCGCAGTCCACCACCACCACCTGCTGCCACTGCACCTACAGGATCACCTCCCCCACAGTCCACCATCACCACCTGCTGCCACTGCACCTACAGGATCACCTCCCCCACAGTCCACCACCACCACCTGCTGCTGCTGCAGCAGGATCACCTCCCCCATAGTCCACCACCACCTGCTGCTGCTGCTGCACCTACAGAATCACCTCCCCCATAGTCCACCACCACATCCTGCTGCTGCTGCTCCCACAGGATCACCTCCCCCGCAGTCCACCACCACCACTTGCTGCCACTGCACCAACAGGATCACCTCCCCCACACTCCACCATCACCACCTGCTGCCACTGCACCTACAGGATCACCTCCCCCATAGACCACCACCACCACCTACTGCCACTGCACCTACAGGATCACCTCCCCCACAGTCCACCACCACCACCTGCTGCCACTGCACCTACAGGATCACCTCCCTCATAGTCCACCACCACCTGCTGCTGCACCTACAGGATCACCTCCCCCATAGTCCACGACCACCTGCTGCTGCTGCACCTACAGGATCACCTCCCCCATAGTCCACCACCACCTGCTGCTGCTGCTGCACCTACAGGATCACCTCCCCCATTGTCCACCACCACCACCTGCTGCCACTGCACCTACAGGAACAACTCCCCCATAGTCCACCACTACCACCTGCTGCCACTGCACCTACAGGATCACCTCCCCCATAGTCCACCACCACCACCTGCTGCAACTCACCTACAGGATCACCTCCCCCATAGTCCACCACCATCATCACCTGCTGCCACTGCACCAACAGGATCACCTCCCCCGCAGTCCACCACCACCACTTGCTGCCACTGCACCAACAGGATCACCTCCCCCGCTGTCCACCACCCCACCTGCTGCCACTGCACCTACAGGATCATCTCCCCCATAGTCCACCACCACCACCTGCTGCCACTGCACCTACAGGATCAGCTCCCCACAGTCCACCACCTGCTGCCACTGCACCTACAGGATCACCACCACCTGCTGCCACTGCACATGCAGGTTCACCTCCCCCATAGTCCACCACCACCACCAGCTGCTGCTGCTGCTGCACCTACAGGATCACCTCCCCCACAGTCCACCACCACCTGCTGCCACTGCACCTACAGGATCACCTCCCCCACAGTCCACCACCTGCTGCCACTGCACCTACGGATCACCACCACCTGCTGCCACTGCACCTACAGGATCACCTCCCCCATAGTCCACCACCACCACCTGCTGCCACTGCACCTACAGGATCACCTCCCCCATAGTCCACCACCACCACCTGCTACTGCCACTGCACCTACAGGACACCTCCCCCATAGTCCACCATCACCACCTGCTGCCACTGCACCTACAGGATCACCTCCCCCATAGTCCACCACCACCACCACCTGCTGCTGCTGCACCTACAGGATCATCTACCCCATAGTCCACGATCATCACCACCTGCTGCCACTGCACCTACAGGATCACCTCCCCCTAGTCCACCACCACCACCTGCTGCCACTGCACCTACAGGATCACCTCCCCACAGTCCACCACCACCACCTGCTGCTGCTGCAGGATCACCTACCCCATTGTCCACCACCACCTGCTGCTGCTGCTGCACCTACAGAATCACCTCCCCCATAGTCCACCACCACCACCTGCTGCCACTGCACCTACAGGATCCCCTCCCCCATAGTCCACCACCACCACCTGCTGCCACTGCACCTACAGGATCACCTCCCCCATAGTCCACCACCACCTGCTGCTGCACCTACAGGATCACCTCCCCCATAGTCCACCACCACCTGCTGCTGCTGCACCTACAGGATCACCTCCCCCATAGTCCACCACCACCACCTGCTGCTGCTGCACCTACAGGATCACCTACCCCATTGTCCACCACCACCACCTGCTGCCACTGCACCTACAGGATCACCTCCCCCATAGTCCACCACCACCACCTGCTGCCACTGCACCTACAGGATCACCTCTCCCATAGTCCACCACCACCACCTGCTGCCACTCCACCTACAGGATCACCTACCCCATAGTCAACCACCATCATCACCTGCTGCCACAGCACCAACAGGATCACCTCTCCCGCAGTCCACCAACACCACCTGCTGCCACTGCACCTACAGGATCACCTCCCCCATAGTCCTCCACCACCACCTGCTGCCACTGCACCTACAGGATCAGCTCCCCCATAGTCCACCACCACCACCTGCTGCCACTGCACCTACAGGATCACCACCACCTGCTGCCATTGCACCTACAGGTTCACCTCCCCCATAGTCCACCACCACCACCTGCTACCACTGCACCTACAGGATCACATCCCCCATAGTCCACCACCACCACCTGCTGCCACTGCACCTACAGGATCACCTCCCCCATACTCCACCACCACCACCTGCTGCCACTGCACCTACAGGATCACCTCCCACATGGTCCACCACCACCTGCTGCTGCTGCTGCTGCACCTACAGGATCACCTCCCCCATAGTCCACCACCACCACCTGCTACTGCCACTGCACCTACAGGACACCTCCCCCATAGTCCACCATCACCACCTGCTGCCACTGCACCTACAGGATCACCTCCCCCATAGTCCACCACCACCACCACCTGCTGCTGCTGCACCTACAGGATCACCTCCCCCATAGTCCACGACCATCACGACCTGCTGCCACTGCACCTACAGGATCACCTCCCCCATAGTCCACCACCACCACCTGCTGCCACTGCACCTACAGGATCACCTCCCCCATATGCCACCACCACCTGCTGCCACTGCACCTACAGGATCACCTTCCCACAGTCCACCACAACCACCTGCTGCCACTGCACCTACAGGATCACCTGCCCCACAGTCCACCACCACCATCTGCTGCCACTGCACCTACAGGATCACCTCCCCCATAGTCCACCACCACCACCTGCTGCTACTGCACCTACAGGATCACCTCCCCCATAGTCCACCACCACCTGCTGCTGCACCTACAGGATCACCTCCCCCATAGTCCACCACCACCTGCTGCTGCTGCTGCTGCACCTAGAGGATCACCTCCCCCATAGTCCACCACCACCACCTGCTGCTGCTGCACCTACAGGATCACCTCCCCATAGTCCACCACCACCACCTGCTGCCACTGCACCTACAGGATCACCTCCCCCACAGGCCACCACCACCACCTGCTGCTGCTGCACCTACAGGATCACCTCCCCCATAGTCCTCCACCACCACCACCTGCTGCTGCACCTACAGGATCACCTCCCCCACAGTCCACCATCACCACCTGCTGCCACTGCACCTACAGGATCACCTCCCCCACAGTCCACCACCACCACCTGCTGCCACTGCACCTACAGGATCACCTCCCCCACAGTCCACCACCACCACCTGCTGCTGCTGCACCTACAGGATCACCTCCCCCATAGTCCACCACCACCTGCTGCTGTGCACCTACAGGATCACCTCCCCCATAGTCCACCACACCACTGCTGCTGCTGCACCTACAGGATCACCTCCCCCGCAGTCCACCACCACCACCTGCTGCCACTGCACCTACAGGATCACCTCCCCCACAGTCCACCATCACCACCTGCTGCCACTGCACCTACAGGATCACCTCCCCCATAGTCCACCACCACCATCTGCTGCCACTGCACCTACAGGATCACCTGCCCCACAGTCCACCACCACCACCTGCTGCCACTGCACCTACAGGATCACCTCCCCCACAGGCCCCAACCACCACCTGCTACTGCTGCTGCACCTACAGGATCACCTACCCCATAATCCATCACCACCTCGCAGTGCTGCTGCTGCTGCTCCTACAGGATCACCTCCCCAAGAGTCCACCACTCCACCTACAGGATCGCCTCCCCCATAGTCCACCACCACCACCTGCTACTGCCACTGCACCTACAGGACACCTCCCCCATATTCCACCATCACCACCTGCTGCCACTGCACCTATACGATCACCTCCCTCATAGTCTACGACCATCACCACCTGCTGCCACTGCACCTACAGGATCACCTCCCCCATAGTCAACCACCACCACCTGCTGCCACTGCACCTACAGGATCACCTCCCCCATATGCCATCACCACCACCTGCTGCCAATGCACCTACAGGATCACCTCCCCACAGTCCACCACCACCACCTGCCGCCACTGCACCTACAGGATCACCTGCCCCACAGTCCACCACCACCACCTGCTGCCACTGCACCTACAGGATCACCTCCCCCATAGTCCACCACCACCACCTGCTGCTACTGCACCTACAGGATCACCTCCCCCATAGTCCACCACCACCTGCTGCTGCACCTACAGGATCACCTCCCCCATAGTCCACCACCACCTATTTCTACTGCACCTACAGGATCACCTCCCCCAAAGTCCACCACCACCTGCTGCTGCTGCTGCACCTACAGGATCACCTCCCCCATAGTCCACCACCACCACCTGCTGCTGCTGCACCTACAGGATCACCTCCCCCACAGGCCACCACCACCACCTGCTGCTGCTGCACCTACAGGTTCACCTCCCCCATAGTCCACCACCACCACCACCTGCTGCTGCTGCACCTACAGGATCACCTCCCCCATAGTCCTCCACCACCACCACCTGCTGCTGCACCTACAGGATCACCTCCCCCACAGTCCACTACCACCACCTGCGGCTGCTGCAGGATCACCTCCCCCATAGTAAACCACTACCACCTGTTGCTGCTGCTACACCTACAGGATCAAGTCTCCCATAGTCCACCAATACCACCTGCTGCTGCTGCACCTACAGGATCACCTCCCCCACAGGCCTCCACCACCACCTGCTACTCCTGCTGCACCTACAGGATCACCTACCCCATAATCCATCACCACCACCTTCTGCAGGTGCTGCTGCTGCTGCACCTACAGGATCACCTCCCCCATAGTCCACCACCACCACCTGCTGCCACTGCACCTACAGGATCACCTCCCCCATATGCCACCACCACCACCTGCTGCTGCTGCACCTACAGGATCACCTCCCCCACAGGCCTCCACCACCACCTGCTACTCCTGCTGCACCTACAGGATCACCTACCCCATAATCCATCACCACCACCTTCTGCAGGTGCTGCTGCTGCTGCACCTACAGGATCACCTCCCCCACAGTCCACCACAACCATCTGCCGCCTCTGCACCTACAGGATCACCTGCCCCGCAGTCCACCACCACCACCTGCTGCCACTGCACCTACAGGATCACCTCCCCCAAGTCCACCACCACCACCTGCTGCCACTGCACCTACAGGATCACCTCCCCCACAGTCCACCACCACCACCTGCTGCTGCAGCAGGATCACCTCCCCCATAGTCCACCACCACCTGCTGCTGCTGCTGCACCTACAGAATCACCTCCCCCATAGTCCACCACCATCAACTGCTGCTGCTGCTCCTACAGGATCACCTCCCCCGCAGTCCACCACCACCACTTGCTGCCACTGCACCTACAGGATCACCTCCCCCATAGTCCACCACCATCATCACCTGCTGCTGCTGCACCTACAGGATCACCTCCCCCGCAGTCCACCACCACCACTGCTGCCACTGCACCTAAAGGATCACCTCCCCTACAGTCCACCATCACCACCTGCTGCCACTGCACCTACAGGATCACCTCCCCCATATGCCACCACCACCACCTGCTGCCAATGCACCTACAGGATCACCTCCCCCACAGTCCACCACAACCATCTGCCGCCACTGCACCTACAGGATCACCTGCCCCGCAGTCCACCACCACCACCTGCTGCCACTGCACCTACAGGATCACCTCCCCCACAGTCCACCATCACCACCTGCTGCCACTGCACCTACAGGATCACCTCCCCCGCAGTCCACCACCACCACCTGCTGCCACTGCACCTACAGGATCACCTCCCCCACAGTCCACCACCACCACCTGCTGCTGCTGCAGCAGGATCACCTCCCCCATAGATCACCACCACCTGCTGCTGCTGCTGCACCTACAGATTCACCTCCCCCATAGTCCACCACCATCATAACTTGCTGCTGCTGCACCTACAGGATCACCTCCCCCGCAGTCCACCACCACCACCTGCTGCCACTGCACCTACAGGATCACCTCCCCCACAGTCCACCATCACCACCTGCTGCCACTGCACCTACAGGATCACCTCCCCCATAGTCCACCACCACCACCTGCTGCCACTGCATCTACAGGATCACCTCCCTCATAGTCCACCACCACCTGCTGCTGCACCTACAGGATCACCTCCCCCATAGTCCACGACCACCTGCTGCTGCTGCACCTACAGGATCACCTCCCCCATAGTCCACCACCACCTGCTGCTGCTGCTGCACCTACAGGATCACCTCCCCCATTGTCCACCACCACCACCTGCTGCCACTGCACCTACAGGAACAACTCCCCCATAGTCCACCACTACCACCTGCTGCCACTGCACCTACAGGATCACCTCCCCCATAGTCCACCACCACCACCTGCTGCAACTCCACCTACAGGATCACCTCCCCCATAGTCCACCACCATCATCACCTGCTGCCACTGCACCAACAGGATCACCTCCCCCGCAGTCCACCACCACCACTTGCTGCCACTGCACCAACAGGATCACCTTCCCCGCAGTCCAGCACCCCACCTGCTGCCACGGCACCCACAGGATCATCTCCCGCATAGTCCACCACCACCACCTGCTGCCACTGCACCTACAGGATCAGCTCCCCCACAGTCCACCACCTGCTGCCACTGCACCTACAGGATCACCACCACCTGCTGCCACTGCACCTACAGGTTCACCTCCCCCATAGTCCACCACCACCACCTGCAGCTGCTGCTGCTGCTGCACCTACAGGATCACCTCCCCCACAGTCCACCCACCTGCTGCCACTGCACCTACAGGATCAGCTCCCCCACAGTCCACCACCTGCTGCCACTGCACCTACAGGATCACCACCACCTGCTGCCACTGCACCTACAGGTTCACCTCCCCCATAGTCCACCACCACCACCTGCTGCCACTGCACCTACAGGATCACCTCCCCCATAGTCCACCACCACCACCTGCTACTGCCACTGCACCTACAGGACACCTCCCCCATAGTCCACCATCACCACCTGCTACCACTGCACCTACAGGATCACCTCCCTCATAGTCCACCACCACCACCACCTGCTGCTGCTGCACCTACAGGATCATCTACCCCATAGTCCACGACCATCACCACCTGCTGCCACTGCACCTATAGGATCACCTCCCCCGCAGTCCACCACCATCACTTGCTGCCACTGCACCTACAGGATCACCTTCCCCACAGTCCACCACCACCACCTGCTGCTGCTGCAGGATCACCTACCCCATTGTCCACCACCACCTGCTGCTGTTGCTGCTTCACCTACAGAATCACCTCCCCCATAGTCCACCACCACCACCTGCTGCCACTGCACCTACAGGATCCCCTCCCCCATAGTCCACCACCACCACCTGCTGCCACTGCACCTACAGGATCACCTCCCCAATAGTCCACCACCACCTGCTGCTGCACCTACAGGATCACCTCCCCCATATTCCACCACCACCTGCTGCTGCTGCACCTACAGGATCACCTCCCCCATAGTCCACCACCACCACCTGCTGCTGCTGCACCTACAGGATCACCAACCCCATTGTCCACCACCACCACCTGCTGCCACTGCACCTACAGGATCCCCTCCCCCATAGTCCACCACCACCACCTGCTGCCACTGCACCTACAGGATCACCTCTCTCATAGTCCACCACCACCACCTGCTGCCACTCCACCTACAGGATCACCTACCCCATAGTCAACCACCATCATCACCTGCTGCCACAGCACCAACAGGATCACCTCTCCCGCAGTCCACCAACACCACCTGTTGCCGCTGCACCTACAGGATCACCTCCCCCATAGTCCTCCACCACCACCTGCTGCCACTGCACCTACAGGATCAGCTCCCCCACAGTCCACCACGACCACCTGCTGCCACTGCACCTACAGGATCACCACCACCTGCTGCCATTGCACCTACAGGTTCACCTCCCCCATAGTCCACCACCACCACCTGCTACCACTGCACCTACAGGATCACATCCCCCATAGTCCACCACCACCACCTGCTGCCACTGCACCTACAGGATCACCTCCCCCATACTCCACCACCACCACCTGCTGCCACTGCACCTACAGGATCACCTCCCACATGGTCCACCACCACCTGCTGCTGCTGCTGCTGCTGCACCTACAGAATCACCTCCCCCATAGTCCACCACCACCACCTGCTACTGCCACTGCACCTACAGGACACCTCCCCCATAGTCCACCATCACCACCTGCTGCCACTGCACCTACAGGATCACCTCCCCCATAGTCCACCACCACCACCACCTGCTGCTGCTGCACCTACAGGATCACCTCCCCCATAGTCCACGACCATCACCACCTGCTGCCACTGCACCTACAGGATCACCTCCCCCATAGTCCACCACCACCACCTGCTGCCACTGCACCTACAGGATCACCTCCCCCATATGCCACCACCACCACCTGCTGCCAATGCACCTACAGGATCACCTCTCCCACAGTCCACCACAACCATCTGCCGCCACTGCACCTACAGGATCACCTGCCCCACAGTCCACCACCACCATCTGCTGCCACTGCACCTACAGGATCACCTCCCCCATAGGCCACCACCACCACCTGCTGCTACTGCACCTACAGGATCACCTCCCCCATAGTCCACCACCACCTGCTGCTGCACCTACAGGATCACCTCCCCCATAGTCCACCACCACCTGCTGCTGCTGCTGCTGCACCTAGAGGATCACCTCCCCCATAGTCCACCACCACCACCTGTTCCTGCTGCTGCACCTACAGGATCACCTCCCCCATAGTCCACCAACACCACCTGCTACTGCCACTGCACCTACAGGATCACCTCCCCCACAGGCCACCACCACCACCTGCTGCTGCTGCACCTACAGGTTCACCTCCCCCATAGTCCTCCACCACCACCACCTGCTGCTGCTGCACCTACAGGATCACCTCCCCATAGTCCTCCACCACCACCACCTGCTGCTGCATCTTCAGGATCACCTCCCCCACAGTCCACCATCACCACCTGCTGCCACTGCACCTACAGGATCACCTCCCCGCAGTCCAACACCACCACCTGCTGCCACTGCACCTACAGGATCACCACCCCCACAGTCCACCACCACCACCTGCTGCCGCTGCAGCAGGATCACCTCCCCCATAGTCCACCACCACCTGCTGCTGCAGCTGCACCTACAGGATCACCTCCCCCATAGTCCACCACCATCAACTCCTGCTGCTGCTGCACCTACAGGATCACCTCCCCCAAGTCCACCACCACCACCTGCTGCCACTGCACCAACAGGATCACCTCCCCCACAGTCCACCATCACCACCTGCTGCCACTGCACCTACAGGATCACCTCTCCCACAGTCCACCACAACCATCTGCCGCCACTGCACCTACAGGATCACCTCCCCACAGTCCACCACCACCATCTGCTGCCACTGCACCTACAGGATCACCTCCCCCATAGTCCACCACCACCACCACCTGCTGCTGCTGCACCTACAGGATCACCTCCCCCATAGTCCACGACCATCACCACCTGCTGCCACTGCACCTACAGGATCACCTCCCCCATAGTCCCCCACCACCACCTGCTGCCACTGCACCTACAGGATCACCTCCCCCATATGCCACCACCACCACCTGCTGCCAATGCACCTACAGGATCACCTCCACCACAGTCCACCACAACCACCTGCCGCCACTGCACCTACAGGATCACCTGCCCCACAGTCCACCACCACCACCTGCTGCCACTGCACCTACAGGATCACCTCCCCCATAGGCCACCACCACCACCTGCTGCTACTGCACCTACAGGATCACCTCCCCCATAGTCCACCACCACCTGCTGCTGCACCTACAGGATCACCTCCCCCATAGTCCACCACCACCTGTTGCTACTGCACCTACAGGATCACCTCCCCCATAGTCCACCACCACCACCTGCTGCTGCACCTACAGGATCACCTCCCCCATAGTCCACCACCACCTGCTGCTGCTGCTGCACCTACAGGATCACCTCCCCCACAGGCCTCCACCACCACCTCTACTGCTGCTGCACCTACAGGTTCACCTACCCCATAATCCATCACCACCACCTTCTGCAGGTGCTGCTGCTGCTGCTCCTACAGGATCACCTCCCCAAGAGTCCACCACTCCACCTACAGGATCGCCTCCCCCATAGTCCAACACCACCACCTGCTGCCACTGCACCTACAGGATCACCTCCCCCATAGTGCCACCACCACCACCTGCTGCCATGCACCTACAGGATCACCTCCCCCACAGTCCACCATCACCACCTGCTGCCACTGCACCTACAGGATCACCTCCCCCATAGCCCACCACCACCATCTGCTGCCACTGCACCTACAGGATCACCTCCCACAAAGTCCACCACCACCACCTGCTGCTGCCTGCAGGATCACCTACCCATAGTCCACCACCACCACCTGCTGCTGCTGCCCTACAGGATCACCTACCCCGCAGTCCACCACCACCACCTGCTGCCACTGCACCTACAGGATCACCTCCCCCACAGTCCACCACCACCACCTGCTGCCACTGCACCTACAGGATCACCTCCCCCATAGTCCACCACCACCACCTGCTACTGCAACTGCACCTACAGGATCACCTCCCCCATAGTCCACCATCACCACCTGCTGCCACTGCACCTACAGGATCACCTCCCCCATAGTCCACCACCACCACCTGCTGCCACTGCACCTACAGGATCACCTCCCCCATATGCCACCACCACCACCTGCTGCCAATGCACCTACAGGATCACCTCCACCACAGTCCACCACAACCACCTGCCGCCACTGCACCTACAGGATCACCTGCCCCACAGTCCACCACCACCACCTGCTGCCACTGCACCTGCAGGATCACCTCCCCCATAGTCCACCACCACCACCTGCTGCTACTGCACCTACAGGATCACCTCCCCCATAGTCCACCACCACCTGCTGCTGCACCTACAGGATCACCTCCCCCATCGTCCACCACCACCTGCTGCTACTGCACCTACAGGATCACCTCCCCCATAGTCCACCACCACCTGCTGCCTGCACCTACAGGATCACCTCCCCCATAGTCCACCACCACCACCTGTTGCTGCTGCTGCACCTACAGGATCACCTCCCCCATAGTCCACCACCCACCTGCTGCTGCTGCACCTACAGGATCACCTCCCCCACAGGCCACCACCACCACCTACTGCTGCTGCACCTACAGGATCACCTCCCCCATAGTCCTCCACCACCACCACACCTGCTGCTGCTGCACCTACAGGATCACCTCCCCCATAGTCCACCACCACCACCTGCTGCTACTGCACCTACAGGATCACCTCCCCCACAGTCCACCACCACCACCTGCTGCTGCTGCAGGATCACCTCCCCCATAGTCCACCACCACCACCTGTTGCTGCTGCTGCACCTACAGGATCACGTCCCCCATAGTCCACCACCACCACCTGCTGCTGCTGCACCTACAGGATCACCTCCCCCACAGGCCTCCACCACCACCTGCTACTGCTGCTGCACCTACAGGATCACCTCCCCCATAGTCCACCACCACCACTGCTGCTGCTGCTCCTACAGGATCACCTCCCCAAGAGTCCACCACTCCACCTACAGGATCGCCTCCCCCATAGTCCACCACCACCACCTGCTGCCACTGCACCTACAGGATCACCTCCCCCACAGTCCACCATCACCACCTGCTGCCACTGCACCTACAGGATCACCTCCCCGCAGTCCACCACCACCACCTGCTGCCACTGCACCTACAGGATCACCTCCCCACAGTCCACCACCACCACCTGCTGCTGCTGCAGCAGGATCACCTCCCCCATAGTCCACCACCACCTGCTGCTGCTGCTGCACCTACAGAATCACCTCCCCCATAGTCCACCACCATCATAACTTGCTGCTGCTGCACCTACAGGATCACCTCCCCCGCAGTCCACCACCACCACTTGCTGCCACTGCACCAACAGGATCACCTCCCCCACAGTCCACCAACACCACCTGCTGCCACTGCACCTACAGGATCACCTCCCCCAAGTCCACCACCACCACCTGCTGCCACTGCACCTACAGGATCACCTCCCCCACAGTCCACCACACCACCTGCTGCCACTGCACCTACAGGATCACCTCCCCCGCAGTCCACCACCACCACCTGCTGCCACTGCACCTACAGGATCACCTCCCCCACAGTCCACCACCACCACCTGCTGCCACTGCACCTACAGGATCACCTCCCCCATAGTCCACCACCACCACCTGCTGCCACTGCACCTACAGGATCACCTCCCCCACAGTCCACCACCACCACCTGCTGCTGCTGCACCTACAGGATCACCTCCCCCATAGTCCACCACCACCATGCTGCTGCTGCTGCACCTACAGGATCACCTCCCCCACAGTCCACCACCATCAACTGCTGCTGCTGCAACTACAGGATCACCTCCCCCGCAGTCCACCACCACCACTTGCTGCCACTGCACCTACAGGATCACCTCCCCCAGAGTCCACCACCACCACCTGCTGCCACTGCACCTACAGGATCACCTCCCCCATAGTCCACCACCACCACCTGCTGCCACTGCACCTACAGGATCACCTCCCCCATAGTCCACCATCACCACCTGCTGCCACTGCACCTACAGGATCACCTCCCCATAGTCCACCACCACCTGCTGCTGCACCTACAGGATCACCTCCCCCATATTCCACCACCACCTGCTGCTGCTGCACCTACAGGATCACCTCCCCCATAGTCCACCACCACCACCTGCTGCTGCTGCCCCTACAGGATCACCAACCCCATTGTCCACCACCACCACCTGCTGCCACGGCACCTACAGGATCCCCTCCCCCATAGTCCACCACCACCACCTGCTGCCACTGCACCTACAGGATCACCTCTCTCATAGTCCACCACCACCACCTGCTGCCACTCCACCTACAGGATCCCCTACCCCATAGTCAACCACCATCATCACCTGCTGCCACAGCACCAACAGGATCACCTCTCCCGCAGTCCACCAACACCACCTGTTGCCGCTGCACCTACAGGATCACCTCCCCCATAGTCCTCCACCACCACCTGCTGCCACTGCACCTACAGGATCAGCTCCCCCACAGTCCACCACGACCACCTGCTGCCACTGCACCTACAGGATCACCACCACCTGCTGCCATTGCACCTACAGGTTCACCTCCCCCATAGTCCACCACCACCACCTGCTACCACTGCACCTACAGGATCACATCCCCCATAGTCCACCACCACCACCTGCTGCCACTGCACCTACAGGATCACCTCCCCCATACTCCACCACCACCACCTGCTGCCACTGCACCTACAGGATCACCTCCCACATGGTCCACCACCACCTGCTGCTGCTGCTGCTGCTGCACCTACAGAATCACCTCCCCCATAGTCCACCACCACCACCTGCTACTGCCACTGCACCTACAGGACACCTCCCCCATAGTCCACCATCACCACCTGCTGCCACTGCACCTACAGGATCACCTCCCCCATAGTCCACCACCACCACCACCTGGTGCTGCTGCACCTACAGGATCACCTCCCCCATAGTCCACGACCATCACCACCTGCTGCCACTGCACCTACAGGATCACCTCCCCCATAGCCCACCACCACCACCTGCTGCCACTGCACCTACAGGATCACCTCCCCCATATGCCACCACCACCACCTGCTGCCAATGCACCTACAGGATCACCTCTCCCACAGTCCACCACAACCATCTGCCGCCACTGCACCTACAGGATCACCTGCCCCACAGTCCACCACCACCACCTGCTGCCACTGCACCTACAGGATCACCTCCCCCATAGTCCACCACCACCACCTGCTGCTACTGCACCTACAGGATCACCTCCCCCATAGTCCACCACCACCTGCTGCTGCACCTACAGGATCACCTCCCCCATAGTCCACCACCACCTGCTGCTGCTGCTGCTGCACCTACAGGATCACCTCCCCCATAGTCCACCACCACCACCTGTTCCTGCTGCTGCACCTACAGGATCACCTCCCCCATAGTCCACCAACACCACCTGCTACTGCCACTGCACCTACAGGATCACCTCCCCCACAGGCCACCACCACCACCTGCTGCTGCTGCACCTACAGGTTCACCTCCACCATAGTCCTCCACCACCACCTCCACCTGCTGCTGCTGCACCTAAAGGATAACCTCTCCCATAGTCCTCCACCACCATCACCTGCTGCTGCATCTTCAGGATCACCTCCCCCACAGTCCACCATCACCACCTGCTGCCACTGCACCTACAGGATCACCTCTCCCGCAGTCCAACACCACCACCTGCTGCCACTGCACCTACAGGATCACCACCCCCACAGTCCACCACCACCACCTGCTGCCGCTGCAGCAGGATCACCTCCCCCATAGTCCACCACCACCTGCTGCTGCAGCTGCACCTACAGAATCACCTCCCCCATAGTCCACCATAATCATAACTTGCTGCTGCTGCTCCTACAGGATCACCTCCCCCGCAGTCCACCACCACCACTTGCTGCCACTGCACCAACAGGATCACCTCCCCCACAGTCCACCATCACCACCTGCTGCCACTGCACCTACAGGATCACCTCTCCCACAGTCCACCACAACCATCTGCCGCCACTGCACCTACAGGATCACCTGCCCCACAGTCCACCACCACCATCTGCTGCCACTGCACCTACAGGATCACCTCCCCCATAGTCCACCACCACCACCACCTGGTGCTGCTGCACCTACAGGATCACCTCCCCCATAGTCCACGACCATCACCACCTGCTGCCACTGCACCTACAGGATCACCTCCCCCTAGTCCCCCACCACCACCTGCTGCCACTGCACCTACAGGATCACCTCCCCCATATGCCACCACCACCACCTGCTGCCAATGCACCTACAGGATCACCTCCACCACAGTCCACCACAACCACCTGCCGCCACTGCACCTACAGGATCACCTGCCCCACAGTCCACCACCACCACCTGCTGCCACTGCACCTACAGGATCACCTCCCCCATAGGCCACCACCACCACCTGCTGCTACTGCACCTACAGGATCACCTCCCCCATAGTCCACCACCACCTGCTGCTGCACCTACAGGATCACCTCCCCCATAGTCCACCACCACCTGTTGCTACTGCACCTACAGGATCACCTCCCCCATAGTCCACCACCACCTGCTGCTGCACCTACAGGATCACCTCCCCCATAGTCCACCACCACCTGCTGCTGCTGCTGCTGCACCTACAGGATCACCTCCCCCACAGGCCTCCACCACCACCTCCTACTGCTGCTGCACCTACAGGATCACCTACCCCATAATCCATCACCACCACCTTCTGCAGGTGCTGCTGCTGCTGCTCCTACAGGATCACCTCCCCAAGAGTCCACCACTCCACCTACAGGATCGCCTCCCCCATAGTCCAACACCACCACCTGCTGCCACTGCACCTACAGGATCACCTCCCCCATATGCCACCACCACCACCTGCAGCCAATGCACCTACAGGATCACCTCCCCCACAGTCCACCATCACCACCTGCTGCCACTGCATCTACAGGATCACCTCCCCCATAGCCCACCACCACCATCTACTGCCACTGCACCTACAAGATCACCTTCCCAACAGTCCACCACCACCACCTGCTGCTGCTGCAGGATCACCTACCCCATTGTCCACCACCACCACCTGCTGCTGCTGCCTCTATAGGATCACCTACCCCGCAGTCCACCACCACCACCTGCTGCCACTGCACCTACAGGATCACCTCCCCCACAGTCCACCATCACCACCTGCTGCCACTGCACCTACAGGATCACCTCCCCCATAGTCCACCACAACCACCTGCTACTGCAATTGCACCTACAGGACACCTCCCCCATAGTCCACCATCACCACCTGCTGCCACTGCCCCTAGAGGATCACCTCCCCCATAGTCCACCACCACCACCTGCTGCCACTGCACCTACAGGATCACCTCCACCATATGCCACCACCACCACCTGCTGCCAATGCACCTACAAGATCACCTCCACCACAGTCCACCACAACCACCTGCCGCCACTGCACCTACAAGATCACCTGCCCCAGAGTCCACCACCACCACCTGCTGCCACTGCACCTGCAGGATCACCTCCCCCATAGGCCACCACCACCACCTGCTGCTACTGCACCTACAGGATCACCTCCCCCATAGTCCACCACCACCTGCTGCTGCACCTACTGAATCACCTCCCCCATCGTCCACCACCACCTGTTGCTACTGCACCTACAGGATCACCTCTCCCATAGTCCACCACCACCTGCTGCTGCACCTACAGGATCACCTCCCCCATAGTCCACCACCACCACCTGTTGCTGCTGCTGCACCTACAGGATCACCTCCCACATAGTCTACCTACACCACCTGATGCTGCTGCACCTACAGGATCACCTCCCCCACAGGCCACCACCACCACCTACTGCTGCTGCACCTACAGGTTCACCTCCCCCATAGTCTTCCACCACCACCAACACCTGCTGCTGCTGCACCTACAGGATCACCTCCCACATAGTCTACCTACACCACCTGATGCTACTGCACCTACAGGATCACCTCCCCCACAGTCCACTACCACCACCTGCGGCTGCTGCAGGATCACCTCCCCCATAGTCCACCACCACCACCTTTTGCTGCTGCTGCACCTACAGGATCACGTCCCCCATAGTCCACCACTACCACCTGCTGCTGCTGCACCTACAGGATCACCTCCCCCACAGGCCTCCACCACCACCTGCTACTGCTGCTGCACCTACAGGATCACCTACCCCATAATCCATCACCACCACCTTCTGCAGGTGCTGCTGCTGCTCCTCCTACAGGATCACCTCCCCAAGAGTCCACCAATCCACCTACAGGATCGCCTCCCCCATAGTCCACCACCACCACCTGCTGCCACTGCACCTACAGGATCACCTCCCCCACAGTCCACCATCACCACCTGCTGCCACTGCACCTACAGGATCACCTTCCCCGCAATCCACCACCACCACCTGCTGCCACTGCACCTACAGGATCACCTCCCCTACAGTCCACCACCACCACCTGCTGCTGCTGCAGCAGGGTCACCTCCCCCATAGTCCACCACCACCTGCTGCTGCTGCTGCACCTACAGAATCACCTCCCCCATATTCCACCACCATCATAACTTGCTGCTGCTGCTCCTACAGGATCACCTCCCCCGCAGTCCACCACCACCACTTGCTGCCACTGCACCAACAGGATCACCTCCCCCACAGTCCACCATCACCACCTGCTGCCACTGCACCTACAGGATCACCTCCCCCAAATGCCACCACCACCACCTGCTGCCAATGCACCTACAGGATCACCGCCCCCACAGTCCACCACAACCATCTGCCGCCACTGCACCTACAGGATCACCTGCCCCGCAGTCCACCACCACCACCTACTGCCACTGCACCTAGAGGATCACTTCCACCACAGTCCACCATCACCACCTGCTGCCACTGCACCTACAGGATCACCTCCCCCGCAGTCCACCACCACCACCTGCTGGCACTGCACCTACAGGATCACCTCCCCCACAGTCCAACACCACCACCTGCTGCTGCTGCAGCAGGATCACCTCCCCCATAGTCCACCACCACATGCTGCTGCTGCTGCACCTACAGAATCACCTCCCCCACAGTCCACCACCATCATAACTTGCTGCTGCTGCTACTACAGGATCACCTCCCCCGCAGTCCACCACCACCACTTTCTGCCACTGCACCAACAGGATGACCTCCCCCAGAGTCCACCATCACCACCTGCTGCCACTGCACCTACAGGATCACCTCCCCCATATGCCACCACCACCACCTGCTGCCAATGCACCTACAGGATCACCTCCCCCACAGTCCACCACAACCATCTGCCGCCACTGCACCTACAGGATCACCTGCCCCGTAGTCCAACACCACCACCTGCTGCCACTGCACCTACAGGATCACCTCCCCCACAGTCCACCATCACCACCTTTTGCCACTGCACCTACAGGATCACCTCCCCCGCAGTCCACCACCACCACCTGCTGCCACTGCACCTACAGGATCACCTCCCCCACAGTCCACCACCACCACCTGCTGCTGCTGCAGCAGGATCACCTCCCCCATAGTCCACCACCACCTGCTGCTGCTGCTGCACCTACAGAATCACCTCCCCCATAGTCCACCACCATCATATTTTGCTGCTGCTGCTCCTACAGAATCACCTCCCCCGCAGTCCACCACCACCACTTGCTGCCACTGCACCAACAGGATCACCTCCCCCACAGTCCACCATCACCACCTGCTGCCACTGCACCTACAGGATCACCTCCGCCGCAGTCCACCACCACCACTTGCTGCCACTGCACCAACAGGATCACCTCCCCCATTTCCATCACCACCTCCTGCTGCTACTGCACCTACAGAATCACCTCCCCCATAGTCCACCACCACCACCTGCTGCCACTGCACCTACAGGATCCCCTCCCCCATAGTCCACCACCACCACCTGCTGCCACTGCATCTACAGGATCACCTCCCCCATAGTCCACCACCACCTGCTGCTGCACCTACAGGATCACCTCCCCCATAGTCCACCACCACCTGCTGCTGCTGCACCTACAGGATCACCTCCCCCATAGTCCACCACCACCTGCTGCTGCTGCTGCACCTACAGGATCACCTCCCCCATTGTCCACCACCACCACCTGCTGCCACTGCACCTACAGGAACAACTCCCCCATAGTCCACCACTACCACCTGCTGCCACTGCACCTACAGGATCACCTCCCCCATATGCCACCACCACCACCTGCTGCCAATGCACCTACAGGATCACCTCCACCACAGTCCACCACAACCACCTGCCGCCACTGCACCTACAGGATCACCTGCCCCACAGTCCACCACCACCACCTGCTGCCACTGCACCTACAGGATCACCTCCCCCATAGGCCACCACCACCACCTGCTGCTACTGCACCTACAGGATCACCTCCCCCATAGTCCACCACCACCTGCTGCTGCACCTACAGGATCTCCTCCCCCATAGTCCACCACCACCTGTTGCTACTGCACCTACAGGATCACCTCCCCCATAGTCCACCACCACCACCTGTTGCTGCTGCTGCACCTACAGGATCACCTCCCCAATAGTCTACCAACACCACCTGATGCTGCTGCGCCTACAGGATCACCTCCCCCACAGGCCACCACCACCACCTACTGCTGCTACACCTACAGGTTCACCTCCCCCATAGTCCACCACCACCACCACCACCTGCTGCTGCTGCACCTACAGGATCACCTCCCCCATAGTCCTCCATCACCACCACCTGCTGCTGCACCTACAGGATCACCTCCCCCACAGTCCACTACCACCACCTGCGGCTGCTACAGGATCACCTCCCCCATAGTCCACCACCACCACCTGTTGCTGCTGCTGCACCTACAGGATCACGTCCCCCATAGTCCACCACTACCACCTGCTGCTGCTGCACCTACAGGATCACCTCCCCCACAGGCCTCCACCACCACCTGCTGCCAATGCACCTACAGGATCACCTCCCCCATATGCCACCACCACCACCTGCTGCCAATGCACCTACAGGATCACCTGCCCCACAGTCCACCACCACCACCTGCTGCCACTTCACCTAGAGGATCACCTCCCCCATAGGCCACCACCACCAACTGCTGCTACTGCACCTACAGGATCACCTCCCCCATAGTCCACCACCACCTGCTGCTGCACCTACAGGATCACCTCCCCCATAGTCCACCACCACCTGTTGCTACTGCACCTACAGGATCACCTCCCCCATAGTCCACCACCACCTGCTGCTGCACCTACAGGATCACCTCCCCCATAGTCCACCACCACCTGCTGCTGCTGCTGCTGCACCTACAGGATCACCTCCCCCATAGTCCACCACCACCACCTGATGCTGCTGCTGCACCTACAGGATCACCTCCCCCACAGGCCACCACCACCACCAACTGCTGCTGCACCTACAGGTTCACCTCCCCCATAGTCCTCCACCACCACCACCACCTGCTGCTGCTGCACCTACAGGATCACCTCCCCCATAGTCCTCCACCACCACCACCTGCTGCTGCACCTACAGGATCACCTCCCCCATAGTCCACTACCACCAGCTGCGGCTGCTGCAGGATCAACTCCCCCATAGTCCACCACCACCACCTGTTGCTGCTGCTGCACCTACAGGATCACGTCCCCCATAGTCCACCACTACCACCTGCTGCTGCTGCACCTACAGGATCACCTCCCCCACAGGCCTCCACCACCACCTGCTACTGCTGCTGCACCTACAGGATCACCTACCCCATAATCCATCACCACCACCTTCTGCAGGTGCTGCTGCTGCTGCTCCTACAGGATCACCTCCCCAACAGTCCACCACTCCACCTACAGGATCGCCTCCCCCATAGTCCACCACCACCACCTGCTGCCACTGCACCTAGAGGATCACCTCCCCCAGAGTCCACCATCACCACCTGCTGCTACTGCTACTACAGGATCACCTCCCCCGCAGTCCACCACCACCACTTGCTGCCACTGCACCAACAGGATCACCTCCCCCACAGTCCACCATCACCACCTGCTGCCACTGCTACTACAGGATCACCTCCCCCGCAGTCCACCACCACCACTTGCTGCCAATGCACCTACAGGATCACCTCCCCCACAGTCCACCACAACCATCTGCCGCCACTGCACCTACAGGATCACCTGCCCCGCAGTCCAACACCACCACCTGCTGCCACTGCACCTACAGGATCACCTCCCCCACAGTCCACCATCACCACCTGCTGCCACTGCACCTACAGGATCACCTCCCCCGCATTCCACTACCACCACCTGCTGCCACTGCACCTACAGGATCACCTCCCCCACAGTCCACCACCTCCACCTGCTGCTGCTGCAGCTGGATCACCTCCCCCATAGTCCACCACCACCTGCTGCTGCTGCTGCACCTACAGAATCACCTCCCCCATAGTCCACCACCATCATGACTTGCTGCTGCTGCTCCTACAGCATCACCTCCCCCGCAGTCCACCACCACCACCTGCTGCTGCTGCAGCTGGATCACCTCCCCCATAGTCCACCACCACCTGCTGCTGCTGCTGCACCTACAGGATCACCTCCCCCACAGTCCACCACCACCACCTGCTGCTGCTGCAGCTGGATCACCTCCCCCATAGTTCACCACCACCTGCTGCTGCTGCACCTACAGGATCACCTCCCCCACAGTCCACTACCACCACCTGCGGCTGCTGCAGGATCACCTCCCCCATAGTCCACCACCACCACCTGTTGCTGCTGCTGCACCTACAGGATCACGTCCCCCATAGTCCACCATCACCACCTGCTGCCACTGCACCTACAGGATCACCTCCCCCATAGTCCACCATCACCACCTGCTGCCACTGCACCTACAGGATCACCTCCCCCGCAGTCCACAACCACCACTTGCTGCCACTGCACCAACAGGATCACCTCCCCCATTTCCATCACCACCTCCTGCTGCTACTGCACCTACAGGATCACCTCCCCCATAGTCCACCACCACCTGCTGCTGCACCTACAGGACCTCCTCCCCCATAGTCCACCACCACCTGTTGCTACTGCACCTACAGGATCACCTCCGCCATAGTCCACCACCACCTGCTGCTGCACCTACAGGATCACCTCCCCATAGTCCACCACCACCTGCTGCTGCTGCTGCTGAACCTACAGGATCACCTTACCATACTCCACCACCACCACCTGTTGCTGCTGCTGCACCTACAGGATCACCTCCCCAATAGTCTACCAACACCACCTGATGCTGCTGCACTTACAGGATCACCTCCCCCACAGGCCACCACCACCACCACCACCTGCTGCTGCTGCACCTACAGGATCACCTCCCCCATAGTCCTCCACCACCACCACCTGCTGCTGCACCTACAGGATCACCTCCCCCACAGTCCACTACCACCACCTGCGGCTGCTGCAGGATCACCTCCCCCATAGTCCACCACCACCACCTGTTGCTGCTGCTGCACCTACAGGATCACGTCCCCCATAGTCCACCACTACCACCTGCTGCTGCTGCACCTACAGGATCACCTCCCCCACAGGCCTCCACCACCACCTGCTACTGCTGCTGCACCTACAGGATCACCTACCCCATAATCCATCACCACCACCTTCTGCAGGTGCTGCTGCTGCTGCTCCTACAGGATCACCTCCCCAAGAGTCCACCACTCCACCTACAGGATCGCCTCCCCCATAGTCCACCACCACCACCTGCTGCCACTGCACCTACAGGATCACCTCCCCCATATGCCACCACCACCACCTGCTGCCAATGCACCTACAGGATCACCTCCCCCACAGTCCACCACAACCATCTGCCGCCACTGCACCTACAGGATCACCTCCCCCACAGTTCACCATCACCACCTGCTGCCACTGCATCTAGAGGATCACCTCCCCCATAGCCCACCACCACCACCTACTGCCACTGCACCTACAAGATCACCTTCCCCATAGTCCACCACCACCACCTGCTGCTGCTGCAGGAGCACCTACCCCATTGTCAACCACCACCACCTGCTGCTGCTGCCCCTACAAGATCACCTACCCCGCAGTCCACCATCACCACCTGCTGCCACTGCATCTTCAGGATCACCTCCACCACAGTCCACCATCACCACCTGCTGCCACTGCACCTACAAGATCTCCTCCCCCATAGTCCACCACCACCACCTGCTACTGCAACTTCACCTACAGGACACCTCCCCCATAGTCCACCATCACCACCTGCTGCCACTGCACCTAGAGGATCACCTTCCCCATAGTCCACCACCACCACCGTCTGCCACTGCACTTACAGGATCACCTCCCACATATGCCACCACCAGCACCTGCTGCCAATGCACCTACAGGATCACCTGCCCCACAGTCCACCACCACCACCTGCTGCCACTGCACCTGCAGGATCACCTTCCCCATAGGCCACCACCACCACCTGCTGCTACTGCACCTACAGGATCACCTCCCCCATAGTCCACCACCACCTGCTGCTGCACCTACAGGATCACCTCCCCCATAGTCCACCACCACCTGTTGCTACTGCACCTACAGGATCACCTCCCCCATAGTCCACCACCACCTGCTGCTGCACCTACAGGATCACCTCCCCCATAGTCCACCACCACCTGCTGCTGCTGCTGCTGCACCTACAGGATCACCTCCCCCATAGTCCACCACCACCACCTGTTGCTGCTGCTGCACCTACAGGATCACCTCCCCCATAGTCTACCAACACCACCTGATGCTGCTGCACCTACAGGATCACCTCCCCCACAGGCCATCACCACCACCTACTGCTGCTGCACCTACAGGTTCACCTCCCCCATAGTCCTCCACCACAACCACCACTTGCTGCTGCTGCACCTACAGGATCACCTCCCCCATAGTCCTCCACCACAACCACCTGCTGCTGCACCTACAGGGTCACCTCCCCCACAGTCCACTACCACCACCTGCGGCTGCTGCAGGATCACCTCCCCCATAGTCCACCACCACCACCTGTTGCTGCTGCTGCACCTTCAGGATCACGTCCCCCATAGTCCACCACTACCACCTGCTGCTGCTGCACCTACAGGATCACCTCCCCCACAGGCCTCCACCACCACCTGCTACTGCTGCTGTACCTACAGGATCACCTACCCCATAATCCATCACCACCACCTTCTGCAGGTGCTGCTGCTGCTGCTCCTACAGGATCAACTCCCCAACAGTCCACCACTCCACCTACAGGATCGCCTCCCCCATAGTCCACCACCACCACCTGCTGCCACTGCACCTACAGGATCACCTCCCCCGCAATCCACCATCACCACCTGCTGCCACTGCACCTACAGGATCACCTCCCCCACAGTCCACCACCACCACCTGCTGCTGCTGCACCTACAGGATCACCTCCCCCATAGTCCTCCACCCCCTGCTGCTGCTGCTGCACCTACAGAATCACCTCCCCCATAGTCCACCACCATCATAGCGTGCTGCTGCTGCTCCTACAGGATCACCTCCCCCGCAGTCCACCACCACCACTTTCTGCCACTGCACCAACAGGATCACCTCCCCCACAGTCCACCATCACCACCTGCTGCCACTGCACCTACAGGATCACCTCCCCCGCAGTCCACCACCACCACTTGCTGCCACTGCACCAACAGGATCACCTCCCCCATTTCCATCACCACCTCCTGCTGCTACTGCACCTACAGAATCACCTCCCCCATAGTCCACCACCACCTGCTGCTGCACCTACAGGACCTCCTCCCCCATAGTCCACCACCACCACCTGCTGCCACTGCACCTACAGGATCACCTCCCCCATAGTCCACCACCACCAGCTGCTGCCACTGCACCTACAGGATCACCTCCCCCATAGTCCCCACCACCTGCTGCTCCACCTACAGGATCACCTCCCCCATAGTCCACCACCACCTGCTGCTGCTGCACCTACAGGATCACCTCCCCCATAGTCCACCACCACCTGCTGCTGCTGCTGCACCTACAGGATCACCTCCCCCATAGTCCACCACCACCACCTGCTGCAATGCATCTACAGGATCACCTCCCCCATCGTCCACCACCATTATCACCTGCTGCCACTGCACCAACAGGATCACCTCCCCCGCTGTCCACCACCCCTCCTGCTGCCACTGCACCTACAGGATCATCTCCCACATAGTCCACCACCACCTGCTGCTGCACCTACAGGATCACCTCCCCCATAGTCCACCACCACCTGCTGCTGCTGCACCTACAGGATCACCTCCCCCAAAGTCCACCACCACCTGCTGCTGCTGCACCTACAGGATCACCTCCCCCATAGTCCACCAACACCACCTGCTACTGCCACTGCACCTACAGGATCACCTCCCCCACAGGCCACCATCACCACCTGCTGCTGCTGCACCTACAGGTTCACCTCCCCCATAGTCCTCCACCACCACCTCCACCTGCTGCTGCTGCACCTACAGGATCACCTCCCCCATAGTCCTCCACCACCACCACCTGCTGCTGCACCTACAGGATCACCTCCCCCATAGTCCACCACCACCACCTGCTGCTGCTGCACCTACAGGATCACCTCCCCCATAGTCCACCTCCACCTGCTGCTGCTGCTGCTGCACCTACAGGATCACCTCCCCCATAGTCCACCACCACCACCTGTTGCTGCTGCTGCACCTACAGGATCACCTCCCACATAGTCTACCAACACCACCTGATGCTGCTGCACCTACAGGATCACCTTCCCCACAGGCCACCACCACCACCTACTGCTGCTGCACCTACAGGTTCACCTCCCCCATAGTCTTCCACCACCACCAACACCTGCTGCTGCTGCACCTACAGGATCACCTCCCCCATAGTCCTCCACCACCACCACCTGCTGCTGCACCTACAGGATCACCTCCCCCACAGTCCACTACCACCACCTGCGGCTGCTGCAGGATCACCTCCCCCATAGTCCACCACCACCACCTGTTGCTGCTGCTGCACCTACAGGATCACGTCCCCCATTGTCCACCACTACCACCTGCTGCTGCTGCACCTACAGGATCACCTCCCCCACAGGCCTCCACCACCACCTGCTACTGCTGCTGCACCTACAGGATCACCTTCCCCATAGTCCACCACCACCACCGTCTGCCACTGCACTTACAGGATCACCTCCCACATATGCCACCACCAGCACCTGCTGCCAATGCACCTACAGGATCACCTGCCCCACAGTCCACCACCACCACCTGCTGCCACTGCACCTGCAGGATCACCTTCCCCATAGGCCACCACCACCACCTGCTGCTACTGCACCTACAGGATCACCTCCCCCATAGTCCACCACCACCTGCTGCTGCACCTACAGGATCACCTCCCCCATAGTCCACCACCACCTGTTGCTACTGCACCTACAGGATCACCTCCCCCATAGTCCACCACCACCTGCTGCTGCACCTACAGGATCACCTCCCCCATAGTCCACCACCACCTGCTGCTGCTGCTGCTGCACCTACAGGATCACCTCCCCCATAGTCCACCACCACCACCTGTTGCTGCTGCTGCACCTACAGGATCACCTCCCCCATAGTCTACCAACACCACCTGATGCTGCTGCACCTACAGGATCACCTCCCCCACAGGCCATCACCACCACCTACTGCTGCTGCACCTACAGGTTCACCTCCCCCATAGTCCTCCACCACCACCACCACCTGCTGCTGCTGCACCTACAGGATCACCTCCCCCAAAGTCCTCCACCACAACCACCTGCTGCTGCACCTACAGGGTCACCTCCCCCACAGTCCACTACCACCACCTGCGGCTGCTGCAGGATCACCTCCCCCATAGTCCACCACCACCACCTGTTGCTGCTGCTGCACCTTCAGGATCACGTCCCCCATAGTCCACCACTACCACCTGCTGCTGCTGCACCTACAGGATCACCTCCCCCACAGGCCTCCACCACCACCTGCTACTGCTGCTGCACCTACAGGATCACCTACCCCATAATCCATCACCACCACCTTCTGCAGGTGCTGCTGCTGCTGCTCCTACAGGATCAACTCCCCAACAGTCCACCACTCCACCTACAGGATCGCCTCCCCCATAGTCCACCACCACCACCTGCTGCCACTGCACCTACACGATCACCTCCCCCACAGTCCACCATCACCACCTGCTGCCACTGCACCTACAGGATCACCTCCCCCGCAATCCACCATCACCACCTGCTGCCACTGCACCTACAGGATCACCTCCCCCACAGACCACCACCACCACCTGCTGCTGCTGCACCTACAGGATCACCTCCCCCATAGTCCTCCACCCCCTGCTGCTGCTGCTGCACCTACAGAATCACCTCCCCCATAGTCCACCACCATCATAACGTGCTGCTGCTGCTCCTACAGGATCACCTCCCCCGCAGTCCACCACCACCACTTGCTGCCACTGCACCAACAGGATCACCTCCCCCACAGTCCACCATCACCACCTGCTGCCACTGCACCTACAGGATCACCTCCCCCGCAGTCCACCACCACCACTTGCTGCCACTGCACCAACAGGATCACCTCCCCCATTTCCATCACCACCTCCTGCTGCTACTGCACCTACAGAATCACCTCCCCCATAGTCCACCACCACCACCTGCTGCCACTGCACCTACAGGATCCCCTCCCCCATAGTCCACCACCACCAGCTGCTGCCACTGCATCTACAGGATCACCTCCCCCATGGTCCCCCACCACCTGCTGCTCCACCTACAGGATCACCTCCCCCATAGTCCACCACCACCTGCTGCTGCTGCACCTACAGGATCACCTCCCCCATAATCCACCACCACCTGCTGCTGCTGCTGCACCTACAGGATCACCTCCCCCCATTGTCCACCACCACCACCTGCTGCCACTGCACCTACAGGAACAACTCCCCCATAGTCCACCACTACCACCTGCTGCCACTGCACCTACAGGATCACCTCCCCCATAGTCCACCACCACCACCTGCTGCAATTCCATCTACAGGATCACCTCCCCCATAGTCCACCACCATTATCACCTGCTGCCACTGCACCAACAGGATCACCGCCCCCGCTGTCCACCACCCCTCCTGCTGCCACTGCACCTACAGGATCATCTCCCACATAGTCCACCACCACCTGCTGCTGCACCTACAGGATCACCTCCCCCATAGTCCACCACCACCTGCTGCTGCTGCACCTACAGGATCACCTCCCCCAAAGTCCACCACCGCCTGCTGCTGCTGCACCTACAGGATCACCTCCCCCATAGTCCACCAACACCACCTGCTACTGCCACTGCACCTACAGGATCACCTCCCCCACAGGCCACCATCACCACCTGCTGCTGCTGCACCTACAGGTTCACCTCCCCCATAGTCCTCCACCACCACCTCCATCTGCTGCTGCTGCACCTACAGGATCACCTCCCCCATAGTCCTCCACCACCACCACCTGCTGCTGCACCTACAGGATCACCTCCCCCACAGTACACTACCACCACCTACTGCTGCTGCAGGATCACCTCCCCCATAGTCCACCACCACCACCTGCTGCTGCTGCACCTACAGGATCACCTCCCCCATAGTCCACCTCCACCTGCTGCTGCTGCTGCTGCACCTACAGGATCACCTCCCCCATAGTCCACCACCACCACCTGATGCTGCTGCTGCACCTACAGGATCACCTCCCACATAGTCTACCAACACCACCTGATGCTGCTGCACCTACAGGATCACCTTCCCCACAGGCCACCACCACCACCTACTGCTGCTGCACCTACAGGTTCACCTCCCCCATAGTCTTCCACCACCACCAACACCTGCTGCTGCTGCACCTACAGGATCACCTCCCCCATAGTCCTCCACCACCACCACCTGCTGCTGCACCTACAGGATCACCTCCCCCACAGTCCACTACCACCACCTGCGGCTGCTGCAGGATCACCTCCCCCATAGTCCACCACCACCACCTGTTGCTGCTGCTGCACCTACAGGATCACGTCCCCCATAGTCCACCACTACCACCTGCTGCTGCTGCACCTACAGGATCACCTCCCCCACAGGCCTCCACCACCACCTGCTACTGCTGCTGCACCTACAGGATCACCTACCCCATAATCCATCACCACCACCTTCTGCAGGTGCTGCTGCTGCTGCTCCTACAGGATCACCTCCCCAAGAGTCCACCACTCCACCTACAGGATCGCCTCCCCTATAGTCCACCACCACCACCTCCTGCCACTGCACCTACAGGATCACCTCCCCCAAAGTCCACCATCACCACCTGCTGCCACTGCACCTACAGGATCACCTCCTCCGCAATCCACCACCACCACCACCTGCTGCCACTGCACCTACAGGATCACCTCCCCCACAGTCCACCACCCCCACCTGCTGCTGCTGCAGCAGGGTCACCTCCCCCATAGTCCACCACCACCTGCTGCTGCTGCTGCACCTACAGAATCACCTCCCCCATATTCCACCACCATCATAACTTGCTGCTGCTCCTCCTACAGGATCACCTCCCCCGCAGTCCACCACCACCACTTGCTGCCACTGCACCAACAGGATCACCTCCCCCACAGTCCACCATCACCACCTGCTGCCACTGCACCTACAGGATCACCTCCCCCATATGCCACCACCACCACCTGCTGCCAATGCACCTACAGGATCACCTCCCCCACAGTCCACCACAACCATCTGCCGCCACTGCACCTACAGGATCACCTGCCACGCAGTCCAACACCACCACCTGCTGCCACTGCACTTACAGGATCACCTCCCCCACAGTCCACCATCACCACCTGCTGCCACTGCACCCACAGGATCACCTCCTCCGCAGTCCACCACCACCACCTGCTGCCACTGCACCTACAGGATCACCTCCCCCACAGTCCACCACCACCTGCTGCTGCTGCTGCACCTACAGAATCACCTCCCCCATAGTCCACCACCATCATAACTTGCTGCTGCTGCTCCTACAGGATCACCTCCCCCGCAGTCCACCACCACCACTTGCTGCCACTGCACCAACAGGATCACCTCCCCCACAGTCCACCATCACCACCTGCTGCCACTGCACCTACAGGATCACCTCCGCCGCAGTCCACCACCACCACTTGCTGCCACTGCACCAACAGGATCACCTCCCCCATTTCCATCACCACCTCCTGCTGCTACTGCACCTACAGAATCACCTCCCCCATAGTCCACCACCACCACCTGCTGCCACTGCACCTACAGGATCCCCTCCCCCATAGTCCACCACCACCACCTGCTGCCACTGCATCTACAGGATCACCTCCCCCATAGTCCACCACCACCTGCTGCTGCACCTACAGGATCACCTCCCCCATAGTCCACCACCACCTGCTGCTGCTGCACCTACAGGATCACCTCCCCCATAGTCCACCACCACCTGCTGCTGCTGCTGCACCTAAAGGATCACCTCCCCCATTGTTCACCACCACCACCTGCTGCCACTGCACCTACAGGAACAACTCCCCCATAGTCCACCACTACCACCTGCTGCCACTGCACCTACAGGATCACCTCCCCCATATGCCACCACCACCACCTGCTGCCAATGCACCTACAGGATCACCTCCACCACAGTCCACCACAACCACCTGCCGCCACTGCACCTACAGGATCACCTGCCCCACAGTCCACCACCACCACCTGCTGCCACTGCACCTGCAGGATCACCTCCCCCATAGGCCACCACCACCACCTGCTGCTACTGCACCTACAGGATCACCTCCCCCATAGTCCACCACCACCTGCTGCTGCACCTACAGGATCTCCTCCCCCATAGTCCACCACCACCTGTTTCTACTGCACCTACAGGATCACCTCCCCCATAGTCCACCACCACCACCTGTTGCTGCTGCTGCACCTACAGGATCACCTCCCCAATAGTCTACCAACACCACCTGATGCTGCTGCACCTACAGGATCACCTCCCCCACAGGCCACCACCACCACCTACTGCTGCTACACCTACAGGTTCACCTCCCCCATAGTCCTCCACCACCACCACCACCTGCTGCTGCTGCACCTACAGGATCACCTCCCCCATAGTCCTCCACCACCACCACTTGCTGCTGCACCTACAGGATCACCTCCCCCACAGTCCACTACCACCACCTGCGGCTGCTGCAGGATCACCTCCCCCATAGTCCACCACCACCACCTGTTGCTGCTCCTGCACCTACAGGATCACGTCCCCCATAGTCCACCACTACCACCTGCTGCTGCTGCACCTACAGGATCACCTCCCCCACAGGCCTCCACCACCACCTGCTGCCACTGCACCTACAGGATTACCTTCCCCATATGCCACCACCACAACCTGCTGCCAATGCACCTACAGGATCACCTGCCCCACAGTCCACCACCACCACCTGCTGCACCTACAGGATCACCTCCCCCATAGTCCACCCCCACCTGTTGCTACTGCACCTACAGGATCACCTCCCCCATAGTCCACCACCACCTGCTGCTGCACCTACAGGATCACCTCCCCCATAGTCCACCACCACCTGCTGCTGCTGCTGCTGCTGCACCTACAGGATCACCTCCCCCATAGTCCACCACCACCACCTGTTGCTGCTGCTGTACCTACAGGATCACCTCCCACATAGTCTACCAACACCACCTGATGCTGCTGCACCTACAGGATCACCTCCCCCACAGGCCACCACCACCACCTACTGCTGCTGCACCTACAGGTTCACCTCCCCCATAGTCCTCCACCACCACCACCTGCTGCTGCTGCACCTACAGGATCACCTCCCCCATAGTCCTCCACCACCACCACCTGCTGCTGCACCTACAGGATCACCTCCCCCATAGTCCACTACCACCACCTGCGGCTGCTGCAGGATCACCTCCCCCATAGTCCACCACCACCACCTGTTGCTGCTGCTGCACCTACAGGATCACGTCCCCCATAGTCCACCACTACCACCTGCTGCTGCTGCACCTACAGGATCACCTCCCCCACAGGCCTCCACCACCACCTGCTACTGCTGCTGCACCTACAGGATCACCTACCCCATAATCCATCACCACCACCTTCTGCAGGTGCTGCTGCTGCTGCTCCTAAAGGATCACCTCCCCAACAGTCCACCACTCCACCTACAGGATCGCCTCCCCCATAGTCCACCACCACCACCTGCTGCCACTGCACATAGAGGATCACCTCCCCCACAGTCCACCACCACCACCTGCTACTGCTGCTGCACCTACAGGATCACCTACCCCATAATCCATCACCACCACCTTCTGCAGGTGCTGCTGCTGCTGCTCCTACAGGATCACCTCCCCCACAGTCCACCATCACCACCTGCTGCTACTGCTACTACAGGATCACCTCCCCCGCAGTCCACCACCACCACTTGCTGCCACTGCACCAACAGGATCACCTCCCCCACAGTCCACCATCACCACCTGCTGCCACTGCACCTACAGGATCACCTCCCCCGCATTCCACTACCACCACCTGCTGCCACTGCACCTACAGGATCACCTCCCCCTCAGGCCTCCACCACCACCTGCTACTGCTGCTGCACCTACAGGATCACCTACCCCATAATCCATCACCACCACCTTCTGCAGGTGCTGCTGCTGCTGCTCCTACAGGATCACCTCCCCAACAGTCCACCACTCCACCTACAGGATCGCCTCCCCCATAGTCCACCACCACCACCTGCTGCCACTGCACCTAGAGGATCACCTCCCCCACAGTCCACCATCACCACCTGCTGCCACTGCTACTACAGGATCACCTCCCCCGCAGTCCACCACCACCACTTGCTGCCACTGCACCAACAGGATCACCTCCCCCACAGTCCACCATCACCACCTGCTGCCACTGCACCTACAGGATCACCTCCCCCGCATTCCACTACCACCACCTGCTGCCACTGCACCTACAGGATCACCTACCCCACAGTCCACCACCACCACCTGCTGCTGCTGCAGCTGGATCACCTACCCCATCGTCCACCACCACCTGCTGCTGCTGCTCCACCTACAGAATCACCTCCCCCATAGTCCACCACCATCATAACTTGCTGCTGCTGCTCCAACAGGATCACCTCCCCCGCAGTCCACCACCACCACTTGCTGCCACTGCACCAACAGGATCACCTCCCCCATAGTCCACCATCACCACCTGCTGCCACTGCACCTACAGGATCACCTCCCCCGCAGTCCACCACCACCACTTGCTGCCACTGCACCAACAGGATCACCTCCCCCATTCCATCACCACCTCCTGCTGCTACTGCACCTACAGAATCACCTCCCCCATAGTCCACCACCACCACCTGCTGCCAGTGCACCTACAGGATCCCCTCCCCCATAGTCCACCACCACCACCTGCTGCCACTGCATCTACAGGATCACCTCCCCCATAGTCCACCACCACCTGCTGCTGCACCTACAGGATCACCTCCCCCATAGTCCACCACCTGCTGCTGCTGCTGCACCTACAGGATCACCTCCCCCATTGTCCACCACCACCACTGCTGCCACTGCACCTACAGGAACAACTCCCCCATAGTCCACCACTACCACCTGCTGCCACTGCACCTACAGGATCACCTCCCCCATATGCCACCACCACCACCTGCTGCCAATGCACCTACAGGATCACCTCCACCACAGTCCACCACAACCACCTGCCGCCACTGCACCTACAGGATCTCCTGCCCCACAGTCCACCACCACCACCTGCTGCCACTGCACCTGCAGGATCACCTCCCCCATAGGCCACCACCACCACCTGCTGCTACTGCACCTACAGGATCACCTCCCCCATAGTCCACCACCACCTGCTGCTGCACCTACAGGACCTCCTCCCCCATAGTCCACCACCACCTGTTGCTACTGCACCTACAGGATCACCTCCGCCATAGTCCACCACCACCTGCTGCTGCACCTACAGGATCACCTCCCCCATAGTCCACCACCACCTGCTGCTGCTGCTGCTGAACGTAGAGGATCACCTTACCATAGTCCACCACCACCACCTGTTGCTGCTGCTGCACCTACAGGATCACCTCCCCAATAGTCTACCAACACCACCTGATGCTGCTGCACCTACAGGATCACCTCCCCCACAGGCCACCACCACCACCACCACCTGCTGCTGCTGCACCTACAGGATCACCTCCCCCATAGTCCTCCACCACCACCACCTGCTGCTGCACCTACAGGATCACCTCCCCCACAGTCCACTACCACCACCTGCGGCTGCTGCAGGATCACCTCCCCCATAGTCCACCACCACCACCTGTTGCTGCTGCTGCACCTACAGGATCACGTCCCCCATAGTCCACCACTACCACCTGCTGCTGCTGCACCTACAGGATCACCTACCCCACAGGCCTCCACCACCACCTGCTACTGCTGCTGCACCTACAGGATCACCTACCCCATAATCCATCACCACCACCTTCTGCAGGTGCTGCTGCTGCTGCTCCTACAAGATCACCTCCCCAAGAGTCCACCACTCCACCTACAGGATAGCCTCCCCCATAGTCCACCACCACCACCTGCTGCCACTGCACCCACAGGATCACCTCCCCCATATGCCACCACCACCACCTGCTGCCAATGCACCTACAGGATCACCTCCCCCACAGTCCACCATAACCATCTGCCGCCACTGCACCTACAGGATCACCTCCCCCACAGTCCACCATCACCACCTGCTGCCACTGCATCTACAGGATCACCTCCCCCATAGCCCACCACCACCACCTACTGCCACTGCACCTACAAGATCACCTTCCCCATAGTCCACCACCACCACCTGCTGCTGCTGCAGGATCACCTACCCCATTGTCCACCACCACCACCTGCTGCTGCTGCCCCTACAGGATCACCTACCCCGCAGTCCACCACCACCACCTGCTGCCACTGCACCTACAGGATCACCTCCCCCACAGTCCACCATCACCACCTGCTGCCACTGCACCTACAAGATCACCTCCCCCATAGTCCACCACCACCACCTGCTACTGCAACTTCACCTACAGGACACCTCCCCCATAGTCCACCATCACCACCTGCTGCCACTGCACCTAGAGGATCACCTTCCCCATAGTCCACCACCACCACCGTCTGCCACTGCACCTACAGGATCACCTCCCACATATGCCACCACCACCACCTGCTGCCAATGCACCTACAGGATCACCTCCACCACAGTCCACCACAACCACCTGGCGCCACTGCACCTACAGGATCACCTGCCCCACAGTCCACCACCACCACCTGCTGCCACTGCACCTGCAGGATCACCTCCCCCATAGGCCACCACCACCACCTGCTGCTACTGCACCTACAGGATCACCTCCCCCATAGTCCACCACCACCTGCTGCTGCACCTACAGGATCACCTCCCCCATAGTCCACCACCACCTGTTGCTACTGCACCTACAGGATCACCTCCCCCATAGTCCACCACCACCTGCTGCTGCACCTACAGGATCACCTCCCTCATAATCCACCACCACCTGCTGCTGCTGCTGCTGCACCTACAGGATCACCTCCCCCATAGTCCACCACCACCACCTGTTGCTGCTGCTGCACCTACAGGATCACCTCCCCCATAGTCTACCAACACCACCTGATGCTGCTGCACCTACAGGATCACCTCCCCCACAGGCCACCACCACCACCTACTGCTGCTGCACCTACAGGTTCACCTCCCCCATAGTCTTCCACCACCACCAACACCTGCTGCTGCTGCACCTACAGGATCACCTCCCACATAGTCTACCTACACCACCTGATGCTACTGCACCTACAGGATCACCTCCCCCACAGTCCACTACCACCACCTGCGGCTGCTGCAGGATCACCTCCCCCATAGTCCACCACCACCACCTGTTGCTGCTGCTGCACCTACAGGATCACCTCCCCCATAGTCTACCAACACCACCTGATGCTGCTGCACCTACAGGATCACCTCCCCACAGGCCACCACCACCACCTACTGCTGCTGCACCTACAGGTTCACCTCCCCCATAGTCTTCCACCACCACCAACACCTGCTGCTGCTGCACCTACAGGATCACCTCCCACATAGTCTACCTACACCACCTGATGCTACTGCACCTACAGGATCACCTCCCCCACAGGCCACCACCACCACCTACTGCTGCTGCACCTACAGGTTCACCTCCCCCATAGTCCTCCACCACCACCACCACCTGCTGCTGCTGCACCTACAGGATCACCTCCCCCATAGTCCTCCACCACCACCACCTGCTGCTGCACCTACAGGGTCACCTCCCCCACAGTCCACTACCACCACCTGCGGCTGCTGCAGGATCACCTCCCCCATAGTCCACCACCATCACCTGTTGCTGCTGCTGCACCTTCAGGATCACGTCCCCCATAGTCCACCACTACCACCTGCTGCTGCTGCACCTACAGGATCACCTCCCCCACAGGCCTCCACCACCACCTGCTACTGCTGCTGCACCTACAGGATCACCTACCCCATAATCCATCACCACCACCTTCTGCAGGTGCTGCTACTGCTGCTCCTACAGGATCAACTCCCCAAGAGTCCACCACTCCACCTACAGGATCGCCTCCCCCATAGTCCACCACCACCACCTGCTGCCACTGCACCTACACGATCACCTCCCCCACAGTCCACCATCACCACCTGCTGCCACTGCACCTACAGGATCACCTCCCCCGCAATACACCACCACCACCTGCTGCCACTGCACCTACAGGATCACCTCCCCCACAGTCCACCACCACCACCTGCTGCTGCTGCACCTACAGGATCACCTCTCCCATAGTCCTCCACCCCCTGCTGCTGCTGCTGCACCTACAGAATCACCTCCCCCATAGTCCACCACCATCATAACGTGCTGCTGCTGCTCCAACAGGATCACCTCCCCCGCAGTCCACCACCACCACTTGCTGCCACTGCACCAACAGGATCACCTCCCCCACAGTCCACCATCACCACCTGCTGCCACTGCACCTACAGGATCACCTCCCCCGCAGTCCACCACCACCACTTGCTGCCACTGCACCAACAGGATCACCTCCCCCTTTCCATCACCACCTCCTGCTGCTACTGCACCTACAGATTCACCTCCCCCATAGTCCACCACCACCACCTGCTGCCACTGCACCTACAGGATCCCCTCCCCCGTAGTCCACCACCACCAGCTGCTGCCACTGCATCTACAGGATCACCTCCCCCATAGTCCACCACCACCTGCTGCTCCACCTACAGGATCACCTCCCCCATAGTCCACCACCACCTGCTGCTGCTGCACCTACAGGATCACCTCCCCCATAGTCCACCACCATCTGCTGCAACTGCTGCACCTACAGGATCACCTCGCCATTGTCCACCACCACCACCTGCTGCCACTGCACCTACAGGAACAACTCCCCCATAGTCCACCACTACCACCTGCTGCCACTGCACCTACAGGATCACCTCCCCCATAGTCCACCACCACCACCTGCTGCAACTCCATCTACAGGATCACCTCCCCCATAGTCCACCACCATTATCACCTGCTGCCACTGCACCAACAGGATCACCTCCCCCGCTGTCCACCACCCCTCCTGCTGCCACTGCACCTACAGGATCATCTCCCACATAGTCCACCACCACCTGCTGCTGCACCTACAGGATCACCTCCCCCATAGTCCACCACCACCTGCTGCTGCTGCACCTACAGGATCACCTCCCCCAAAGTCCACCACCACCTGCTGCTGCTGCACCTACAGGATCACCTCCCCCATAGTCCACCACCACCACCTGTTGCTGCTGCTGCACCTACAGGATCACCTCCCCCATAGTCCACCAACACCACTTGCTACTGCCACTGCACCTACAGGATCACCTCCCCCACAGGCCACCATCACCACCTGCTGCTGCTGCACCTACAGGTTCACCTCCCCCATAGTCCTCGACCACCACCTCTACCTGCTGCTGCTGCACCTACAGGATCACCTCCCCCATAGTCCTCCACCACCACCACCTGCTGCTGCACCTACAGGATCACCTCCCCCACAGTCCACTACCACCACCTGCTGCTGCTGCAGGATCACCTCCCCCATAGTCCACCACCACCACCTGCTGCTGCTGCACCTACAGGATCACGTCCCCCATAGTCCACCACCACCACCTGCTGCTGCTGCACCTACAGGATCACATCCCCCACAGGCCTCCACCACCACCTGCTACTGCTGCTGCACCTACAGGATCACCTCCCCCATAATCCATCACCACCACCTTCTGCAGGTGCTGCTGCTGCTGCTCCTACAGGATCACCTCCCCCACAGGCCACCACTACCACCTGCTGCTGCTGCTGCTGCACCTACAGGATCACCTCCCCCAAAGGCCACCACTGCCACTGCTGCTGCAGCAGGATCACCTCCCCCATAGCCCACCACCTCCACCTGCTGCCACTGCACCTACAGGATCACCTCCCCCAGAGTCCACCACTCCACCTACAGGATCGCCTCCCCCATAATCCACCACCACCACCTGCTGCTGCTGCACCTACAGAATCACCTCCCCCACAGGCCACCACCACCACCACCTGCTGCTGCTGCACCTACAGCTTCACCTCCCCCATAGTCCTCCACGACCACCTGCTACTGCTGCTGCACCTACAGGATCACCTCCCCCATAAGCCATCACCACCACCTGCTGCAGGTGCTGCTGCTGCACCTAGAGGAACACCTCCCCCACAGGCCACCACTACCACCTGCTGCTGCTGCTGCTGCACCTACAGGATCACCTCCCCCACAGGCCACCACTACCACTGCTGCTGCTGCACCTACAGGATCACCTCCCCAATAGTCCACCACCACCACCTGCTGCTACTGCAGGATCACCTCCCCCATAGTCCACCACCATCACCTGTTGCTGCTGCTGCACCTACAGGATCACCTCCCCCATAGTCCACCACCACCACCTGCTGCTGCTGCTGCTGCTGCACCTACAGGTTCACCTCCCCCACAGGCCACCACCACCACCTGCTGCTGCTGCACCTACAGGATCACCTCCCCCACAGGCCGCCACTACCACCACCTGCTGCTGCTGCTGCACCTTCTGGATCACGTCCCCCGCAGTCCACCACTACCACCTGCTGCCACTGCACCTACAGGATCACCTCCCCCACAGTCCACCACCACTACCTGCTGCTGCTGCAAGATCACCTCCGCCATAGTCCACCGCCACCACAACTTGCTGCTGTTGCACCTACAGGATCACCTCCCCCATAGTCCACCACCACCTGCTACTGCTGCACCTACAGGATCACCTCCCCCACAGGCCACCACCACCACCTGCTACTGCTCCTGCACCTACTGGATCACCTCCCGCATAGTCCACCACCACCACCTGCTGCCACTGCACCTACAGGATCAGCTCCCCCACAGTCCACCACCTGCTGCCACTGCACCTACAGGATCACCTCCCCCATAGTCCACCACCACCACCTGCTGCAACTCCATCTACAGGATCACCTCCCCCATAGTCCACCACCATTATCACCTGCTGCCACTGCACCAACAGGATCACCTCCCCCGCTGTCCACCACCCCTCCTGCTGCCACTGCACCTACAGGATCATCTCCCACATAGTCCACCACCACCTGCTGCTGCACCTACAGGATCACCTCCCCCATAGTCCACCACCACCTGCTGCTGCTGCACCTACAGGATCACCTCCCCCAAAGTCCACCACCACCTGCTGCTGCTGCACCTACAGGATCACCTCCCCCATAGTCCACCACCACCACCTGTTGCTGCTGCTGCACCTACAGGATCACCTCCCCCATAGTCCACCAACACCACCTGCTACTGCCACTGCACCTACAGGATCACCTCCCCCACAGGCCACCATCACCACCTGCTGCTGCTGCACCTACAGGTTCACCTCCCCCATAGTCCTCGACCACCACCTCTACCTGCTGCTGCTGCACCTACAGGATCACCTCCCCCATAGTCCTCCACCACCACCACCTGCTGCTGCACCTACAGGATCACCTCCCCCACAGTCCACTACCACCACCTGCTGCTGCTGCAGGATCACCTCCCCCATAGTCCACCACCACCACCTGCTGCTGCTGCACCTACAGGATCACGTCCCCCATAGTCCACCACCACCACCTGCTGCTGCTGCACCTACAGGATCACATCCCCCACAGGCCTCCACCACCACCTGCTACTGCTGCTGCACCTACAGGATCACCTCCCCCATAATCCATCACCACCACCTTCTGCAGGTGCTGCTGCTGCTGCTCCTACAGGATCACCTCCCCCACAGGCCACCACTACCACCTGCTGCTGCTGCTGCTGCACCTACAGGATCACCTCCCCCAAAGGCCACCACTGCCACTGCTGCTGCAGCAGGATCACCTCCCCCATAGCCCACCACCTCCACCTGCTGCCACTGCACCTACAGGATCACCTCCCCCAGAGTCCACCACTCCACCTACAGGATCGCCTCCCCCATAATCCACCACCACCACCTGCTGCTGCTGCACCTACAGAATCACCTCCCCCACAGGCCACCACCACCACCACCTGCTGCTGCTGCACCTACAGCTTCACCTCCCCCATAGTCCTCCACGACCACCTGCTACTGCTGCTGCACCTACAGGATCACCTCCCCCATAAGCCATCACCACCACCTGCTGCAGGTGCTGCTGCTGCACCTAGAGGAACACCTCCCCCACAGGCCACCACTACCACCTGCTGCTGCTGCTGCTGCACCTACAGGATCACCTCCCCCACAGGCCACCACTACCACTGCTGCTGCTGCACCTACAGGATCACCTCCCCAATAGTCCACCACCACCACCTGCTGCTACTGCAGGATCACCTCCCCCATAGTCCACCACCATCACCTGTTGCTGCTGCTGCACCTACAGGATCACCTCCCCCATAGTCCACCACCACCACCTGCTGCTGCTGCTGCTGCTGCACCTACAGGTTCACCTCCCCCACAGGCCACCACCACCACCTGCTGCTGCTGCACCTACAGGATCACCTCCCCCACAGGCCGCCACTACCACCACCTGCTGCTGCTGCTGCACCTTCTGGATCACGTCCCCCGCAGTCCACCACTACCACCTGCTGCCACTGCACCTACAGGATCACCTCCCCCACAGTCCACCACCACTACCTGCTGCTGCTGCAAGATCACCTCCGCCATAGTCCACCGCCACCACAACTTGCTGCTGTTGCACCTACAGGATCACCTCCCCCATAGTCCACCACCACCTGCTACTGCTGCACCTACAGGATCACCTCCCCCACAGGCCACCACCACCACCTGCTACTGCTCCTGCACCTACTGGATCACCTCCCGCATAGTCCACCACCACCACCTGCTGCCACTGCACCTACAGGATCAGCTCCCCCACAGTCCACCACCTGCTGCCACTGCACCTACAGGATCATCACCACCTGCTGCCACTGCACCTACAGGTTCACCTCCCCCATAGTCCACCTCCACCACCTGCTACCACTGCACCTACAGGATCATCCCCCTCATAGTCCACCACCACCACCACCTGCTGCTGCTGCACCTACAGGATCATCTCCCACATAGTCCACGACCATCAACACCTGCTGCCACTGCACCTACAGGATCACCTCCCTCATAGTCCCCCACCACCACCACCTGCTGCTGCTGCACCTACAGGATCATCTCACCCATAGTCCACGACCATCACCACCTGCTGCCACTGCACCTACAGGATCACCTTCCCCACAGTCCACCACCACCACCTGCTGTTGCTGCAGGATCACCTACCCCATTGTCCACCACCACCTGCTGCTGCTGCTGCTTCACCTACAGAATCACCTCCCCCATAGTCCACCACCACCACCTGCTGCCACTGCACCTACAGGATCCCCTCCCACATAGTCCACCACCACCACCTGCTGCCACTGCACCTACAGGATCACCTCCCCGATAGTCCACCACCACCTGCTGCTGCACCTACAGGATCACCTCCCCCATATTCCACCACCACCTGCTGCTGCTGCACCTACAGGATCACCTCCCCCATAGTCCACCACCACCACCTGCTGCTGCTGCCCCTACAGGATCACCTACCCCATTGTCCACCACCACCACCTGATGATGGGAGGTATTGATAATGGGAGGTAGTGATGATGGGGGGTAGTGATGATAGGAGGTAGTGATGATGGGAGGTAGTGACGATGGGAGGTAGTGATAATAGGAGGTAGTGATGATGGGAGTTCTTCATGATAGGAGGTAGTGATGATGTGAGGTAGTGATGATGGGAGGTAGTGATGATGATAGGAGGTAGAGATGATAGGAGGTAGTGATAATGGGAGGTAGTGGTGATGGGAGCTAGTGATGATGTGAGGTAGTGATGATAGGAGGTAGTGATGATGGGAGGTAGTGATAATGGGAGGTAGTGATGATGGGAGGTAGTGATGATGGGAGGTAGTGATATTGGGAGGTAGTGATGATGTGAGGTAGTGATGATAGGATGTAGTGATGTTGTGAGGTAGTGATGATGGGAGGTAGTGATGATGGGAGGTAGTGATAATGGGAGGTAGTGATGATGGGAGGTAGTGATGATGTGAGGTAGTGATGATGGGAGGTAGTGATGATGTGAGGTAGTGATGATAGGAGGTAGTGATGATGGGAGGTAGTGATGATGTGAGGTAGTGATGATAGGAGATAGTGATGATGGGAGGTAGTGATGATGGGAGGTAGTGATGATGTGAGGTAGTGATGATAGGAGGTAGTGATAATGTGAGGTAGGTATGATAGGAGGGAGTGATAATGGGAGGTAGTGATGATAGGAGGTAGTGATGATGGGAGGTAGTGCTGATAGGAGCTAGTGTTGATGGGAGGTAGTGATAATGGGAGGTAGTGATGATGTGAGGTAGAGATGATAGGAGGTAGTGATGATGGGAGGTAGTGATGATGGGAGGTAGTGATGATGGGAGGTAGTGATGATGGGAGGTAGTAATGATGGGAGGTAGTGATAATGGGAGGTAGTGATGATGTGAGGTAGTGATGATAGGAGGTAGTGATGATGTGAGGTAGTGATGATGGGAGGTAGTGATAATAGGAGGTAGTGATAATGGGAGGTAGTGATGATGGGAGGTAGTGATGATGGGCGGTAGTGATGATAGGAGGTAGTGATGATGTGAGGTAGTGATGATGGGAGGTAGTGATAATGGGAGGTAGTGATGATGTGAGGTAGTGATGATGGGAGGTAGTGATAATGGGAGGTAGTGATGATGTGAGGTAGTGATGATGGGAGGTAGTGATGATGTGAGGTAGTGATGATGTGAGGTAGTGATGATGGGAGGTAGTGATGATGGAGGTAGTGATAATGGGAGGTAGTGATGATGGGAGGTAGTGATGATGGGCGGTAGTGATGATGGGATATACAACTATAACATAGCTACAGTATATGCACAAAAGCGCATACTTCTAATAAATAATGTAATTAAGAAACATGCAATATTGTTTTTCACTTATGATGCCACACAACTTACTTTACTCTCATGTTTCACCACGCTATAAACATCTTGTATAAAAATCGATGATATTGATATTCATAACAGTAAAATCATTTAATTTATAAATAAGATAATTCATCAAAATAAGTTTGTCAAGTAGCAAGGAGCCATTTTACTTAACAGATGTTTTCTGTATACAAATTTTCGACCGAGAGAGAGAGAGAGAGAGAGAGAGAGAGAGAGAGAGAGAGAGAGTAACGTTTTGAAAATTTTATCTGACGCAGAGCTGAAAAATAATACCCAAATGGATTGATCTCTTAATCTGGTGTTCCGTGTCGGGTTCATCATCAGCGCCATGTATACAGTACGGTTAGTTGACAGGTAATCTGTAATTCTTAGAGGAAGCTCGATCCCGTGTACCGAGTGTTCGGATGTGAGGCTCTTTACCGTGTAACTAAGAGATGCAGGTAACAAGAGATGAAGATGGGGACAATAAGAGGGAGTAAGAAAGGAAGAGAGAGGGTTGAGAAAAAATGAGACAGGCAGACAAGGGGAGAGAGTGAGAGACAGACGGACAGACAGACAAAAAATCATTGAAAAGGAGACAGAGGCAGAATGAGTTTAGAATAAAACGGTAGAACAAATGAAGTGATGGAAAGAAATAGACAAAACAAGAAAATAAGTGAAAGAAATAGATAAAAAACGCTGACAGAAATAGAAGGAAACTGAACCAGGCAGAGAGAGAGAAATATGAACAGGGAGAGAGGGAGAGAGAGGGAGAGAGAGAGAGGCAGAAGTGGTCAACGAGAGAGGGTGAGGAAGAAAAAGAAAGAAGGAAGAGAGAGAGAGAGAGGGAGAGAGAAAGATGAACAGACAGACAAACAGAGAGAAGGACGATGCATGAGGGGAGCAGGTCGCAGCTGCTTGCATGACAGTCCTGGGATAAAAAAACCAGCATGAGAAGCTACGTGCTGAGGGGGTAATATGTCATGCACGGACCTTCTTAGGCAACTCATGCGTGTGTTCAGGTGTTCCGTGTGTTTAGGCGTTCCGTGTGTTCAGGTATTCCGTGTCTTCAGGCGTTCCGTCCGTACAGGTGTTCCATGTGTTCAGGAGTTCCGTGTGTTTAGGCGTTCCGTGTATTCAGGTGTTGAGCGTATTCATGCGTTCCGTGTGTTCAGGTGTTTCGTGTGTTCAGGTGTTCCGTGTGTTCAGGTGTTCCGTGTGTTCAGGCATCCCGTGTGTTTAGGTGTTCCGTGTGTACAAGTGTTCCGTGTTATAGTATTCCGTGTGGTCAGGTGTTCTATGTGTTACGTGTTTTCAGGTGTTCTGTGTATTCAGGCATTCCGTGTATTCAGGCGTTCCGTGTGATCATGTATTCAGGTGTTCCGTATGTTCAGGCGTTCCCTGCGTTTAGGTATTCTGTGCGTTCAGGTGTTCCGCGTGTTCAGGTGTTCCGTGTGTTCAGGTGTTCCGTGCTATAGTATTCCGTGTGCTCAGATGTTCTGTGTTACGTATGTTCAGTTGTTCTGTGTATTCAGGCGTTCCGTGTGTTTAGGTGTTCCGTGTGTTAACGTATTCAGGTGTTCCATGTGTTCAGGCGCTCCGTGAGATTAGGTGTTCCGTGTTATCATGTATTCAGGTGTTCCATGTGTTTAGGCGTTCCGTGTGTTAAGGTGTTCCGTGTGTTCAGGGGTTCCGTGTATCTAGGTGGTCGGTGTGTTTAGGTGTTCTGTGTGTTCAGGTGTTCCGTGTTATAGTATTCTGTGTGCTAAGGTGATCCATGTGTTCCGTGTTCAGGTGTTCCGCGTGTTTAGGCGGTCAATGTCTGAGGAGTAATGCATACACACGTTTTGTGCCCTAATAAAATCAGTGTGTGTGTGTGTGTGAATACAATAATATGAAGCACCTTAATACTAAAAGACCCATTTTCTTATATAATCATGTACTGTATTATTTTCTTGTCATACGCACAACTCTTACACCTACATGGGGCTAAATGGCCCCCTTAAGCTAGTTTGCCATTGGGTTGTGCTTGTAGCGTAGTATTTCTAAGGCAGACGTCGAAATTTAACTTAACCTGACGGGCTCCCTCTAACTGAAGGTCTTCCGTCTTATGCGGCCTGTGAGCACACGAGACCTCAGTCGATATGAAGAGTATTTTATTACAATGTATCCAAAACTTTACCAGGATGTGCAAATAACATCTGAACGTAAATACGAAGTAAACACAGAATAAATAAACACATAAGTTACTTGAAAGCACATAACACCTAAGGACAAGGAACACATCAACACAGCAACACCTCAAACATCTCAACGACCTCAACAGAAAAAAACTCAAACAAGAAACACTATAAGAACAAGGAACATATCAACATAGCAACATCTCAAACAAGGTACACCTCAACACACAAGAGCAACTCAAACAAGGAAAGTTTCAATGCAAAAGAACACCTAAACACAAAAAAATGAAACGAGAAACACCATAATAACAAGGAACATATCAACACAGCAATACCTCAAACAAGGAACACTTTAACCCATAGGAATACATCAACAAGAAACATCTTAAAACACAGGAACATGTCAACCCATGCAACAGGCAACATGTCAACCCATGCAAGTTACCCAAAGCAGTAAACATAAGCACGACACATTGAAAACTCAGACCTAAAGCAAGTGAGCGAGTGACTTTGTGTTACGTATTGGTGGTACGGAACTACAGGGGATTTGGGTCCTATAAAAAACAGCTGATAATACAGGTACAAAGATTGTTATTAGTGAATGATATTTATATTGATGAATGTTCCTCATAACAACCAACACTGTCTTATTTCACTCTGGCAAGATACGATACTAAAAGCACATACATTTCCTAATCACACCAGAGGTTCAAGATGGTATACTGTACTCTGCTTAAATAAAAATATATGACTGACGATAAAAGTACATACGAAAAACAAGAATAATTCACAATTACTTAAAAAAACAAAACAATTCCACGACCACCCAACAGATATACAATAACACCTTTCTCCTTGTAGTAAAATTAGTAGAAAAACTACTACGAAAACAATCACACACCACTTACTCGGTTGAATTAATGACAGTCATGTGGCCGCAAATATAGCGATATAAGTGGCTACGAAAAAGTTACGATGGTATTTACTTAGACAGCAAGTCAAGATGATGTCGCATCAATGAGGACAACTGCATGAGCTGTTCAATGGTCTGGAGACAGTCAAACGTCCTTTAACATTACGAAATGCAAGACCCTACAAATAGGATACTGTATGTATATTATGTATGCTGGATTATATATCATGTATGTATATTATGTATGTGCTCCATTTATGTATTATTTATTCAGCCTAGCTAGCAGCGTGTGGCAATGTTATTACCATATCCCACACGCTTAATTAATGTGCCTGGCGACGCATGGAAGCTGCTAATGTATCACTTGCCATACGTCGCCTATAGCAGTTGACCGGGAGCCTAGTCAAGAGAGAGTGCTGCTCTCCTTTGTGTACATACTCTTATCCAGTAAACCGAACCTACAAAACTATACAGGTGTTTGTGTTCTCTCCTGTATATAGAACTTATTATTCAGAACCTAACATGGCGCAGTGAGTAGTCTTACTGGATAATTACGAGTGATAGTGCAAAGTTTGTAGAAAGCCGGCTAGGGTTCCCTCCCGTCTTGGGTCAAGCCTTGGGTCAACTCCCGCGCGCGTCACCTCGCCTCGAAGCAGATGCAACAACCCCAATCACAACTATTCTGTTTATGACAACTTCCTGGATACTGTCGATAAGTTAAAATCTGTTGGCGTTGTGACAGATCAATCAATCACTTGAAGGCGACGCAACAAGTGGGGGGGATGCCCCAGCAGTAATAATAATAATAAAAAAAAATATATTTGGGAATTATAAAGCGTACCTTTGAATACAATGATAAGAAAATGCTTCTTATTGTATGGATTTTTGTATTCAGGTATGGAAACCCTACCTCCAGAAAGATCTAACACCCATAGAAAAGGTGCAACCAAGATGATTCTTTAACTATGCCATCTCGATTATCCAAGTAAACTAAGGGCCTCAAGACGAACAACTATTCAGAAAAAAGCCCAATAGAACAAATCTCATTAAAACAATTAAAATCTTGAAAGGGAAAACACGAAGGGACAACTTCAAGCTCACCAAGCTATCATGCAGAACGAAGACAAGGAAATACTTCTTCACATAGAGTGACAGAGAGTGATAGATCTATGGGACGTTCTCCCAGCTCAAGCCGTGGAATCGAGAACAGCACTGGGCTTCAAAATAGCCCTAGACAAAATTAACAAGATCAATGGAGGGATCCTACACAGGCCACTGGTCTTCCCTTGACTTGGCCACCTCTAGTAGGTGGCCGTTAGGTAAAGAAGAGGCACACAAGAACAAAAAATAAACTACCCCATATGGTTTGGGATATTAAGGATAGCCACAGGTCTTAAAAGGACACGACAGAGCACGGCACCTCCAGATATCTTGAATTACGAATACAACAAGTGGAGGGCAGCCGAGGACACCTGACTATGTTAATCATTTACTGCTGTTCATTTTACACTTGGAGCACCACTACTACAATTATATGTTAATATTACTTAAGCAATATAAAACAAAATCTGTCCTGAAAGGTATATTACCTTTTTTTATTGGAGATGAAAGATATTTTTTCAGTTACGAGAAACTTCACCTCCTTGAGCGTCAGTCTGAGATTTTTACAAGTCACTGTTCTTCTTCAACTATAAGTCTCTTGGTATTAATTTATCCTCTGTTATGTGCTCTATTCAAAATGTTCCAAGTTTTTACAAACTGGAGTCGAGTACAAGAGATTTTGTTTTGTTTTTTCTGAGCGAGAAAACACACATACACCATAATAATAACGTTTATGACGTCATCAGCCAGGCTTGCTCTCATTGGTCGGAAGTTCTTGTCGAAAAAATTTGAATTTAGTTCATTATTGGAAATATTAATTAATCTTTAAAGCATTAAAATCAGGTTATTACGGAAAATATGCACCTGTGCCCGGATAGGCTATTTCCCGCAAAAACAAAACCAAAACCAAAACTGGCAACTACATCTTGGTTATGTCCATGTTTCATAAGATCAGGAATAATTGTTTAATATTCTGTATGTACTGTATATGCCTTCACTGACTTACTCTTTATAATAGCTCATCTTCTATTCTTTCTTAATTATGATTCATAAAACTACAAGCATAGCAACTATTCAAAAGTTATGGAGCGAATAGTTACATATTTTTTTTTTTGTACGAATTAAAGAGTTAAATCAAAATTCCTAAGTACCAACATAACACAGCGAGGATGTTTCTATATAAATGAATTTAAAACTAATACTCTCTACGATAAACAAATTTGTTATATTCAAGCAATAAATATAAATGATAACACAGGACAACAAATTTTTTATAATTCCCAGTTGCATGAGATTTCTTTACTGTTTCTTACCATTTTTGATCTTCTGATTTCATATTTGAAACCAGTTTTGTTCTGCATGCTCCAGTTTTCATGTAATTTGAGGTTTTACATTCTAGCCGTTTGCGGTCAAATTAATTAATTACACGATTATGGTATCAATAGGGAGATATAATTTTGTCTGTTTTTTCTTTCAGATTTGGTCATGGCTACAAAGAGAAATCAATGTGTGAACAAACCTGATGCCTTCTGTTATATTTGTGGATACTTCACGCTTATTCGTCAGAGGCGCAATATAACATCGTTTGTGAGGCGCGGCTATAAAGCGTACTTCGGACTTACTCCTGGCGACCAAGACAAAAAATGGGCTCCACATGCTGTGTGTCATAACTGCGAAGAAATGCTGCGTGACTGGACAAAAGGAAAACGTAAGGGCTTACCGTTCGGAATTCCCATGACCTGGCGAGAACCGAAGGACCACACAACTGACTGCTATTTTTGTCTGATCAATACGAAGGGTGTTGGCAAGAAAAACAGACATAAAATATCGTATCCTAGTATCCCTTCAGCAATTCGACCTACTTTGCACTCTGATGAGCTACCAGTTCCAGTTTTTAATGGGTTGTCTCCAGCTGAAGAGGAGGGAAGCGACAAAGACCAAGAGAGTGAACATGAAACTCAAGAAATACTTGCAGATTCCGACGATTCTTCTGATGGTACACCAGAGTCATCAACCCCTCAGAAGTTTAGTCAGCCAGAGCTGAATGACCTTGTGCGTGATTTGGGTCTCTCCAAAAATGCAGCAGAAGTTCTAGCTTCTAGGTTGCAAGAAAAGGCTCTACTGAACCAGACCACAAAAGTTTCAGACTTCAGAAAGCGGGAACAGGATTTTGTGCCATTCTTTACAGAGGAGAATAAGTTTGTTTACTGTCATAATATCCCGGGTCTTCTCCAGGAATTAGGGATTCCATTGTATAGTCCAAATGACTGGCGATTATTTCTAGATAGTTGTAAGCATAGCCTGAAGTGTGTGCTACTACATAATGGTAATGTCTATGCAGCTGTTCCAGTGGGTCATTCTGTGTGCTTACGAGAGGAGTATAATGACATTAAAACTGTGATTCACCTGCTAAAATACCATGAGCACAACTGGACAATTTGTGTTGACCTCAAAATGGTGAACTTCCTTCTTGGCCAACAAAGAGGATTTACAAAGTATCCCTGCTTTCTTTGCATGTGGGACAGCCGAGCTAGAGACAGGCATTGGAACCTGAAGGAGTGGCCCTTACGTGAGACTCTGGAAGCTGGTATGCCAAACATTGTCAATGATCCAATCGTCAGTCGAGAAAAGATCATATTTCCTCCTCTCCATATCAAGCTGGGCCTGATGAAACAGTTTGTCAGAGCATTAAATACTGATGGTGAATGCTTCCAACACATAGTCTCTGCTCACCCTGCTTTGTCATTTGAGAAGATAAAGGCAGGTGTGTTTGATGGACCACAAATTCGTGCACTTGTACGTGATCAAGACTTTGTCAGAAAGATGGACGACAAGGAAAGGGGTGCATGGCTTTCATTTGTGGCGGTAATGGAAAACTTTCTTGGTAGTAAAAAGGCTGACAACTATGAAACCCTTGTAGCAACCATGTTGTCAGCCTTTCATGACCTTGGATGCAATATGAGTGTCAAACTCCATTTCCTATATAGTCATCTTGATAGATTCCCTGAGAACCTAGGGGCAGTAAGTGACGAGCAAGGCGAGCGGTTTCATCAGGATCTCAAGACCATGGAAGACCGCTACCAAGGGAGATGGGACAAACATATGATGGCAGACTACTGCTGGAGCATTAAACGAGAGTGCCCTAAGACATTTCACAAACGCAAGAGCTTCAAGCGCAAATTCCTACCTGGCTAAAATGTGATTGGGCTTTGTCTCCTCATAGTAACAAATTTCTTACCTAACAATGAGTTTTATACAAATTTCAACCTTTGTTTTAGATGGAACATGTTTCAAATTGTGTTGTTGAATAAATTTAGAATATGTAATATTTTATTGTTTATTACCCAGCTAATTTAATGACAGTTTAATGACATATTTTTCAAGATAGACGACGAGGTTGTAGTGGACTTCTCCCCTACAACTGCCTAACTGCGTAGCCACGCCACCACCTGTTACCGCCTTCCCTAGCAACCAAGCGTATCCGCATTCCATTGCCCGCCGTATCTTAGCAACGGAACTAGTCACCGGCTACTTCTCGGGTTTTTCCACCATGACTCATAGCCGCTGCTGGGTGTATATAAGCTCTGTCTCTCCATTGAGAGGCATTCTGACCAATCTTCTTGAACAAGCAACATCTCCTCCAGCAAGCTCCACACTGTTAACATTTCATTCAACCAGGAGGCCAGCAACAGGCAACATCTTCTCTAACGGAGCTCCTGCACACATACCTCCTTCGACAAGCTACTCACCGCACGTCTCTACCAAGCAGCCCCTCACCACACAGCACCTCCAGCACCAGACTGTCTATCATATAACTTATATATTATACAAGATAACCACATTAGAGTTTCCTTCCATCCTGAGTGCTAGACAACTTTAATATCTCGATACCCCTACAATGGTGACTCCCGGAGATAAGCACTCACACAGGATGGAGGACGGACGGATCTCTCTGCCGATTTTCAACCACAACGTCGAGGACTGGCTTGACCATGTGGAAGCAGCCCTCGCCGGCTCACGAGCGACCGACGAACAAAAGTATTGCGCCCTGCTTTGTGCCTTACCCACGGAAGTGGCCACGCGGGTCTCACAAACCATTTCCAACCCTCCAGATCACAACAAATTCGCTACCCTGCGGGCTGCCTTGAAGACGTGTTATCAACAGACCAGCCCCAATCTCCTGCAAGATCTATCCTCTACCTCCCTCGGGAACTCAACCCCGGGACGTCTCTGGGAGGAGATGTGTCGGCTGAACTCCCGTCACACAGACAGACTCCCCGACTCTATCCTGCGCCAGCTTCACGCACAAAAGCTACCCACAGAAGTACGCAACATCCTGTCCGCAGTAGATTACTCTACGACACCGGAACTATATGCAACCGCGGCAGATAGAATTTTTAACGAATGCGCTGCTGCACCCCTTGCCGCCACGGTCACACCAGTACCTACCATCGAACTTGTAAGCCGGGTCAACGCCCCTCAGCCGAGCAATTCCTCACAAGACATCAAGGACCTGTTGCAAATTTTGAACCGCAGGATGGACACTGTTGAGCAGTTCTGCTCCTCCATACCCGCTGCTGCGCCGGTTCCTGACTCACATACTACGCCCTACAAGTTCCGACACACAGCAGCCAACCCCCAGCACAACAAATTTACCCTCTGCTGGTATCACCAGACTTTCGGCCGCTATGCTCGAAACTGTGAGCCCTATTGCACCTATTCGGGAAACGGCAACACCGGAGGCTGGTAGACGCCTCAGCCTCCGTCCCTCCAGGCGTCTCATTACTGCGCGTCACCGACCGCACCTCCGGCAAGAAGTTTCTCATCGACACCGGTTCATCGGTCAGCCTCATCCCTCCCTCACTACGAGACAAGTCAAAGCAACCCTCGTATGACCTGTTCGCTGCCAACGGTACCTCCATCGCCTCCTACGGCGTACGCACCCTCGCCTTAGACCTCGGTCTGCCCAAGACTCTGCGTTGGTTATTCGTGATAGCAGACGTGTCTCAACCCATCCTTGGTTTCGACTTCCTCACCTTCCACAAGCTCGGCGTCAAACCAAGTCATCTATGCCTCATTCATGAGCCTACAGCACGCAAGATCCAGGGTTCTCGTGCCAGACACACGGACGCTATCACCTGTCTTGCGCCTTCCAACGAGTTCTCCTCCCTGCTCGACGAATTCAAGGAGCTTTTCTCACCCCGAGTCTCCCTACCCCCACCACCTACGTCGGGAATTTTCCACCACATCGAAACCAAAGGACCACCTGTCTTTTCACGCCCTCGCCGCCTGCGCCCTGAGCTCCTGTACACAGCCAAAGCAGAATTCAACAAACTACTGCAAGACGGCATCATTCGCCCTTCAAGGAGTCCCTGGGCATCGCCTCTTCACATGGTTCCTAAGCAAACACCCGGCGAGTGGAGGGTGTGTGGCGACTACAGAGCCCTGAATCTCGTCACCAAACCTGACAGGTACCCTATTCCGCATGTCCAGGACTTTCACCACAAACTTCATGGCAAGACTATCTTCTCGAAGATCGACTTGGAGCGTGCCTTCCACCAGATCCCAGTAGCACCGGCAGATACCCAGAAGACAGCCATCACCACTCCGTTCGGACTCTTCGAGTACACTTTCATGAGTTTTGGCTTACGCAATGCAGCACAGACTTTCCAGAGGTTCATGGACCATATGCTTCGCGACCTCGATTTTGTCACCGTCTACATTGACGACATCCTCGTCGCATCTTCGACGCCTGCCGAGCACCACCACCACCTACAACTCCTTCTCCAACGCCTGCAGAACAACAACATGAAAGTTCATCCTGCTAAGTGCGTCTTTGGAACCTCGGCCATCGATTTCCTCGGTCACAGAGTCTCGCCCAGTGGCATACAACCCCTACCACAGAAGATAACCGCGATTAGGGAGTTCCCCAAACCTGAAACGGCGAAGAAACTCCGGGAGTTCCTGGGTTTAGTCAACTACTACCACCGCTTCATTGACAAAGCTGCCACCGTCCTAGCCCCCCTACACGACCTTCTCAAGGGACGCCCAAAGAAGTCTCACAAGTCTCTCATGTGGACTCAAGAGGCTACTACGGCATTCACCACTATCAAACAGCACATCACACGCCTCACCCTCCTGGCCCACCCCGCACCTAACGCCCGGACCACTCTCACAACAGACGCTTCTTCTACTGCAGTGGGCGCCGTCTTACAGCAGGAGATCAACGGAACTTTCATGCCCGTTGCTTTCTTCTCACAACGGCTTCAACCACCACACCTCAAGTACAGCGCTTTTGATCGAGAACTCCTGGCCATATACTTGGCTGTCAGACATTTCCAACACTTCCTCGAGGCCCGTCAGTTCACCATCTTCACTGATCACAAGCCCCTCGTCCACGCTTTCGCTTCAGCTTCCCAGTCACATACACCTCGTGTCCTGCGCCACTTGGCTTACATCTCGGAGTTCTCCAGCGACGTCCAACACATTAAAGGCAGCCACAACGAGATCGCCGACGCCCTCTCTCGTTGTATATCCACCATTCTTCCCTCATCTCCACCCATTGATTATGGGCAGCTAGCCGCGGCTCAAGAGAAAGACGAAGACCTGGCAGCTTACAAGACATCCCCCTCAGGCCTCATACTCCAAGAACTCCCTGTTCCTGGCACAAAGATAAAATTGTGGTGCGACGTATCCTGTGGACAGCCTAGACCGTTCGTGCCTCACGTCCACCGCCGCGCTGTTTTCGACCGCATCCATGGTCTCAGCCACCCGGGTGTGCGGGCCTCCCAGCGCCTCCTCACGCAACGTGTCGTCTGGCCCGGCATCAAGTCTGATACTAAGAAATGGGCTGCCCAGTGCCTAGCCTGCCAGTCCTCCAAAATACATCGTCACATACGGGCCCCCTTACAAGCCTTTCCTATTCCCAAAGGACGTTTTCAAGTAGTACACCTCGACATCGTGGGACCTCTTCCATCATCCTACGGTAGCACCTACATCTTCACCTGCATCGACCGTTTCACCAGGTGGACAGAAGCAATTCCCATGCCCAACGCTACAGCAGAGACTACTGTCCGCGCCTTCATGTCCGGTTGGGTTTCCCGTTTTGGCCCCCCCGCTACCGTAATCACTGACCGAGGAGTACAGTTTGAGTCACAACTCTGGCAGCACCTCCTACAGTTCCTCGGCACGTCTAGACAACGCACTACAGCATACCACCCTCAAGCCAACGGCATGGTAGAACGTTTTCACCGGCAGCTGAAGGACGCACTCAAGGCACAGCACGACCCTTACAGCTGGACTGATGCGCTTCCCTTAGTGCTCCTCGGCATCCGTGCGTCACACAAGGAGGATATGGGCTGTAGCCCAGCAGATCTGACACTAGGCGAGCCCCTTCGGCTACCCGGGGATTTCTCACTCCCTCCTGATCCCAATCAGGCCACTCCAGCCGTTCGTCACGACTTACTCCAAAAGCTACGACAGGCAGTTTCTGCATTCAGAGCTACTGCTCCACGCCAGCCTACTCGGCGCCCTGAACACATCCCTCCTGCACTACTCACAGCCGAGTATGTTTTCGTCAGGCATGATGCTCACCGCAACCCATTACAACGCCCCTACGATGGACCCTTCCAGGTCGTTACCCGTTCTGCAAAGTTCCTGACAATTATCCGGAATGGCAGACATGACACCGTCAGCATAGACAGAGTCAAACCGGCCGCCTTACCCGTCGGGCCCCCAGCCCAGCAGCACCATCAACAAACTACGCCTGCACCAGTCCACCCGCAGTTACCACCGGCAGCAACACCACGCCCACGACATTTCTGGGCACCCTCTTTTCACCCTCATGTACAACCTGCTCCTGTCATAGAACCTGAACCTGTAGTAAGCCTCCCTCCTATCATAGAACCTGCTCCTGTCATAGACCCTCCTCCTGTCATAGAACCTGAACCTGCTCCTGCCATGGACCCTCCTCCTGACGCAGCCCCTGCAGCAGCAGGAGCACAACAACCATTGCTTGTACAACCTCCTCTAATCCCAAACCCTCTTTCTCCTCCTAATTCTCCCACAGGTTTTGTGTCACTGGACGGAGTTGTTACACGTAGCGGTCGAGTCGTACATACACCTGCCCGGTATGTGTTATGTGTGGGACACAACCCGGACAACATCCAGCCTCCCGCCGCGCCGGGAGGGGAGGGGGAGTATTGTAGTGGACTTCTCCCCTACAACTGCCTAACTGCGTAGCCACGCCACCACCTGTTACCGCCTTCCCTAGCAACCAAGCGTATCCGCATTCCATTGCCCGCCGTATCTTAGCAACGGAACTAGTCACCGGCTACTTCTCGGGTTTTTCCACCATGACTCATAGCCGCTGCTGGGTGTATATAAGCTCTGTCTCTCCATTGAGAGGCATTCTGACCAATCTTCTTGAACAAGCAACATCTCCTCCAGCAAGCTCCACACTGTTAACATTTCATTCAACCAGGAGGCCAGCAACAGGCAACATCTTCTCTAACGGAGCTCCTGCACACATACCTCCTTCGACAAGCTACTCACCGCACGTCTCTACCAAGCAGCCCCTCACCACACAGCACCTCCAGCACCAGACTGTCTATCATATAACTTATATATTATACAAGATAACCACATTAGAGTTTCCTTCCATCCTGAGTGCTAGACAACTTTAATATCTCGATACCCCTACAAGGTCAATAAGACGAAGACGAAATTTTGAAATTTCAAAATACCTTGATTGCAAAAAAACTAGAGCTTACAGAAAGAAACTAACTTCAGATATGAGATCAGCACACCCAAATTAGGTAGAATCAAGTGTTTATAGCAATGCAACAAAAACTTTGTTGACCAGTGATAATTCAACTAGGAATGTATCAGATCTTTCAGCTGTTTTTAATTTTGATTACAAACGAAAACAATAGTCGTGATTCATGTCGATAAGTTATCAATAAATTAAAAAACAGGACAAAAGAGATTATTAATAACAAAATCATTGAATAAGTTGAATACACTTAACTGCATAGTACTGATTTTCCGTAATAATCTGATATTAATGCTGTACAGAATAATTAATATTTCCAATAATGAACCAACTTATAAGTTTTTCGACAAGAACTTCTGACCAATGAGAATAGGCTAGGCTGATGACGTCGACGTCATAGGCGGGAGTTAACATTCTGGTGTGTGTGTGTGGATGTTTCTCGGTTAGAAAAAAGATAGAATCTCGCGTACTTGAACCATTAAAAAATTAATATTTTAAACCGTTGACATTACTGAAGATAAGTTGTCACCGAACGACTTAATTGTTGAAGATTTTAGTAAAAAGGAGAAAATTTACTTTTGAACTTCTCTGACTGACACTTCACAAGGTGTTGTTTCTCAACGCTGAAACAACTCCCATCATCTACAAAATATACACAAGGTAAGATACGTTTTCGGGAAAGAACTTTATATGGTATAATAAACTAGGACTAATAATGGTGATAATAGGGTATTTATGATCGAACAGTAGTTGGGGCTGAAACTGAAAATTTACCGATAATAGTTCTTTCTTCGGAGAATCAGGTTGTTTCCCATATTGAAATTCAATTTTTAAGGTAACGCGATATTAAAAGTTGGTATAAATCGAATGGCGGTGTTGACTGAATAATTACCGTATTTAGTTATAGATAAATGCAGTATCAGATTGAATATATACAGTATAGCCAAGGTGTTATAGTTAGTTGTCTCTACACCTTGTCTTACACTATGGACAATATAGTCGCTACTGATCTCTCTCTCTCTCTCATGTTCAGAGTTATGCAGTAATACTTTCTGTACCTCGAGCATAAAACACTCAACCAATTATAATGACAAGACACCCCCCCCCCCCCCCCACACACACAGTGACCATGGTAGCATCACCACCACCCGCCTCACTATCATATGAACCTCTACCTGGCGTTTATGCCCCACAAACACCAGGTACTGTCAGGTCCAGCCGTACGAGGCCCTGAATGTTATCAAATTTACGTCGGGTAGAGAAACTTAACACCAGGGGATAAAGACCAATGTTAATGGGTTATGTTGGGGGCGGTCGATGGGGGATGGTCTCAACTACTATTTCTTTAAGGATAAAAATCCCTGTGGATAAAATCTCAGCGGATAGGATACCCAAGTGAAGGGAATCCTACCGAGGGAAAGCATTGCTGCATATTATCCCCAGTCAAGGAAAACCCTCAGAAGGGATGCTCTATATAGGTTTCAAGAGAAGCTTATAGTATTTATTCCTAGTGGAGAAAATGCCAGATTGAGAGAGAGAGAGAGAGAATAACACAATAAGCATAAAACTGGAACTGATACTCATACAAGGTTTTCTTTCCTCTCTCCTCTCTACGTTCTCTCCCCACTTTCATCACTCCCCTCTTCCCTATCTCTCTCCCCGCTTCCCTCTCTCCATTCTCCTCGCCTGCCTTTTCCCCTCCCCTTTACCCTCTGTTCCGTGCAATTTCCCCTCGCCCAATCTCTCTCTCCCATTTGTCCTCCCTCCTCACTCTCTCCCCTTCCCCTCCCTCTTCTTTCATCCTTCCCTCCCTAACACTTCCCATAACAACTGTGCATGTTCAACAGTGATGTAACAATGACATGAAAATCTACTTCACTCATGCATAAGAAAACAAATTGACGCAGAATTCACACGATGATGGGAGGGGAGGGGAGGGGAAGGGAAGGGAAGGGAGAGGTGTAATATCTTGCCTCACCATAAACAAACAGTTGACTTATTCAACTTCTTAGATGGAAAATTCACCAAACTCAGCACTTTAAACCTACTATTTTTCCCAATTTCTTCCTTGAGTACATATTTTTCCAGGGATGAAAACACACAATTCGCCTCGCAAATAACTCAGTCTCAACCTATTCCAACTTCATTGAGCACAAGAGATGAAACTTACCTTCAGATTTACTAATAGAAACTAGAACATTTTCCCCAATGTCTAGAACAATGATAAAGAGTTCTATATAATTTCTGATCGTTGTGGACATGTGTAATTACCAACATCATTACGTGTTTTAAAGACTTCAGCTGTATGTCTACACTGTCTACAGTATGTATATTGCTTGTACAGTACGTGCTGAATCATTGTGAACATGTAATACGATTTTACTAAATAACTATCTGAACAACGATGTATGTATGTATGTATCCAGGCACTTTAGCTTAACTCTCAGCTCACAGCGTAAGGAACGTTTGCTGCCTCACCGACTCAAACACGAGACGTTTTTCTTCACTCTAGGGACACGAGATGAGATCATTTACCCTATCGAGGCCTGCAAAGTGAGGAACATTTTCCCACCTAATGTGTGTAAACTTTCTCACACTTTCTCACCTTAAACAACAGAGTGAGAGAGACGGTGGGTGGGTGTGTGTGTGAGTGTAAACTTAACAATAATAAAATAAAGTACCACGTCAGATAATTACGTCAAGAATCAAACAGAAGTTAAATTTCAAGAGACAAATGAGATTCAATGAGCGAAAAACTAATTAAAAACTAAAATGTAAAGTTTCACGAATTGTCATAAAAAATAAAAAGATGATTGATAATAACTAGAGATCCATGAAATTAGATCCAATCAGAGTAGACAGATTGAATTATGAACAGCGACCGACAACATTTTTAGGGGACCTTAAATCTAGCGATTAAAGTTATCTTAAACTGAGTGATGGCAACCCTACCATACAGTACATCATACGAGTAACAATACATACATACACAACAAGACAAAGACATCATACACAGGAGCTGCCTCGTTATACACCATACACAACACTGTATACTCCTACTATACTGTACACTGGTGTATAAAGAAAATGTTGACTCTTTTTAGTTTGTAAAATAGAAATAAACAACTTGAGATAAATAAAACTGTGACCCGTTTTCACAGCCATACCTAACCTAACCTAACTTAACCTAACCTAACAATCAAGTGGTGATATTTATAAACTACATTCCCGATGAACTTCAAAATAAATCGTAACTTAATTATTTTGGGTGTAAGAAATAACCAAAAACAATTTACGGACAAAACGTTGATGTATTGAAGTAAAAGTTCGTAATTATGGGGGAAATTGTCCAATATATAAAGGTAAGATTTAGTAATGAGTAAAGATCCTATGCACGAATATGTAAAACCTGAAATATTAAATAGAAAAAGATTTGACTCAATGTGACTCCTAAGTACGTAGAGAAATAAGTGTAAGAGAATGAGTAGAACAAAATAACAATACGCAGGGGAGGGGGGGGGGGGGGGTCTTAACTTATAAGTGATAAATGACCAACACGATAAAGACACAACTAACATGTAATACACAGAATAGGAGGGAGGTGTACATGGTTTATTTCAAGAAGCTTCACTACCTCTGCTGTTTACCTACCTACACACACACACACACACACTCCGGCACCATATGAAATTTTCGTTTTTAAATACATAACATAACTGTCCACCTGTATCATCATTACCCGGGCGAAACAATTTGGTGGATCTGGCCAAAGGAATTAATAATAATGGAACATGCATTACAATCCTCGAAGATAAAATTACTTCGTTAGTAATTACGTTACCTGGTGGTGTTAACGACCAATTGACACGCAAACGTAATTAACAGGATAACAAGGCGGGAATATGTTCTATTCTGGTTTATTTTCAGATTACCGTTGATATGTGTAGTGAAATGGGAGGATCTTACAGTAAGGTGAAGATTGTTAGTCCTCCTTATTACGCGCGCACACACACACACACACACACACACACACACACTTGATGTTACGTAACTATTTTGTTAATTATTTCTCAATAGTTTATACATATTTAACAACATAAGGGGAACTGTCGTACAAAGATATATTACTGGTGTTTAATTCAGATGTTTCCAAGAATTATGTCAGATCATGAGAGAGAGAGAGAGAGAGAGAGAGAGAGAGAGAGAGAGAGAGAGAGACACGTGTATCTAACTCCGTTTTACCTCAGAGAGAGAGTCTGTCTGTGTCACGTGATGGTAAACATGTTATATAAGGTTAGGAAAGCTGAAATACTTATTAAAGTGATATGTGATAAATAACATTGATTAATCAGCTATGTTATTCAGAAACACATAAATAATGTGTAGCGATAAACATATACAAAAACTATATATTTTCTTTTATTGGTGATATGTCGTTATATAGACAATGTGATCGTTTAATATGTCGTAATATAACACTGTAATCGTTTAATATGTCGTAATATAACACTGTAATCGTTTAATATGTCGTAATATAACACTGTAATCGTTTAATATGTCGTAATATAACCACAGTGTAATAGTTTAAAATTTATGAAAACTTAATACCTTAATTCAGCCAAATGCCATAAGAGAGACGAGACCTGTCAGACAATAAGCCTGATTGAATAATTTCCTCAGTAACATACAAGTGAACCAAACTTGGGTACTACACAACTACAGTATCACTCAATGACTTATTTTACACTATATCTACTACCACTTAACATTTCTATATCAGTTGAACAACCATCACTCAACCTTGTTCCATTTTATTTAAAGTTCGTTAATCAATAAGAGGAATTATTATCACAACACAAGCATTCATTAATCAGTCTCCATTGTGAATCATTTTGCTAGGGTGTGTGGGAGGATTACGCTGGATAATAACTTTAGTGTTTTGTATATCCAGAAGAATCTTAACTCCAGCTTACTCCAACTAATAACTAACCTAATCTAACACAACCTAACCTAATCTAATCTAACCTAACCTGAAAAATCTCCACGACAACTTACTCCAACTAATAACTAACCAAACATAAGCTAACATAATTACAGACAGACACACACACACACACACAAACCATAAATATGTTATATGGAACATAAATATAACTTCCAAAATCACTCTCATATACTTCCTAACCGCGGCCTGACGAAATAGTACACCTGTAACGTTCTGTCAGGGCTCAGGACGAGGCTCCTCCTTACTGATCATCTATATGTGTGTGTGAGTGTGAGATGTTTCCTAGTATGTAATAAAAAAGGCGGGGATCCGCTTTTGAATTTTGCCACATACAGCGGCTAGTTTATTGTGCACCCATATTCATCCCGTGAACGGTAGCGTAGGCAGATTATAGTTAAACAGTAGAAGTCAGAATATTATGGCACTGAATGTTAAAAACAATGTATTTCCAAAAAATTATTTGTTTAGTTGTGTACAGTACATCGCCCTCTCCCTCAACCTGCCATTATTCAATAAATTATTTGTTCCCTCGTTCTAACAAGAGATACACGATAACATATCCTATTTGAAGATAAAAATACACTGTCCAGGAAGAGTCATAACAAACTTGGGGGTTATCTGAGAGAGAGAGAGAGAGAGAGAGAGAAACAATACCTTCTACAGTACAATTATATAGTATGACCACCATGACCCACGGAGATCTGTACCTCTTGGCTCCTGACCTCTGTTGACCTTGTGTATACTCACCCAGTTGACCTTTCCTGCCCTATCTCGCCCATTCCTCCTACAGTCAAGGGCTGGGGGGCCGAGGGGGAGGGGGGGGAACGGAGGGGAATGGTTCTGTAAGCATAGTTGAGGTTAGGTTAGGTTCAAATGAGTGATAGATCAGGTCCCATGGTTAGTTTATCTCTCTCTCTCTCTAACACATATATATCCCTATTCTGTAAAATCGTGTGGTTATTTATATTTACTCACTGTTGATATTCTGGGAGAGAGAAAGAGAGAGAGAGAGATGTAGATTGAGAGAAAGATATTATTGAGAGAGTAGACGAGGGAAATAGACTGGAGAGAGAGAGAGACAGAGAGAGATATGTGAATTAGTGTTTACTCCCACTCATAAGTATAGTATTAGTTAACTTATATTATACAGGGTCTCCAGTCCACATTAAAATGAAAACAACTTTGTAAAACCTTATAAACTTTTGATTGAATGATAACAGATTAATATCCACACACACACATTATAGTCAGTCTCTTCGAGTTTCATTTGGTGTATGGGTATATATCGTTTGGGTATAAGGTATAAGGCATCATTCGGGAGAGGTCAGGTCAGGTCAAAGTAAAGGTAAGGTCAGGGTAGGTGATCTCAGTGGCCAGGAAACGTGAATTTTTAAGTTGGGATGAATATTTTTTTTTTGGGGGGGGGGGAGCGAGTATGATTTTATATGATGGTGATGAAGGAAGGAATAGAGGGAGAGATGGAGAGGAATTATGAAGGAGGGAAGGTTGAAGGAAAGATGAGAATAGGAAAAGGAAGGGAGGAAGGAGACAGGGAAAATTGAAAAACTGATAAAGATGATGCAAGGGTGAAAATAAAGAGGATGGCGAGGAAAGAAAGAAGGATAGAGGGAAGGAAAGAAATCACGAAAATTTTAAATGAAGAAATGAAGACGAAAATCAACAAAAAAATTAAATAAAAGAAGAAATAATCATGAGAGAAGAAAGAAGAGAAATTGCTGGATTGACAAACACGACAGCCACACGGACACGACGACAAGAGATTATGTTAATTTGAGAAAAACTTGGTGGTTGTGATGTGTCTGTCTGTCTCTTCCTGTTGGTGTAGGATGATAATAAGCTGCTTAGATCTCTCTCTCTCTCATATCTACTTCAGGAGACGTGTGTGTGTGTGTGTGTGTGTGTGTGTGTGTGTAATAATAATAATAATAATAATAATTAACGGTTTATTGAAAAAGCATGGCAGCCGGAAGGCTGAAAATATACAATTACATAATCGGGGAATGGTTCTCTTGATTTACAAATGATGTACAAGTAACATAAGTAATACAAATATGATATATAATAATTAGGTGTTGATAATTTTTACAATGGTTGGGACTGGGCTGTTCTTGTAGCAATCAGTTCGTGCTCGTATGGGCTGGATGCGGTTGGGCAGGTGTGTGGCCACGTGGCCAGGACAGTAGCTTGGGGCAATGCAGGTGTGCTCCATCCTTCAGGTTAGGTCAGGTGGAGCCGTGAGGTCAGGTCATGTTAGGTCAGATCCAGCCACAATCAGTATTGCTGTATTTTTGTGCTTTTCCTTCGAGTTGAAATTGTCACTTTTGTATATCACTTGTGAGTTGATCGTCAATCTTTGCACTGAACTGTTGGTGTGAGGATGTTGATAAATCCGGATGGGAAGGAGGAGATGGGGGAGGGGAGGGCCCGACAGACCGGGCTGGCAGCTGTCTCCATGATCAAGAGACCACGGCCGCGTTAGCGGGCAGCGCCGACTACAACGTCCTTACCCTATGAAGGCTGAGGTGTGTGTGTACGTTGGCGACACACGGTGTAATTGTCAGCTTGCTCGCCTCGCAAGCGAATGAACCCGGGTTCCATTTCCGGGCAGGGTGAGACCATGAGCAAGTTCCTTTGCGTCATTTACCTCTATCTACCCAACAGTAATTGGGGACCTGGATGTTAATCGATTCGCGCGTCGTTTTACGGGGTAATGGTTAGCCAGTGCAGTTGGCCACGGACTATTCCTTGACACTGGGTCACTCAGCTCATTAACTCAGGGTGTGGTTGTTGTGTTGGCGACAGCTTCAACACCTTAAACAAATTCACGCCTAGGTGGCCCTTGGGCCTGGCCATTCTCATTACAGGAGGGGCAACCATTATAATAATAAAAAACAAAAAAAAACGATCATCAACTTCAGGTACACCAATCATCCTTGTAAAAAAATCCTGATTGAATAATTTCCTCAGTAACATACAAGTGAACCAAACTTGGGTACTACACAACTACAGTATCACTCAATGACTTATTTTACACTATATCTACTACCACTTAACATTTCTATATCAGTTGAACAACCATCACTCAACCTTGTTCTATTTTATTTAAAGTTCGTTAATCAATAAGAGGAATTATTATCACAACACAAGCATTCATTAATCAGTCTCCATTGTGAATCATTTTGCCGGGGTGTGTGTGGGAGGATTACGCTGGATAATAACTGTAGTGTTTTGTATATCCAGAAGAATCTTAACTCCAGCTTACTCCAACTAATAACTAACCTAATCTAACACAACCTAACCTAATCTAATCTAACCTAACCTAACTTGAAAAATCTCCACGACAACTTACTCCAACTAATAACTAACCAAACATAAGCTAACATAATTACAGACAGACACACACACACACACACACACAGACACACATAAACCATAAATATGTTATATGGAACATAAATATAACTTCCAAAATCACTCTCATATACTTCCTAACCGCGGCCTGACGAAATAGTACACCTGTAACGTTCTGTCAGGGCTCAGGTCGAGGCTCCTCCTTACTGATTATCCATACGTGTGTGTGAGTGTGAGATGTTTTCTAGTATGTAATAAAAAAGCGGGGATCCGCTTTTGAATTTTGCCACATACAGCGGCTAGTTTATTGTGCACCCATATTCATTCCGTGAACGGTAGCGTAGGCAGATTATAGTTAGACAGTAGAAGTCAGAATATTATGGCACTGAATGTTAAAAACAATGTATATTTCCAAAAAATTATTTGTTTAGTTGTGTACAGAACATCGCCCTCTCCCTCAACCTGCCATTAGTTCAATAAATTATTTGTTCCCTCGTTCTAACAAGAGATACATGATAACATATCCTATTTGAAGATAAAAATACACTGTCCAGGAAGAGTCATAACAAACTTGGGGGTTATGAGAGAGAGAGAGAGAGAGAGAGAGAGAGAGAAACAATACCTTCTACAGTACAATTATATAGTATGACCACCATGACCCACGGAGATCTGTACCTCTTGGCTCCTAACCTCTGTTGACCTTGTGTATACTCACCCAGTTGACCTTTCCTGCCCTATCTCGCCCATTCCTCCTACAGTCAAGGGCTGGGTGGCCGAGGGGGGGGGGGGGGGGGGAACGGAGGGGAATGGTTCTGTAAGCATAGTTGAGGTTAGGTTAGGTTCAAATGAGTGATAGATCAGGTCCCATGGTTAGTTCTCTCTCTCTCTCTCTCTCTCTCTCTCTCTCTCTCTCTCTCTCTCTCTCTCTCTCTCTCTCTCTCTCTAACACATATATATCCCTATTCTGTAAAATCGTGTGGTTATTTATATTTACTCACTGTTGATATTCTGGGAGAGAGAAAGAGAGAGAGATGTAGATTGAGAGAAAGATATTATTGAGAGAGTAGACGAGGGAAATAGACTGGAGAGAGAGAGAGAGAGAGAGATGTGAATTAGTGTTTACTCCCACTCATAAGTATAGTATTGGTCAACTTATATTATACAGGGTCTCCAGTTCACATTAAAATGAAAACAACTTTGTAAAACCCTATAAACTTTTGATTGAATGATAACAGATAAATATCCACACACACACATTATAGTCAGTCTCTTCGAGTTTCATTTGGTCTATGGGTATATATCGTTTGGGTATAAGGTATAAGGCATCATTCGGGAGAGGTCAGGTCAAAGTAAAGGTAAGGTCAGGGTAGGTGATCTCAGTGGCCAGGAAACGTGAATTTTTAAGTTGGGATGAATATTTTTTTTGGGGGGGGGAGGAGGGGGGGGGGGAAGCGAGTATGATTTTATATGATGGTGATAAAGGAAGGAATAGAGGGAGAGATGGAGAGGAATTATGAAGGAGGGAAGGTTGAAGGAAAGATGAGAATAGGCCTAGGATAAATGAAACTGTAGAATCTCTGACGGGGGCCCAGTTTTTCTCAACGTTTGACCTGGCGGCGGGATATCACCAGATAGAAGTAAAACCTTCAGACCGTCCAAAGACTGCCTTCAGCACAAGCTTCGGACACTTTGAGTACAGGCGACTGCCTATGGGATTGTCAAATAGTCCGGGAACCTTTCAGAGATACATGGAGCGGATTTTAGGGGATAAGATCTTCTCCTCGTTGCTTGTATACCTGGATGATGTGATGGTGTTTTCAAGTACAATAGATCAACATATAGTCAGATTGAGGGAATTATTTTGCAGGATGAGGGAGAATAACTTAAGATTTAAACCTAAAAAGTGTGAAATAATGGCTTCAAAAGTAAGTTATTTAGGATATCAGGTGTCAGCTGAAGGCATCACAGCTGATCCTGAGAAGATTAGGGTAATAAGAGATTGGCCAGTCCCTCAGACGGTGAAAGATGTGCGGTCTTTTGTAGGGTTCACATCATTTTACAGGAAATTTGTTAAAGGGTTTGCCCAAATAGCTGCTCCACTGCATGCGTTGATGCATGGGAAATCTAAGGATCGGGTAGATAGTGAATGGAGAGAGGAGCAGCAACAGGCTTTTGAGAAACTGAAAGACAAGGTGACGCAGACACCAGTGTTGGCTTGCCCAGATTTCACTCAGGAGTTTATATTAGAAACAGATGCAAATTTTCGTGGGCTAGGTGCGGTGCTGTCCCAGCGGAAGGATGGCAGGCTGCATCCGGTGTGCTATGCGAGTCGGGGCCTGAGGAAATCAGAACGTAACATGAACAACTATAGTTCTCGTAAGTTAGAGATGTTAGCACTCAAATGGGCAGTAGTGGATAAATTCAGGGATTATTTGGCAGGGAAACATTTCACAGTCTATACAGATAACAACCCACTCAGTCACTGGGAGAAGGCTAAACTAGGTGCCGTGGAAAGTAGGTGGAATGCGGATCTCGAGCAGTTTAACTTTACTATAGAGTACAAGCCGTGGAAGAATAACATTGTGGCGGATACGCTATCTAGAATCCCGGCGGAACAGGAGGAAGATAGTGAAGAAGAGTATACAGCGATGCATGTACTAGAGGAGAACGGGGCAGGAAGGAAGGAACTGTGGACGATGGATGGGCTGCGTAAGGAGCAAGAAGGCATGGACTATATGACAAAACTGCGAAGATGGTTGGTGGGAGAGCTGCCGGAGGATGAGGTACAGGTAGAGCTCCAAAATGATGATTTCCGCAAGATGTACCGAGCTAGGAAATCCCTGATAGTAAGAGAAGATGTTGTTTGGCATAGAAGACCCGAAGGGAAGAATCTATGGAGGGAGGTGCCAGTGTTAACTCCAAACTTGCAGGAGGCTTTGACTAGAGCCTGCCACGACGAGTTTGGCCATCAGGGGCGAGATCGCACCCTGTCGCTGGTGCAGGAGCGAGGGTTCTGGTCAGGCATGGGAGAAACAGTGCGAGACTAAATAGCCAGCTGCGAGAGGTGTGGAGTGGCAAAAGATGAAGTGCCGAAACCCCAACTGCATGTAGGGACGATTGAAGCTGCCAAACCATTAGAGACACTGGCCGCAGATTTCACCTTGCTGGACAAGCGGCAAGGATTGGAGAATGTCCTGATAATGGTTGACATATACAGTCGTTACACTTGGGCCTTTCCCACCAAAGACCAGAAAGCCTCGACGATTGCAAAGATCCTGGTGAATCGAATCTTCCTGGCAGTGGGTGCACCTGAGCGACTGTTGACCGATCAGGGAAGGAATTTTGGCAGTGCATTGGTCCGACAAACTTGTGCCACCTTTGGGGTGAAGAAAATAAGGACGTCAGCATATCACCCACAGGGAAATGGCATGGTGGAACGGTTCAATCGAACCCTGCACGGTCTGCTGGCCACCCTCGAGGCAGAGGAAAAGAATAGGTGGCCAGAGCATCTGCCGGCAGTGGTGTCACAATACAACGCGACTCCGCATGCCACGACAGGGTTTTCCCCATTCCTGTTGTTTTACGGGAGAGAACCAAACCTGCCGTTTGACCTTAGGCCGGAAGTAGACCCAGAGCCGGTAGATGAGTGGGTGATGGTGATTAGAGACCGGCAACGAAGATTGCAGGAAGCAGTGGAGATCAATGTTCGGAGACGTAAGGAAATAAATAGAAGAAAAAGAGAAGAGAAAGCCCACGAGAGTAGCTGGGAAGTGGGCCAGGAGGTTTTGCTGAGGAACAATGTAAAAATAGGCCGGTGTAAGCTGCAAAACCATTGGTTTGATACGAGATGGCACATTGTTGAGGTCCTAAATCCAAGGCCTGGTTTATATCGCATTGAGCCCAGTGGGGAAGAAGACCTGGAAGCGAGAGTGGAAAACCGGAGCAACTTGAAGGCTGCTCCAACCCTAAGGCATCCGGGAGACCCAGCGATGGATGAATCTGAGGAGGAAGACGAGGAGCCCCCACTCCAGATGAGCAAGATGAAGAGAAGAAGTTCAGAGAGGTCGATCGAGCCTGCAACTGAAAGACGAAGCCGACAAATTACAGTTTAGGTTGCAGTGTAATGAGAAGGGGCAGGTTGTCGAGGGTGAGTTGGAGGAGTTGTGAGTAGGGCAGGGAGGATTGGAGAGATGGTTAGGTCAGAGATGTGCGTTGAGTAGTGGTTGCTGTCATGAGCGGGATTGAGTTGCTGTCATGAGCGGGATTGAGAGTACGGTTGTAATGTCCAGGGCCTCACTAATATGGACTGGTACATTGTCAGAGGGTTGGTCTGCCGGCATGAGGTTCGGAGACGTGGACTGAGTATTTTTTTGACACTGGTTCCTCTTAGCTCAAGGGCCAGGCAAAAGGAGAGCATGTTTGTTTTGGACTGAGTATTGTTTTGACACTGGTTCCTCTTAGTTCAAGGGCCAGGCCAAAGGAGAGCATGGTTGTTTTGGGCTGGTATTTTTTTTGACATTGGTTCCTCTTAGTTCAAGGGCCAGGCAAAGGAGAGCATGTTTGTTCTGGGCTGGTATTAATTTTGACATTGGTTCTCTAGTTAAGGGCCAGGCAAAAGGGGAGCGTGATGTTCTGGTTGGTTATGAGTTGGGCTAGGAAGAAATGGGGAAGAAATGGAGTTGCTAGCTGCGAGTGGAATAGTACAGAGTTGAAGGTGGGTTCTAAGTTGTTCTCTCAGCACATGAGGGCAGTGCTGTTTTCTTTTAGGGGGGTCGAGTGTTAGCGGGAGAGAAAAGGAGAGAAGAGAAGACGGGAATGCTGCGTTTAGCAAAAGGGGTAAGATGCAGTTTCTTAGAACAAATTTTAGGGGGGTCGTATGTATGTTTTCTCAGCACATGAGGACAGTGCTGTCTTTTTTAGGGGGGTCGATTGTAATATTCAGAAATTTCAGAGTGATTTCGAATGCCCCGCCATTGGCAACACTGAGCGTTCAAGGTCATGGGAGGGGAGAGAGCGCTCCCGGCTCATAGCGAGAGATGGTGGAACTAGGCCTATATGATATTAAATGTAGTTTACCGATTTAATAATGATGCGATTCATGAAGTAAGGGACTATTATTGAATTTTAAATTATTATAGATCGTTTAGCAGTCTGAATAATGTTACGGGTGTCCCAAGGAGTTATTAGTTAGGCGGAAAATAGGTCACGTAGACCTAAGCTGACGCCTTGAGAGGACGCGACCCGGCCTCTCTCTCAGTCCCGGATAGCACTCACACAAACAAGACGTCCCTGCGCGTCTGTCCCAGAAATAGTCACGTGGCCTAGTCACCTGTGCTGAAATATTGCAGTATAACAAGTAAGTCTCATTCGATCTCAGACAGGGTTAGATAGGGCAGTGATAAAGTAAACTAGAGCTAACAGTTAGTTCATTTCAGGGTTTCCGTCAGAACCCACTTGACTGAAGTTGACCGGAGTTGACTGCGAGAGATTGACTGCCGTTTGAGACTGCCGTTGATGATTGAGGGTGGCGATTGTCGCCATTGGACCGATCAAAGTAGGCCTGTCACTGTTTAGCGGGGTAGCAAAGGATCTCTTGAGTGAACGAGTGCTCCCGACAACTAAACGACACGGGACCAGCAGTGGGTGATCAGTTCTTACCACTCCGGGCACATCACCACATGTCCCAAGCTGCTAGTGAAACCCTCTTGCTACCGGGACGCTAAAGCTTCTCTCAACTGTACAAGGTCTGATTGGCTCACTCCCGTCCGCTTTATGGACGCACTGGGAGTACACTGAGGCTATCTGAGTAGACTAATGGTCACACACTGAGACCGTGAGTCTAGGTCTCTAGGAGATACCTGGAGGAACATTTTCCCTCCCTTATTACGGGTGTAGTTTAATAGTTTCTCGATAATTTTGATAATATTGTTTTGAATGTTTGTGCCATCAAGTGGAACCAGAGTGATACTGTGATTTGATTCTTTTAATGCCTCTGATTGTTCTTCATAATTCTGATCTCAGGTATAACCTTGTTCCCCAGAGTAGTGGTTAGGTTAGGTTAGGAAGTGTGCATCTGTTGGGGTGCTATAATTTTGTTGAGTGCCCTTAAGGCCTATTCATTGTAGAGTATTTAATTTCTTATTTTATTACCATTTCCTCAGTGACTGATATAATTTTGTTGAGTGCCCTTAAGGCCTATTCATTGTAGAGTATTTAATTTCTCATTTTTATTACCATTTCCTCAGTGACTGATATAATTTTGTTGAGTGCTCTTAAGGCCGGTTCATTGTGCAAGCAACATTTCTTAATACTCCAAATTTATTGTTGCCTGAGTTTCTAATAATTTCTAGATCCTGTATAACTTTTATTCCCCAGAGTAGTGTTTAAGTTCAAGTTAAGAGGTGCGCATATTGGTGTACCATTATTTGATTGTGTTTGTAGTGTTGGAGGGAATATAAGTGTCTAAATTTAACAGTGTGTCTCATTCATCCCAGTCACAGACGCTATCCTTCCACGGGTCACGGACAATTTATTTGTTAGTAGATTTATGTGTTCTTGTGCTGGTTCGGGATTTTTCTCAAAGGGGCGCTTCCACTGCCATTACCATCCATTAATTTTAAATATACCCCAAGTCAAGTGAGAAATTAAAGTCCAGTAAATTACGACCGGTTACATATATATATATATATATACATATACATATATATATATATATATATATATATATATATATATATATATATATATATATGCTGATAACCACCAGGAAAGAAGAAAACACGAAGTTCCCAAGCGCTTTCGTGTAATTCACATCTTCAGGCGTGAGTACAGACTGTACTAACCCCTGAAGATGTGAATTACACGAAAGCGCTTGGGAACTTCGTGTTTTCTTCTTTCCTGGTGGTTATCAGCATATACCTAGATCACGCACACCTACAGTGATTTACTTGCATATATATATATATATATATATATATATATATATATATATATATATATATATAATCAACGACCTCACCAGCCAGGACTCGAACCCTGGACCTACTACATGGGACCAGGGAACATTACCGACCATGCCACAAGGACACTAAAAGCAGTTCTAGACTATGTTATATTTCACACAAAGCTTGTTCATCGAGCTGATGGCGCCGTGAACCTCCCATTGGAAACTGCCCGTGCCACATATGTGGATGTCAGTAGCATTTTACCGAATCCAGCTACTGACATCCACATAAGCGGCAAGGGCAGTTCCCAATGGGAGGTTCACGGCGCCATCAGCTCGATGAACAGGCTTTGTGTGAAATATAACATAGTCTAGAACTGCTTTTAGTGTCCTTGTGGCATGGTCGGTAACATTCCCTGGTCCCATGCAGTAGGTCCAGGGTTCGAGTCCTGGCTGGTGAGGTCGTTGATTATATGTTCAATGTCCGCGTGTTATATGGACTAAAAATGAAGTATATATGGTACCTCGTGTTTCATACCAGCTGGATTCGGTAAACTGCTACTGTCATCCACATAAGCGGCACGGGCAGTTCCCAATGGGAGGTTCAAAGAGCCATCAGCTCGATGAACAGGCTTTGTGTGAAATATAACATAGTCTAGAACTGCTTTTAGTGTCCTTGTGGCATGGTCGGTAACGTTCCCTGGTCCCATGCAGTAGGTCCAGGGTTCGAGTCCTGGCTGGTGAGGTCGTTGATTATATGTTCAAAGTCCGCGTGTTATATGGACTAAAAATGAAGTATATATGGTACCTCGTGTTTCATACCAGCTGGATTCGGTAAAATGCTACTGACATCCACATAAGCGGCACGGGCAGTTCCCAATGGGAGGTTCACGGCGCCATCAGCTCGATGAACAGGCTTTGTGTGAAATATAACATAGTCTAGAACTGCTTTTAGTGTCCTTGTGGCATGGTCGGTAACATTCCCTGGTCCCATGCAGTAGGTCCAGGGTTCGAGTCCTGGCTGGTGAGGTCGTTGATTATATGTTCAAAGTCCGTGTGTTATATGGAATAAAAATGGTGTATATATATATATATATATATATATATATATATATATATATATATATTGAAATTTTTTGTTAAGGAATTAATCAACTTTATTCTTATTTATTTATTTTTTACACGAACGGTGTCAACCCTAATTCTTGTGGTTATTATGCATATTTAGTTGCATATGTATTTCAACCGCATATTGGAACGCTTTGTTATTTTGTGCATATAGTTTGCATAAATATTAGTAATACAATTTTAACTCATTTCATTATCTTACATATGTATTTGCCTACATACCACTTGCATACTTCTTTGTTGTTTGTTTTCCGAATGTACAGTATATGTGGGGACACGTGCCCATGTTTTCACATGTGTCTGACTTGTACCAGCGCGTGTAAATTTGATGAGGCTTGGGGGTTGTGGCCGACAGGAGGGTCAGTAAATATTTTCCCATAAACTAAAGCAAAACATAAAAGTAAAAAAAAAAATCCGCAGAATCGTCCTGCAATTTCGATACACGTTCACAGATATCGTTTAAAAGGCTTTGGTAAACTGGTGTCCCTGATGTATCCAGCGCTAATGTCCGGTGCCAAATCCAATTTATGAAACAATGGGTAAAAAATAATTGGACACAATCAACTATACTGCTGCAGCTGTTTACGTATGAATGAGTTCCCTTTATGTGAATGGTGTCACCGTTTCTATTTTGAGGTTGATTTTTTTCTATATAGATGATGGGTTTAAGTTCTACTTTTAGAATTAACGAGTTTGACATTAAACAAATTGCTATTTAAGGTTAGACTGAAAGACAGTGAAAGATTAAGCTTTTGTTAAAGATGGTGACAATTAGTTTGATTGATATTATATTCTACACATTTTCACTTCACCATTCCCCAGCTGTGTCGACTGGCCATTGAAGTTAAAGTATGGATAAAGAGAGGCTGTGTTGAGAAAACATCCCTCATACACTATCAACACTATCAGTCGGGTCAACTGCAGTTCAGTAATATACTGAATGATTTAATATAGAACAAACCGAATTAAATAATCTGGAAAATATTGCTAAATATACCGAAAAAGAACAAATAACAATAAAAAAATGTTACGGATGAAAGTCAGTTTTGTTGGTTGATCTGCTGGTGAATGTGTAAGAGTGGTCGGGAGTAATAGTGTATACAATTTGGGGTTACTTTTGTTCCATTTTGGGGTTACAATTTTTTTTTCATTTCTGGAGTTACTTTTGTTCCATTTTGGGGTTAATTTTATGCCATTTTGGGATAAAAAAAATCCATTTGGGGATTAATTTTGTTTAATTTTCGGGATAATTTGTTCCATTTTTAACTAATTTTGTTCCATTTTGCAGTTAATTCTGGTCCATTTTGGGGTTAGTCTTGTTCCACTTTAAGGGTAAAGACAATGGTCGTTGGTGTTATCATCGTGATTGTTATTGCCCTTCAGTGTGATCATCATCAGCATCGTCGTCATCAACAGAGCTACAGCTTGAAGAATTGCATTATCAGATGGTTAATTATGAATCACTTGATTAAATACAAAATGACTCGGTTAAGCTAACATCACAACTACAACCACTTCTAACCTAACCTAACTTAAATACGTCTAACCTAGCCTAACCTAAATACGTCTAACCTAACCTAAACCTACAACCACTGGAAACATTGCCTTGAAAAAATCCCTAATAAGAAAAAGTGACTCGTTTTCTGTGTGTCTCCAGGTAACAGACGACTACCACCAGGAGAGAGGGGACACTTGCTTAATGAGTTTTGCCCGTAAAAATTTGTCCTCGGGAAGAAAATATTTTTTTTTACCTTTGAAGTGTATTTAGCTAAGCCTTTATCGTGTATGTTTTTATCTACAACTTTGATGTGTAAAGACAATGGTGTTCTAATTAAATTACAAGGAAGTGATGAAATAATTATACAGTATACTAGTATATTATATATAGTACAAACTTTCCGATATTTACTAAAATAGTAAGGAATTTAAGCCCTAGAACCGATTACTGTATTGGCAGACAAATACGACAGCTAATGAGCAAGCGAAAACATGTTGAGGGGCGCTCGTAAGGAATTCGTTAATCAAGGGTATGCTCGTTAACCGAAGTTAATTCGATAACCGAGGTGCTCATTAACCAAGGGATCACTGGAAACAATGTGTATTTGCTCGAAACAAGGTTAATAAAGGAGTGTTAGTTTCAAGACTAGCGAGGTCAACCTAAAACAATATCTTGGGCTTGTGAGACCTCACTTGGATTACGCGGAGAATGACAGAGGAGAATGACAAGACTAATCCCAGGCATTAGAAACCTCGAGTACAGAGACAGGTTAAAGCATCTTAATTTGCACTCCCTCGAGAGACGTAGAATGATGGGCGATATGATAGAGGTGTAAAAATGGAAGTCACTGCTAAACAAAGGGGACATTACCAAGGTATACAAACTATCCAACCAGGAGTGAACTCGTAACAATGGTTTTAAATTAGACTAATTTAGATTTAGGCGCGAAATAGGTAAACATTGGTTTAGAAATAGAGTAGTGGACGAGTGGAACAAGATACTAAATATCATCATTAACTCGAATACACTGGATAGCTTCAAACATAGGTTGGATGGATATATGAGCAATAGGGGATGGGTGTAAATGGGACTGCCCAGTATGGGCCAATAGGCCCGCTGCAGTTTCCTCCATTCTTATGTTCTTATGTTCATACTAACCTTTGTGTCCTAAAGTGATGACGATAATGAATGTTGCCCAGACATCTTCATCAGTCCTTCTAAATGTGAAGTTTGGGTAGGTTAGGATGCAATAGGAGGATTTATTCTATTACTTTGGTTGTTTCTATCTGGTAACACCCTGTCTAAGGATTTATTTGCCAAAAAACTATCGAAAACACCACCGTAAGATTTTATATAAATAATCTCCCCAAAAAAGCGCCCCGAGACCTCCCCAGTAACATAAATTAATTGAATTGATTTACTCGAACTAAGCCCGAGATAATTTTTCATAAGCTAGTAAACCTGATTTTCTTGAAATATATTTTAACCTAAATGAGCGTAACGAAACAAAACATAACTTATCCTAACTTTCATCAGCTAAACTAATCCCGTTGAACTGAGTATCGGTCACGCTGGATTTAACATTTGGGTGCAATCAAGTACTTTGGCTCTGTGCAAGGTCTGCCTACAAGAGATTATAATTATGTACAGTTGAGGTAACTAAAAAAAAATGTGGGTTTCTACATGAGGCTAGTGGGTGACGGGTGGAAGGTAGAGGATGGTGCAAGGTAGTGGATGGAGGGTGGTGTGGAGGATGGTAGATGGAGGATGGTGCAAGGTAGTGGATGGTGGAAGTTGGTGGATAGTGGGAGGCAGGTGGCGTTAACATAGACTCAATACAGGCAGGAGGGAGCACAGTTTATCACGGCAACTTTCAATATTCAGTGACCATGTATTACCTGACACAGGGAGAATATTGCACCACCTCAAGCCCCGACCACCATGGGATAATATTACTTCACCACATGCCACTGGTTATAAAACTCACTGAAAGTTCGTACATATCTTCTTTAAAACTACCAATGACCACTAAATGTAAAACCTTAAACCAATAATCGACGGAACTATTATTGTGTTTGTTTATGGAGGAAGTCTTGTTAAGCAGTCGTGCCTCCCATACATATACCGATGAGAAATTAAGTTAAATATGTTATGTCTCTGGTCGTGAATATTGTTTTACGTTCAATGTTGCAGAAGTTAACTTTTAATAGTACGATCTTACGTAATTTATAAAGATAAGGTATTGTTTGTAGCTGATAAGTGCCCGTGTTATATTTCCAAACAAAATATACAGCACTTAAATCCGTGTTAATTAAAGCCAAGAAAATAAATGTAGCATATAAATCCGTGTTAAGCAATACCCAGCAACACGACAGTATAAAGAAGGAATGACCTCGACACCTTGACGATATCAAAACAAATGAAACTAAACACAATCTGAGAAATAATAATAATAAAATAACTAGACAGAGACAGCTGCTGGAGGACACACCTTCATTACAAACTTTGACAGAACAAGAGAAGTTTTAACGACAACCATAAGAGCGAAAGTGACGAACATTACCGAGGTAAGAAATCTTTAATCTGTTAGTGACAAATCAGGGCTAAGAGTGATTAACCACACGACTGTTCTCACATAATGGCGTCCATTACCTAGTAAGAAAAAAGCAAACTAAAATGAATTTGCAAGTTACGAACCAGAAGTTAGAGGAATTACTCGAACCTTAGCGTTGAGCAGCATTTGAGTTAGGGAATGACGTAAGTTTGATCTTAAAATTCAGTGAATATTTGGCCAGCAGTAAACTGGAGGAAATTACTACACTAATGAAATTAACACCTTGTTGAGTTCTGATACTGTTACCCATATTACTGTGTTACTTGTATTATTGTGTCACTGTATTGCGAATGTTACTTAGTGAATAATTAGATTTGTGTTGGGATATAGTTAATTTTTCGTTTCTTCATTATTCACGTTTACTGATTAAAACCTCACTTGGGCAGCAGAGCTCACTAATACAGCAACAGAACTCATTAGATCTGCTCAGGTGTCACGTAAAACTGTCCTGTAGGAGACTCTTCCTCAACATAATATTGTGGACACTGTTAGGTTCTGAATAATAAGTTCTATATACAGGAGAGAACACAAACACCTGTATAGTTTTGTAGGTTCGGTTTACTGGATAAGAGTATGTACACAGAGGAGAGCAGCGGTCTCCCTGGCTAGGCTCCTTGTCAACTGCTATAGGCGACGTATGGCAAGTGATACATTAGCAGCTTCCATACGTCGCCAGGCACATTAATTAGGCATGTGGGATATGGTAATAACATTGCCACACGCTGCTAGCTACATAAATGGAGCACATACATAATATACATACATGACATATAATCCAGCATACATAATATACATACACCTCCCTCCCCCCTATACGCTCATAGCAAAGTCTTGAGCGGACCTTTTCTTTTGGATCCGTTCTGAGCGTCGAGGGACTTCATCACTGGGAAGGGTATGGGACTCAACACTGGTGGCGGGGCCAGCAGAAGGCATTGTTACGGGTCGGAGAAAACGGCGGTTCCTCCACCACACACGACCACTGGGTAACCGCACCTGGTAGTCCCGTGACCTGCCGAGACCCATGACTACGCCTACTTTGTCCCAACGTAGGGAGGTCGGGTCCTGAACACGGACTTGGGTGCCGACACTCAACCTGGGGAGAGAACGGGCGTGGTCATTGTAGCGGGCGACGACGTCCTGAACACGTTCGGCGGCTCGGCGATCACAATCCTCTGTCTTGGCCTGCCACTCCTTGGAGAAGGATTGAGGGTGAGCAGGGACACAAGAACGAAGGGGGCGTCCATACAAAACCTGGGCAGGGGAGCGTCCGGTGTAGTTAGGTGTGTTGCGGAGTTCAAGAAGACCCCTGTCGAAGGCCTCGCAGTCAATGTTCCCAGAAGGGGCCACCTTAAGGATGAGGTGCTTCAGGGATTTGACAGCAGCCTCAGCGTGGCCGTTGGACTGCGGGTAATGGGGCGATGACAACACATGCCGGACTCCCCATCGGTCAAGGAACGCAGCAAAGTCCCGGCTTGTGAACTGAGGCCCTCCGTCGGTTCGCAGGCGTACAGGAACGCCCACGTCACGGAAGTAGTGGCGGAACTTGCTGATGGTGGCGGCAGACGTCGTGTCATTACCGCACTTGATGACAACCGGCCAACCAGAGAGACGGTCGACGATAACGAGGAAGGACTTTCCTGACACACAGAAAAAGTCGGCCGACACAGACTCAAAGGGGCGGGTGGGGTTGTCGTCACTCATAAAGGATTCCTGCTGCTGGCTGGGTTGTAATACGCGGCGGGGCTTACACACCCGGACAGCATTGGAGATGTCGGGGTCGATGCCAGGCCGGAACACAGTCTGTCTTGCACGCCGTTTGGTGGCCTCGGCTCCACAGTGACTGTCGTGGAGGCGAGCCAAGGCGTGGAGACTTGAAGCAGCAGGGACAACTACCGAAGGAGAGGTGTCACTGGCCAGAGGTAGGGGCAGGGCGGCAGCAGGGTAGTTGCTGCTCCCTTCGTGCACCCTGTTGGCGTGTTTTACCTCGAGAATCGGTGTTGGGAAGTCCTGGGAGATGATGGCCAACTCTTGGCAATGTCTGTAGGACAGCAAAGGAGTCGGGACGCCATTATGCACATCAATCCAGGCTTGACACGACCTGTTGCCAAAGGTGACGTGTGCATAGAGTGAACCTAGGGCCGGGGTCATCTGTGAACCATCTGCCATAAAGCGGAGATCCTTGGGGGGCGGTCCTAGATCACTTGGAGAGAGCCCCAAGCATTGCAAATGCTGGGGACCGATGACTGTAGCATCAGCGCCGGTGTCGGGCAACATCTGAAGACGGGATGACACACCGCCGTAGGTCACGATGACGCTGATGTACTGGGGGACTTTGGTCCTGGGACGCGGGGGGGAGCACACATTCCTAATGTGGCTCGAGCGTTGTCAGGAGTCGTCGTGCCTCTGATTGGAAGGCTGTGGGCGGCCCTCTCTGGTGGAGGGGGGCTGAAGCTTCCGCCGACGCGGTCCTTTGGGTATGTTGGAAGGGCAACACTTGTCATAGTGGCCCAGACGACCGCACACATTGCACTGGACGCGTTTGGCTGGGCACCGTACTGTGAGTGACCAGTGGCCCTTACGGTCACAACTGTTGCAGGTAGACTGAGCAGCTGGACACACCTGTGTTCCGTGCTGCTTACCACAGTTGTTGCAAAATAAACCGGGCGTGGACGTGGTGGGCGAAGGCGTAGGAACAGACTTCTTGTCCTTCTTGTACCGGGACACAGCGCGTACAGCTGTAGGGGGAGCACGGATGGCAGAGGTGGCACACCTGGCAGCCTCATAGGAGCGACATATCGTCAACACATCCTTAAGAGAAGAGGAAGAGTCGAGGGAGGTGAGGCGTTGGACAAGTTCCTCGTCCTTAACACCCATCAGGATCACCTGCCTCAACTGGGTCTCCTCGCACTGCTGGTGGTGGCCTGGACATATATCTACCTCTTCCGAGGCTCTCTTAAGACGCACGTAAAAGGCATCAAAAGACTCACCCTCCATCTGTCTGCAGCTAAACAATTCCCTCCTGCGCAGAGCTTCATTCTGCTGTCCTTTGATGTGCCGTTGTAGAACGTCCAGTACCTCCTCTACAGACAGCAAAGAGGTTGGGGGTACCTGCAACGTATGTTCCAAGACACGCTGAATTTCCAAGGACAGGCACATACGCAGCTGGATGAGTTGTTTAGGCTGTGACAAACTCTGGAGATCCACCATTGTAGAATAATCAGTCCACCGTCGCCGCCATTCACGAAAAGTCTGGAAATTCACATCAGGCTTCAAGATGGGCGGTGTTTGAGCTGCTGCTTTAGGTGGGGCTGGGGGGTGTGAAGGAAGCATGGATGAGGTATCTGAACCAGTCAGTACCGAGGCAGTGTTAGAGCCAGGGGCTTGGTTAACAGTGAGGCGAGATATCAAGGCTTCAAACCGTTCACTGTCTTCCAATCTCCGTTGGTGGTCTCGTTCTGCCTCTGCTTGCCTTCTGTGCTCATCCGCCAAACGTCTGTGAGCTTCATCCTCGCGTTTCTCATCTCTCATAAACTTCAGTAAAGCAATTATCTCTGGAGACAACGCTGAATATTGAGGTGAGGGACTGCACGATGTGGGGGCTGGAGCGTCGTGGCCGGCCTGGTCGTCCATCTCTGCGGGGCTATCACCCGCCTGGCTCATCCAGGCTCTGGGTCCACGGCTACGTAAGGCGTGAGACATAACTACTTCCTCTGTGTACTATGTCTTAAATCAGTGTTGACCGGTCAGCCCGTCGTATCAACAAGATTTCAGACAAAATATTAATTAAATACACAGATAAGTAGGTTATATATATAAAATATATATAAGGAAGCCGCGCGGTCAGCGAGTGTTAGTACATGTATGTGTGTGAGTGAGTGTGTGTCCTGGGCGGGTAGAGCGTCTCGCCCCAGCTGTGAGGGGGGGTGGAGGCGGCGCTGTGAGGGGGTGGAGAGAGAGGCGCGGCGACTGCCAGTCAGTCTAGTTACCCTCAGAACGCGGTCAGAGACGGGTGCACTGAACTCTACTCCTTACAAATGCCCAGAACGTGCCGTATACCTTGGGAATCCTTTAGAACAAGGTCACACATGAATGGCACGAAACACACAATGCACTAAACACTTCACAGAAATTCACTGTCACTGACACTGCTCAAAGTTGCTGAAATTCTTCGAGGAGAGGTGACGCACGGGAGTTGACCCAAGCGAGAGAGGAGTCCGTACGCCGGCTTCCCCACAAACTTTGCACTATCACTCGTAATTATCCAGTAAGATCGGATCACTGCACCATGTTAGGTTCTGAATAATAAGTTCTATATACAGGAGAGAACACAAACACCTGTATAGTTTTGTAGGTTCGGTTTACTGGATAAGAGTATGTACACAGAGGAGAGCAGCGGTCTCCCTGGCTAGGCTCCTTGTCAACTGCTATAGGCGACGTATGGCAAGTGATACATTAGCAGCTTCCATACGTCGCCAGGCACATTAATTAGGCATGTGGGATATGGTAGTAACATTGCCACACGCTGCTAGCTACGTAAATGGAGCACATACATAATATACATACATGACATATAATCCAGCATACATAATATACATACAGACACTTGCCTAGGTGTTACTCTACCTAACAACAATTACCCAGAGGCGGAAAATTACATGATAAATCACATTTACGCGACACCAATGTTTTGTTTAATAAAAAAATGATGATTTGAGGCCCATATAAAACACAAGAGCATGTAGTTTGTAATTACTGTTGTACGTAGTATGGTTACACATCACGGAGGTTAATGTGTCCAGGTATTTCTGATTATTTCTTTAAACTTATAGATTATGAATCAAATGTGAACTAGTGGGTCACATGTACAGCAAAAGCCCTTGAATCTGTCACATTTATAAGCAAAACACATCGCCTGAGTCAGATTGGTAAACACAACAGCTGCTCAGACTAGGGTGGTGGAAGACTCGACCGGTTCCTCTATTACTGAAAACACATCTGAGGCAAGAGTTATTTACACCGGCATTTGGGGGAAGGACTGTAAGAAATGAAACACTACATAGTTATAAATTTCTGTCTTTCTGTTTGTCTGCCTCTCTCTGTCTGTCTGTCTGTTTCGGATAGATGAAACAATACAGGTCGAGTGATGGGTGTGCGCCCGTCCGTCCGTGCGCTTGTGTCTGTGTGTGTAAGTTCCTAGTCAACAACACCCAAATTGGGGCTCGAATATACGACCTTTAAATCCGAAGACGATGTTCTAACCAGGCAGCCATGTGTGGTATGGGTTTATGTATGTGTTAGTGTATGTTTGTGTGCGCATATAGTTACATGTATGTGTGCGTGCTTGTGTGGGTCAGGTCTATATTGGCAGATGTGACATATGGCAGACACAGTTTAATTACACCGCACGGTAAAATGATGGTGATTATGAGCTCCATGTGGCAGTAATAGCAGCCACCCCTCCCCCCCCCCCCCCAGCCAAAATTATGATTATGGTGTTGATTTATGGCAGCCGAGATGAAAGACTGCGTGAATGGCTTAACTCATGAATTATATGAAGTTGAAAGGAAAGAGGAATCATTGTAGTTTGTCACATTAATGTTATAAACACCAGCAATAAGTTGGGTTATAGACAAACGATCTGAACTAGAGTAATGTTTAATATGTTTACAAATTCTCGTCTGATTGAGGTCAACAAATCAAAAGTGGATTATTAGTATGTTTTTGTTTACTAATTACTTGTGTCTCTCGATGGTAACAGATTGAACCATGATTAGTGAGTTTTGAGTATTATTACCCTGTGTATTTATAATTGTTAATGGTACAGGTAGAGTGCCCCCCCCCCCACCAAAAAAAAATAAAAAATGTATATGTATATCGTTAGCCATGGGGTCGATGTGATTCGAGGCCTTCCGAGCAAAGTTACTCGACCTGTTTCTGAACGGTTGGTAGTTCTACATCCGTGACCTTTGAGCATGAACTAGTATATACGTTTTCGAATGATACATCATTAATATAGCTTAATGGATTTTTTGTTATATTGAAGAATCTAGTATGCCATACAAGGACGACTCCCTCCTCTAATCCTACCGCCATCTCTAGCTGTTGCTGATATGGCGAGCAGGCATACCAACTTATGATGATGCACTGCGGATCACATCAAATTATTTCGTTAAGCATTTCAAATTGTGGCGACGGAAATCTAACTATTTTTTTCGGGGAATGTGCAGTAGCTAAAACAACTATCTGTGCAGGTGGGGGTCGATATGCTCCGAAATTTTAGGTGTGACTAGTGAGAGCCCTCAGATACCAAAATTTATCGTCCATGGTCGCATATTGTTCCCCGCAAAGTATGCACAGATAGTTTTTTTTAGCTACTTTACATCGTAATCTAATGAGTGTCTTGTTCACGATCTGAGTTATATACTTTACAGAGGAACACATTATTTTATATTTGCCAAAAGAAACTTCTTTTCAGCTGAAGTTATGCGACGGTGCTGCCCTCACCAAGATGTAAATGCAGGAAATTATTTGTTTTACAACGACAAAACAAAGACCAGTATGGTAACTACAGACAGCGCTCACTGCTGTCTACGATTCTACGTTTTTATGTTCCACCATGAACTGTATGCAAATTAAATCACGAATCAATTTGTTTTCAATTTTGATAACGCGCGTGAGACAAAAATATTAGTCAGAGAGAGAATGCACAGACACCAAGACGAGGAACATCACCCATCCCCTGTCGCACCTCATGACCGCCTGTCGCACCTCATGACCGCCTGTCGCACCTCGTGACCGCCTGTCGCACCTCGTGACCGCCTGTCGCACCTCGTGACCGCCTGTCGCACCACGTGACCGCCTGTCGCACCACGTGACCGCCTGTCGCACCACGTGACCGCCTGTCGCACCACGTGACCGCCTGTCGCACCTCGTGACCGCCTGTCGCACCTCGTGACCGCCTGTCGCACCTCGTGACCCCCTGTCGCACCTCGTGACCCCCTGTCGCACCTCGTGACCCCCTGTCGCACCTCGTGACCCCCTGTCGCACCTCGTGACCCCCTGTCGCACCTCGTGACCCCCTGTCGCACCTCGTGACCCCCTGTCGCACCTCACCACCCCCTGTCGCACCTCACCACCCCCTGTCGCACCTCACCACTCCCTGTAGCACCACACCACCCCCTGTCGCACCTCACCACCCCCTGTCGCACCTCACCACCCCCTGTCGCACCTCACCAACCCCTGTCGCACCTCACCACCCCCTGTCGCACCTCACCACCCCCTGTCGCACCTCACCACCCCCTGTAGCACCTCACCACCTCCTGTAGCACCTCACCACCCCTGTAGCACCTCACCACCCCTGTAGCACCTCACCACCCCTGTAGCACCTCACCACCCCCTGTAGCACCTCACCACCCCCTGTAGCACCTCACCACCCCCTGTAGCACCTCACCACCCCCTGTAGCACCTCACCACCCCCTGTAGCACCTCACGACTCCCTGTCGCACCTCACGACTCCCTGTCGCACCTCACCACCCCCTGTCGCACCTCACCACCCCCTGTCGCACCTCACGACCCCCTGTCGCACCTCACGACTCCCTGTCGCACCTCACGACTCCCTGTCGCACCTCACCACCCCCTGTCGCACCTCACCACCCCCTGTCGCACCTCACGACCCCCTGTCGCACCTCACGACTCCCTATCGCACCTCACCACCCCCTGTCGCACCTCACCACCCCCTGTCGCACCTCACCACCCACTGTCGCACCTCACCACCCCCTGTAGCACCTCACCACACGCTGTCGCACCTCACCATCCCCTGTCGCACCTCACCAGCCCCTGTCGCACCTCACCACCCCCTGTCGCACCTCACCACCCCCTGTCGCACCTCACCACCCCATGTAGCACCTCACCACCCCCTGTCGCACCTCACCACCCCCTATCGCACCTCACGATTCCCTGTCGCACCTCACCACCCCCTGTCGCACCTCACCACCCCCTGTAGCACCTCACCACCCCCTGTCGCACCTCACGACCCCCTGTCGCACCTCACCACCCCCTGTCGCACCTCACCACCCCCTGTCGCACCTCACCACCCCCTGTCGCACCTCACCACCCCCTGTCGCACCTCACCACCCCCTGTCGCACCTCACCACCCCCTGTAGCACCTCACCACCCCTGTAGCACCTCACCACCCCCTGTAGCACCTCACCACCCCCTGTAGCACCTCACCACCCCCTGTAGCACCTCACCACCCCCTGCAGCACCTCACCACCCCCTGCAGCACCTCACCACCCCCTGTCGCACCTCACCACCCCCTGTCGCACCTCACCACCCCCTGTAGCACCTCACCACCCCCTGTCGCACCTCACCACCCCCTGTCGCACCTCACCACCCCTGTAGCACCTCACCACCCCTGTAGCACCTCACCACCCCTGTAGCACCTCACCACCCCCTGTCGCACCTCATGACTCCCTGTCGCACCTCACCACCCCCTGTAGCACCTCACCACCCCCTGTAGCACCTCACCACCCCCTGTAGCACCTCACCACCCCCTGTCGCACCTCACCACCCCTGAAGCACCTCACCATCCCTGTAGCACCTCACCACCCCTGTAGCACCTCACCACCCCCTGTAGCACCTCACCACCCCCTGTAGCACCTCACCACCCCCTGTCGCACCTCACCACCCCCTGTCGCACCTCACCACCCCCTGTCGCACCTCACCACCCCCTGTCGCACCTCACGACCCCCTGTCGCACCTCACGACCCCCTGTCGCACCTCACCACCCCCTGTCGCACCTCACCACCCCCTGTCGCACCTCACCACCCCCTGTCGCACCTCACCACCCCCTGTCGCACCTCACCACCCCCTGTAGCACCTTACCACCCCTGTCGCACCTCACCACCCCCTGTAGCACCTCACCACCCCCTGTAGCACCTCACCACCCACTGTAGCACCTCACCACCCCCTGTAGCACCTCACCACCCCCTGTAGCACCTCACCACCCCCTGTCGCACCTCACCACCCCCTGTCGCACCTCACCACCCCCTGTCGCACCTCACCAACCCCTGTAGCACCTCACCACCCCTGTAGCACCTCACCACCCCTGTAGCACCTCACCACCCCTGTAGCACCTCACCACCCCCTGTAGCACCTCACCACCCCCTGTAGCACCTCACCACCCCCTGTAGCACCTCACCACCCCCTGTAGCACCTCACCACCCCCTGCAGCACCTCAGAACTCCCTGTTGCACCTCACGACTCCCTGTCGCACCTCACCACCCCCTGTCGCACCTCACCACCCCCTGTCGCACCTCACGACCCCCTGTAGCACCTCACGACTCCCTGTCGCACCTCACCACCCCCTGTCGCACCTCACCACCCCCTGTCGCACCTCACCACCCACTGTCGCACCTCACCACCCCCTGTAACACCTCACCACCCCCTGTCGCACCTCACGACCCCTTATAGCACCTCACCACCCCCTGTCGCACCTCACCACCCCCTGTCGCACCTCACCACCCCCTGTAGCACCTCACCACCCCCTGTAGCACCTCACCACCCCCTGTAGCACCTCACCACCCCCTGTAGCACCTCACCACCCCCTGTAGCACCTCACCACCCCCTGTAGCACCTCACCACCCCTGTCGCAACTCAACACCCTCTGTAGCACCTCACCACCCCCTGTAGCACCTCACCACCCCCTGTAGCACCTCACCACCCCCTGTAGCACCTCACCACCCCCTGTAGCACCTCACCACCCCCTGTCGCACCTCACCACCCCCTGTCGCACCTCACCACCCCCTGTAGCACCTCACCACTCCTGTCGCACCTCACCACCCCCTGTAGCACCTCACCACCCCTGTAGCACCTCACCACCCCCTGTAGCACCTCACCACCCCCTGTAGCACCTCACCACCCCCTGTAGCACCTCACCACCCCCTGTAGCACCTCACCACCCCCTGTAGCACCTCACCACCCCCTGTAGCACCTCACCACCCCCTGTCGCACCTCACCACCCCCTGTCGCACCTCACCACCCCCTGTCGCACCTCACCACCCCCTGTAACACCTCACCACCCCCTGTAGCACCTCACGCCCCTGTCGCACCTCACCACCCCCTGTCGCACCTCACCACCCCCTGTCGCACCTCACCACCCCCTGTCGCACCTCACCACCCCCTGTCGCACCTCACCACCCCCTGTCGCACCTCACGACCCCCTGTCGCAGCTCACCACCCCCTGTCGCACCTCACCACCCCCTGTCGCACCTCACCACCCCCTGTCGCACCTCACGACCCCCTGTCGCACCTCACCACCCCCTGTTGCACATCACCACCCCCTGTCGCACCTCACCACCCCCTTTCGCACCTCACCACCCCCTGTAGCACCTCACCACTCCTGCCGCACCTCAAAACCCCCTGTAGCACCTCACCACCCCTGTAGCACCTCACCACCCCCTGTAGCACCTCACCACCCCCTGTAGCACCTCACCACCCCCTGTAGCACCTCACCACCCCCTGTAGCACCTCACCACCCCCTGTCGCACCTCACCACTCCTGTCGCACCTCACCACCCCCTGTAGCACCTCACCACCCCTGTAGCACCTCACCACCCCCTGTAGCACCTCACCACCCCCTGTAGCACCTCACCACCCCCTGTAGCACCTCACCACCCCCTGTAGCACCTCACCACCCCCTGTAGCACCTCACCACCCCCTGTAGCACCTCACCACCCCCTGTAACACCTCACCACCCCCTGTAACACCTCACCACCCCCTGTAGCACCTCACCCCCCTGTCGCACCTCACCACCCCCTGTCGCACCTCACCACCCCCTGTCGCACCTCACCACCCCCTGTCGCACCTCACCACCCCCTGTCGCACCTCACCACCCCCTGTCGCACCTCACGACCCCCTGTCGCAGCTCACCACCCCCTGTCGCACCTCACCACCCCCTGTCGCACCTCACCACCCCCTGTCGCACCTCACGACCCCCTGTCGCACCTCACAACCCCCTGTTGCACATCACCACCCCCTGTCGCACCTCACCACCCCCTTTCGCACCTCACCACCCCCTTTCGCACCTCACCACTCCTGCCGCACCTCAACACCCCCTGTAGCACCTCACCACCCCTGTAGCACCTCACCACCCCCTGTAGCACCTCACCACCCCCTGTAGCACCTCACCACCCCCTGTAGCACCTCACCACCCCCTGTAGCACCTCACCACCCCCTGTCGCACCTCACCACCCCCTGTAGCACCTCACCACCCCTGTAGCACCTCACCACCCCTGTAGCACCTCACCACCCCTGTAGCACCTCACCACCCCTGTAGTACCTCACCACCCCCTGTCGCACCTCACCACCCCCTGTCGCACCTCACCACCCCCTGTAGCACCTCACCACCCCCTGTAGCACCTCAACCCCCTGTCGCACCTCACCACCCCCTGTCGCACCTCACCACCCCCTGTCGCACCTCACCACCCCCTGTCGCACCTCACCACCCCCTGTCGCACCTCACCACCCCCTGTCGCACCTCACGACCCCCTGTAGCACCTCACCACCCCTGTAGCACCTCACCACCCCCTGTAGCACCTCACCACCCCCTGTAGCACCTCACCACCCCCTGTAGCACCTCACCACCCCCTGTCGTACCTCACCACCCCCTGTCGCACCTCACCACCCCCTGTCGCACCTCACCACCCCCTGTCGCACCTCACCACCCCCTGTAGCACCTCACCACCCCTGTAGCACCTCACCACCCCTGTAGCACCTCACCACCCCTGTAGCACCTCACCACCCCCTGTAGCACCTCACCACCCCCTGTAGCACCTCACCACCCCCTGTAGCACCTCACCACCCCCTGTAGCACCTCAGAACTCACTGTTGCACCTCACGACTCCCTGTCGCACCTCACCACCCCCTGTCGCACCTCACCACCCCCTGTCGCACCTCACGACCCCCTGTAGCACCTCACGACTCCCTGTCGCACCTCACCACCCCTGTCGCACCTCACCACCCCCTGTCGCACCTCACCACCCCTGTAGCACCACACCACCCCTGTCGCACCTCACCACCCCCTGTCGCACCTCACCACCCCCTGTCGCACCTCACCACCCCCTGTCGCACCTCACCACAACCTGTCGCACCTCACCACCCCCTGTAGCACCTCACCACCCCCTGTAGCACCTCACCACCCCCTGTAGCACCTCACCACCCCTGTCGCACCTCACCACCCCTCTGTCGCACCTCACCACCCCCTGTAGCACCTCACCACCCCCTGTAGCACCTCACCACCCCCTGTAGCACCTCACCACACCCTGTAGCACCTCACCACCCCCTGTCGCACCTCACCACCCCCTGTCGCACCTCACCACCCCCTGTAGCACCTCACCACCCCTGTAGCACCTCACCACCCCCTGTAGCACCTCACCACCCCCTGTAGCACCTCACCACCCCCTGTAGCACCTCACCACCCCCTGTAGCACCTCACCACCCCCTGTAGCACCTCACCACCCCCTGTCGCACCTCACCACCCCCTGTCGCACCTCACCACCCCCTGTAGCACCTTACCACCCCCTGTAACACCTCACCACCCCCTGTAGCACCTCACCCCCCCTGTCGCACCTCACGACCCCCTGTCGCACCTCACCACCCCCTGTTGCACATCACCACCCCCTGTCGCACCTCACCACCCCCTTTCGCACCTCACCACCCCCTGTAGCACCTCACCACTCCTGCCGCACCTCACCACCCCCTGTAGCACCTCACCACCCCTGTAGTACCTCACCACCCCCTGTAGCACCTCACCACCCCCTGTAGCACCTCACCACCCCCTGTAGCACCTCACCACCCCCTGTAGCACCTCACCACCCCAGTAGCACCTCACCACCCCCTGTCGCACCTCACCACCCCCTGTCGCACCTCACCACCCCCTGTCGCACCTCACCACCCCCTGTAGCACCTCACCACCCCTGTAGCACCTCACCACCCCTGTAGCACCTCACCACCCCTGTAGCACCTCACCACCCCTGTAGTACCTCACCACCCCCTGTCGCACCTCACCACCCCCTGTCGCACCTCACCACCCCCTGTAGCACCTCACCACCCCCTGTAGCACCTCACCCCCCCTGTCGCACCTCACCACCCACTGTCGCACCTCACCACCCCCTGTCGCACCTCACCACCCCCTGTCGCACCTCACCACCCCCTGTCGCACCTCACCACCCCCTGTCGCACCTCACCACCCCCTGTCGCACCTCACCACCCCTATAGCACCTCATCACCCCCTGTAGCACCTCACCACCCCCTGTAGCACCTCACCACCCCCTGTAGCACCTCACCACCCCCTGTAGCACCTCACCACCCCCTGTCGCACCTCACCACCCCCTGTAGCACCTCACCACCCCTGTAGCACCTCACCACCCCTGTAGCACCTCACCACCCCTGTAGCACCTCACCACCCCCTGTAGCACCTCACCACCCCCTGTAGCACCTCACCACCCCCTGTAGCACCTCACCACCCCCTGTAGCACCTCAGAACTCCCTGTTGCACCTCACGACTCCCTGCCGCACCTCACCACCCCCTGTCGCACCTCACCACCCCCTGTCGCACCTCACGACCCCCTGTCGCACCTCACGACTTCCTGTCGCACCTCACCACCCCCTGTCGCACCTCACCACCCCCTGTCGCACCTCACCACCCCTGTAGCACCTCACCACCCCTGTAGCACCTCACCACCCCCTGTCGCACCTCATGACTCCCTGTAGCACCTCACCACCCCCTGTAGCACCTCACCACCCCTGTAGCACCTCACCACCCCTGTAGCACCTCACCACCCCTGTAGCACCTCACCACCCCCTGTAGCACCTCACCACCCCCTGTAGCACCTCACCACCCCCTGTAGCACCTCACCACCCCCTGTAGCACCTCAGAACTCCCTGTTGCACCTCACGACTCCCTGTCGCACCTCACCACCCCCTGTCGCACCTCACCACCCCCTGTCGCACCTCACGACCCCCTGTAGCACCTCACGACTCCCTGTCGCACCTCACCACCCCCTGTCGCATCTCACCACCCCCTGTCGCACCTCACCACCCACTGTCGCACCTCACCACCCCCTGTAGCACCTCACCACCCCCTGTCGCACCTCACGACCCCTTATAGCACCTCACCACCCCCTGTCGCACCTCACCACCCCCTGTAGCACCTCACCACCCCCTGTAGCACCTCACCACCTCCTGTAGCACCTCACCACCCCCTGTAGCACCTCACCACCCCCTGTAGCACCTCACCACCCACTGTAGCACCTCACCACCCCCTGTAGCACCTCACCACCCCCTGTCGCACCTCACCACCCCTGTCGCACCTCACCACCCCCTGTAGCACCTCACCACCCCCTGTAGCACCTCACCACCCCCTGTAGCACCTCACCACCCCCTGTAGCACCTCACCACCCCCTGTCGCACCTCACCACCCCCTGTCGCACCTCACCACCCCCTGTAGCACCTCACCACCCCTGTAGCACCTCACCACCCCTGTAGCACCTCACCACCCCTGTAGCACCACACCACCCCCTGTCGCACCTCACCACCCCCTGTCGCACCTCACGACCCCCTGTCGCACCTCACGACCCCCTGTCGCACCTCACCACCCCCTGTAGCACCTCACCACCCCCTGTCGCACCTCACCACCCCCTGTCGCACCTCACCACCCCCTGTCGCACCTCACCAGCCCCTGTAGCACCTCACCACTCCTGTCGCACCTCACCACCCCCTGTAGCACCTCACCACCCCTGTAGCACCTCACCACCCCCTGTAGCGCCTCACCACCCCCTGTAGCACCTCACCACCCCCTGTAGCACCTCACCACCCCCTGTAGCACCTCACCACCCCCTGTAGCACCTCACCACCCCCTGTCGCACCTCACCACCCCCTGTCGCACCTCACCACCCCCTGTCGCACCTCACCACCCCCTGTAGCACCTCACCACCCCCTGTAGCACCTCACCCCCCCTGTCGCACCTCACCACCCCCTGTCGCACCTCACCACCCCCTGTCGCACCTCACCACCCCCTGTCGCACCTCACGACCCCCTGTCGCACCTCACGACCCCCTGTCGCACCTCACCACCCCCTGTCGCACCTCACCACCCCCTGTCGCACCTCACCACCCCCTGTCGCACCTCACCACCCCCTGTCGCACCTCACCACCCCCTGTTGCACCTCAACACCCCCTGTCGCACCTCACCACCCCCTGTCGCACCTCACCACCCCCTGTAGCACCTCACCACCCCTGTCGCACCTCACCACCCCCTGTAGCACCTCACCACCCCTGTAGCACCTCACCACCCCCTGTAGCACCTCACCACCCCCTGTAGCACCTCACCACCCCCTGTAGCACCTCACCACCCCCTGTAGCACCTCACCACCCCCTGTCGCACCTCACCACCCCCTGTCGCACCTCACCACCCCCTGTCGCACCTCACCACCCCCTGTAGCACCTCACCACCCCTGTAGCACCTCACCACCCCTGTAGCACCTCACCACCCCTGTAGCACCTCACCACCCCCTGTCGCACCTCACCACCCCCTGTCGCACCTCACCACCCCCTGTCGCACCTCACCACCCCCTGTCGCACCTCACCACCCCCTGTCGCACCTCACCACCCCCTGTAGCACCTCACCACCCCTGTAGCACCTCACCACCCCCTGTAGCACCTCACCACCCCTGTAGCACCTCACCACCCCCTGTCGCACCTCACCACCCCCTGTAGCACCTCACCACCCCCTGTAGCACCTCACCACCCCCTGTAGCACCTCACCACCCCCTGTAGCACCTCACCACCCCCTGTCGCACCTCACCACCCCCTGTCGCACCTCACCACCCCCTGTCGCACCTCACCACCCCCTGTAGCACCTCACCACCCCTGTAGCACCTCACCACCCCTGTAGCACCTCACCACCCCCTGTAGCACCTCACCACCCCTGTAGCACCTCACCACCCCTGTCGCACCTCACCACCCCCTGTAGCACCTCACCACCCCTGTAGCACCTCACCACCCCCTGTAGCACCTCACCACCCCCTGTCGCACCTCACCACCCCCTGTAGCACCTCACCACCCCCTGTAGCACCTCACCACCCCCTGTCGCACCTCACCACCCCCTGTCGCACCTCACCACCCCTGTCGCACCTCACCACCCCCTGTCGCACCTCACCACCCCCTGTCGCACCTCACCACCCCCTGTCGCACCTCACCACCCCCTGTCGCACCTCACCACCCCCTGTCGCACCTCACCACCCCCTGTCGCACCTCACCACCCCCTGTAGCACCTCATCACCCCTGTCGCACCTCACCACCCCCTGTAGCACCTCACCACCCCTGTAGCACCTCACCACCCCCTGTAGCACCTCACCACCCCCTGTAGCACCTCACCACCCCCTGTAGCACCTCACCACCCCCTGTAGCACCTCACCACCCCCTGTCGCACCTCACCACCCACTGTCGCAGCCTCACCACCCCCTGTCGCACCTCACCACCCCCTGTAGCACCTCACCACCCTCTGTAGCACCTCACCACCCCCTGTAGCACCTCACCACCCCCTGTCGCACCTCACCACCCCTGTAGCACCTCACCACCCCCTGTAGCACCTCACCACCCCCTGTAGCACCTCACCACCCCCTGTCGCACCTCACCACCTCTCTCGCCCCACACCACAGACAAGTGGACGCATGTTAGTGTCTGTCTGTTAATCTCGGTTTGCAACACAGCCAAGACAGCAAAGTCGGTCTGTTAAGGTGTCCGTTAATAGGTGTTTCGTGTCGGTCTGTTAAGGTGTCCGTTAATAGGTGTTTCGTGTCGGTCTGTTAAGGTGTCCGTTAATAGGTGTTTCGTGTCGGTCTGTTAAGGTGTCCGTTAATAGGTGTTTCGTGTCGGTCTGTTAAGGTGTCCGTTAATAGGTGTTTCGTGTCGGTCTGTTAAGGTGTCCGTTAATAGGTGTTTCGTGTCGGTCTGTTAAGGTGTCCGTTAATAGGTGTTTCGTGTCGGTCTGTTAAGGTGCCGTTAATAGGTGTTTCGTGTCGGTCTGTTAAGGTGTCCGTTAATAGGTGTTTCGTGTCGGTCTGTTAAGGTGTCGTTAACAGGTGTTTCGTGTCGGTCTGTTAAGGTGTCCGTTAATAGGTGTTTCGTATTTCACCACAGGCGTGAGAGCGGAGTTAATGTCTATGTATTAGAATATTGCAAGATTCTTCATGTAATTTTTAGGTCTAGTCTTCATCACTCTTGGCCTAAGAGAACAACAACAGCAACAACAAATACCACAACAACGAAGGATGACACGAGAACAGTGTTGTGGAGTCCTGGGTGGTTGTTGTTGTGGAGATCCTTGGTGGTAGTGATGGTGGTTGTTGTGGCGATACTGGGTGGTAGTAGTGGTTGCAGTAATTGTTGTTGTAGAAGATCCGGGTGGCGACGGTGATTGTTGAGGCGAAACGACTCTCGTTAATAACATAGTTGTATGTAGTCAGCCTTGACCCAGTGAAATTATTGCCACAGTTAAGTTTAGTTTAGATAGTAATGTGTTAACGGTGTGGCCTAGTTCTGGAAAGTAATATTGCTCTACCTTGACCTGACCTGACTCGATTGGCCTGTTGAGTCACCCGGATATATTCGTGTCTGACTGCAACTGTATGCCAGTATGTGTCCAGCCTGACCAAATATATTGGTGTTAGTCGAGCATCACTCAGCCTCGCTTGAGAGTAATAATACAATTTCAGACACACTTAAGACACCCTGTGTGTGTGTGTGTGTGTGTGTGTGTGTGTGTGTGTGTGTGAGATAATAATAATAATAATAATTAACGGTTTATTGAAAGAGCTTGGCAGCCAGAAGGCTGAAAATATACAGTTACATATTTGGGGAATGGGTTTCGAATTACAAATAATATACAAGTAACATAAGTGACACAAATAAGACATATAATAACTAGATGGGGAAAAGCTCAAACTACAGTTCATTTCAACATAGTGACAGTGTAAGGAGCAGTGTTTACTGGGAGTGAATACACTGGTTTATTACAAGTTATTGATAATTTTTACAATGGTTGGGACTGGGCTGTTCTTATAGCGATCAGTTCGTGCACGTATGGGCTGGATGCGGTTGTGGTGTCGAACAGCAATTCTCGGACTAGGGATCTCAGGTGGTAGTAGGAGCCGGTGTCGAGGATGGTGTAGAAGCTTCTTACCAAATTTGCAGATGAGGTCGTGGTGATGGTCAGTGAGAGTCGAAAGGGTCAGTGTGTTGAGCGCTTCTTGATATGTGGAGTAGGAAGGGGAGAGAATAATCTTGCATGCCCTCTTTTGCACTTTTTCTAGGTGTTTACGTTGTGTGGCATTTAGGGAGGAAGACCAGGTGGGGGAGGCATAGGTGAGCTTGGGAAGTATGAATGTTGTGTAAACACTGAGGAGCTCGTGTGCAGGAACTCCGAGGGACTTGAGTCGGCGGAGGAGGTGGAGACGGAAACTGGAGGATTTGACAACTTCACTGACGTGTGGTTTCCAATTTAGTTTGTTGTCTATGGTGACGCCGAGGAGCTTCGTGGAATCTACAACCTGGAGTGTGTTCGGACCTAGAGTAATGGAAGGAGGTGGGACAATGTCGGAGGAGAGGTTGATGTGCATAACCATGGTCTTGGTATGGTTGATGGTGACATGGTTGTTGGTGGCCCAGTTTTGGAGACTGTTCAATAAATCCTGAAGGGCGGTATAGTTGGGAGCAGAATTGTTGACGCTGATCCCAATGGTGGAGTCGTCGACATATTTCCAGCGAGCAGGGGTTTCTCTTAGGGCATCATTGATGAGCATAAGGAAGCAGAGTGGTCCCATCTTGGTGCCTTGGGGGACGCCACAGGTGAGTGACTGAAAGGTGGAGACAGCCCCTCGGAAGCGTACAGCTTGGCGTCGGTCACTGAGGAAGTCTGTAAGCCATGGTATGAGGCTTCTTCGAAGCCCGAGGTCAATAGCTTTGTTGATGATTATATTGTGGTCGACTAGGTCGAACGCTTTAGTGAAATCAATGAAGGCGACAGCTACAGACGTTTTTCGTTTCTCGAGATGGCGGTATATGTAATCGAGAAAGCTGACAAGACAGTGAGTGGTGGAGGAAGTTTTCATGTTGCCAAATTGCTGAGGGTCTACGACTCCTGCAATATCAGCATAAGCCCAGTCGAACACAAAACTTTCACAGATTAGGCTGGGTATTGGGGTGATTGCAATAGGTCGTAGCTGATTTAAGGATTGTGGGCTGGTTGACTTGGGCACTGGTGATACATAAGAGGTCTTCCAGTCAGCTGGGCATCTGGCTTGACTGAGAGAAGCATTGATGATGGAGCAGAGGGGTTTAGCAAGCTCCGGGGAGAACTCCTTGAAGAGTTTCATTGGTAAGTCAATGGGGGTGGTAGAGTGATGGTGGATGGTGTTATATGAAGTGATGATGGATCATGTTATATGTAGTGATGATGGATAGTGTTATATGTAGTGATGATGATGGATGGTGCTATAAGTAGTGATGATGGATGTTGTTATATGTAGTGATGAAGGATGGTGAAGATTTTGAAGTGAGACGCAGTGAAGATTGTGAAGCGAGATGTGGTGAAGATTGTGAAATGAGATGTAGTGAGATTGTGAAGTGAGATGTAGTGAAGATTGTGAAGTGAGATGTAGTGAAGATTGTGAAGTGAGATGTAGTGAAGATTGTGAAGTGAGATGTAGTGAAGATTGTGAAGTGAGATGTAGTGAAGATAGTGAAGTGAGATGTAGTGAAGATTGTGAAGTGAGATGTAGTGAAGATTGTGAAGTGAGATGTAGTGAAGATTGTGAAGTGAGATGTAGTGAAGATTGTGAAGTGAGATGTAGTGAAGATTGTGAAGTGAGATGGAGTGAAGATTGTGAAGTGAGATGTGGTGAAGATTATGAAGTGAGATGTAGTGAAGATTGTGAAGTAAGAATTATAAAGTAAACTGTAGTAATTGAGGTTAAACGAACGCGGGTTATTCTGTAGTGTATCCGTGTCTTGTTAACGTGGAACCAACATGGCGGTGGTCCTCAATATAGATACGTTATTTTGCCGGGAATTTCTGTCAAAACAAAATATGAATCAACCATATTTAGCCTAAATTAACCTAGCGGCTTTATTATATATTCTAAGATGTTTAAGTTGGATAGATCAGATCAGGTTAGGCTAAGTCAGGTTGGGTTAAGTTAGGTTAGTTTTGTTAATTTTGCCACTTAGAGGCTAGTTTATTGTGCCCCCCATACTCATCCTGTGAGCGGTAGCGCAAAGAGATTACAAAGTGGTGTTAGATGAGGTAGGTGGTTAAGTTAAGTTTCAATAGGTTAGGTTAGATTACGTCAGGTTGGGTTAAGTTAGGTTAGGTAGGTAATAAGTAGATAGGTTACGGTCGGTAGGTGGGAAAGTTTGGTTTGATTAGGTTAGCTTATGTCAGACAGGGAGGTTAGGTTAGATTATGTCAGGTTAGGTTAGATTATGTCAGGTTAGGTTAGATTATGTCAGGTTAGGTTAGTAGGTGGAGGTGGGTAAAAAGGTTAGGTTAGGTCGGCAGGTTTTAGTGTAGGAGCTTAAGTAATCCCGTAAAAATTTCATGTTAATTTTTGACACCATACATCATAATAATCCTTATAAACTATGTTAAGGAACTGTGGTGTCATTTTTTCTGAACGGTTTATTATAAGTTTTATGCCATTAAAGAAGTTTTATCAAAGAGCGGTGTAATGAACCACAGACGTATTACCATTAAGTCCTAAGTAACTTAAGACATGACTAATAACCTATGAACATGTAGTATTATATGATTACAATTTAACATAATATATTATGAATGCTGTTATAATATCTTAAGTGTGTTACAAACATGGCTGCTCATATATGCCATCCTGTCTCTGGCAAAGAAGAGATTGCAGCAAGTAAATTTATTTGCTAAAGACAAATACTGGAAATTAAACATATACATATTACCATTATCTGAAAAGCTTAGAACCACCGTTTTATATTTAGTAAAAGTTTGTAGTGTTATACATCCTGTGTATACAAGTCACAAGTTATTATTTACGACATTGCTTCAGTCCTCGTCATCAGAGTCTTCTGTGTACAACCGATTCCTTCACCTTGTTTAGGCATTTCTCATCATCTGCTTGACAGTTACACATCTCGGTGCATGTCATGCTATTCTTTCTGATTCTTTCTGTATGAACATGACAATGATCCACATTTCCTGACGCCACATCCACATTTAACAAGTTCTGTGATTGCTTCTGGAGCTGGTGGTTGGTCTGATATTACTAGTATGAAACAGTCATTGTCAATCTTCCAGCCATGCTCTAATTGTGAAAGCATTTCACTGTCTGCATCACAAGACCACAGAAGAGCTTGATACCTTCCTCTCAATATATGATACTTTAGAGTTGCTGCAGTCGCTGGTAGTTTAGTTCTCCAGCTTCTGCCTGCGTTTTCTTGAAGAGATGCCATCTAAGTTTGACAGTTTACTGAAAGTCATTCGTGGACAGTAGAGCTTAAATACAAATTCCTCTAGACCAATATACATGTCTGCTGGAGGGCATTTGGTCTACTCAGCATCTTGAATGCATCTAGGACTTTTGTGTTAGATTTCATCAAAGTGCTCCAACATGCTTTCTTTCCTTTGCCAACAAATTTTCCAATGCAGTCAGATCCTGTGAAGGCATGGAAACCTGTAAGGCTCTCTGCCCAATGTGTCGTCGCTCACCAGTTCCTGTTATCATACTTATATTTTCTCCAAGTTGAGGCTGCTTTAATATGCCAAACACATCAGTGTCTGGTGACTTGATATGTACAGTGCTGCCCTTCTGTGATGCATATACTGTATGTCCTGCTGAAGTTCTATAACTTGTGATAGCAATTTGATGGTTGAAGTCTTATTTGCTACTGTCCACGACAGAAGATTAACCTTGGACATCTTTTCCCAGATGCTCAATGGACCAACAATACGTTCCTGACAAAATTTTCATAATTTTGTCTTCCAACTTCATATGCACATAGATTGTCATATTTGGCATTTTCTGGCATTACAGCTCCAGTTACCAAGTTTAAAAGAGCATCATTTTCCTGGGATTACAGTCACCAATAACATTGTGTAGCTTCTGTACATCAGCATATTGACGGTTGACAATAGCTGTAGAGAGCTCATGGTGTTCTGTTCTTTTGTAATCTTTATGAGTTTGATATTTTATGTAATGAACTTAATTTGAAAACCCAAATGGTAGTATATGATCTTTTATCACCTTAAGACACTCTGTGCGTCATGCCTCTCAAGTGATTTTTTTCCTCTTTTACTTCTCTGGACAAATACGACCTTTATCCCATCAGAAAAAATATCACCATATATTTTCTTAATCTACAGGTGCCAAGGTTTAAAATGACGGATGGTGTTAAAAATTAACCTGAAATTTTTACGTGACCACATATTGTCTTGTTGGGTTTCTGAGAGAACTTCACGGCTAAATAGCGCCTCTGTATTGATAGCCGGTACATGTCGTAATATCAACCGCTCATAGTTAAATCTTTATGTCCGTTTATTTTGTCCTAATTTAAGTATCAAAGAGAGTTTTCATTTTAAAGTATCTTAAGTATCTTTTTTCCTCACTCTTAAGTATCTAAGTATGATTTTTTTTCATTTTTAAGTAACTAGCCATATTTTTGTTTTCATTATAAAATGTGATTGATATAGACAACAGAAGTAAATATCAGCTAGAGGTCGTAAACGAAGCTGATGTGAAGTATTTTGACTCACTGTTCCCAGGAACTAATTGCTTCACTGGTTTATACCGAAATAAAACAGTCAACGAACCATCCGATTCAAATGTGTCTTAGGCGATACAGGGTGTTTATGCGTCACTCTGATACCAAGAATGACTTTGTGTACTGTGGTGAAGCTGAGGGTAGGATAGGGTTGGGTTGGGTTGGGATGGGTTAGGATTACGCATGTGTGGGTATATTCTGTCGCATTTTATATGTATCTTGTGTCTTTCTCTTTATTCCTTCTTTATCATGAGTATCTGTGCCTATTAATACACCACCTCGCAGGATAGTGGAAGAGGAATGGATAGTAACGAGATAATATTCTTCTTACATATACCTTAGCTTGATTACAGGTAACACCAGGTAGAAGTTACATGACTCTTAAGAGTTTTCCTCGACTTGGCTGATTCAACTGTAAGACTTGCTGTATTTATCCTTATTAAAATCCTCCACCTGTAAGACCCTCCACTTGTAAGACCCTCCACCTGTAAGACCCTCCACTTGTAAGACCCTCCACCTGTAAGACCCTCCACTTGTAAGACCCTCCACCTGTAAGACCCTCCACTTGTAAGACCCTCCACCTGTAAGACCCTCCACTTGTAAGACCCTCCACCTGTAAGACCCTCCACTTGTAAGACTCTCCACTTGTAAAACCCTTTATGGATTTGAAATACCTTCTCGTCTTGGCTCCACTAGTACTGTACACACCCTCTCTAGCCTTAGTTTACAGTAATGTTGAAGTATATAATGAAGACTCACAGCTCATGGGTTAGAAAAACAAAAGATGCTTGTTTTATTTATTTATTTATTTATAGCTTATTTTAGAATCCCCGAAAGTTAGAACAATATGGCTGACGGGACTCACAAGCGGGCGGTGTTTACTGTATGGACCAAGAATAAAAAACAAATGAAAAATAAAATAAATAAATCGTAAATTGGTGCATTGTTTCTCCAGGGGCAATTATAGAAGTACAAATGTTCTCCAGCAGTGGGTAACGATCATAGTCACGTATAGAGCTTCCGACGCAGGTAGATTGATATAGATGAATTACCTGGAGTTAGTGGGTTACAGGGGCCTCTTTCACGATAATATTAAAGGTGTTTTTTCCTTCTGTTTGTGGCACTTGAGATGTTTAGGTTAGGTTTAATTAAAATGGTTTAGTTATAATAGTTATATTACGATAAGTTAAGTTAAATTTAGAACTTTTGATTTGCATATATCGTGTTTTAGAAGGATTTGTTAGCTAATAAGTTTAATTTGGATAAGTTTAGTTTAATTTAGATCATTTGATTTTACAAGGTCGTATTATAATGACTGGGAACCATATAGAAACCTGTTAGAGAAGTAAATATTTCTACGGCAGTGAATGAGTAAGTCAATAAGTGGTGTATAGAGCTGCTGACGCAACTTAAACGGTATATACTGTACATTAGGGAGTGACAGTTTTGCAAAAGTTTTCAAAATCTAATTGCTTGGGTTGGATTATTTGTCTATCGGCCACGCTAATTCCGAATATGCTTGAGTTTTTTACATCATTGCATTAGAAGGTTTGTGGATACTTTTGGGTTTGGCATGAAAAACGCGAAAAAACTGTAAATAATAAAGGGACTGGCAATGTGGCACAACCTGTAAAAATCAAGTTATTGAATTGGATTATTCGACTACTGTGTACACTGGTTCATAATGTGCTATTGTTTTACAACTCAATGCGCTACAAATTATGCCGATATTTTTGCTGCAAGTCACCACATACGTATATTTCGAAAACCAGGGCCCAATATTACCAACGGCGTGGATAGATTCCGTGGAATGAATTCAGGACATTCCCGCTCATGGAACATTACCAAACTCCGTATATGTGCCAATGGCAGGCCAATGGCAATATTTACAGAGTTTGTTGAGGCTCCCTGGACGGGAATGCCCTGAATTTATTCCACGGAATCTATTCACGCCGTTGGTAATATTCGTCCCAGGACTGATCAACGAATTCAGCCCAAGTAGCTTGACTTGGACAGTTAAGGACAAAATCTCAGTCCGTACTTTTGAATAAAATATTGTTCAATAGGTGGTGATATTGAAGTGCTGAAAGTTGTTTTTTCTGTGTTGTTTTGCAGTTAGTTCAAAGGGCCGCCACCAAGATGGGTCGTCCTAAGATTAGCAACACTCAGCTGTGCCAGGGCAACGATAAGGTGTTCGGGGTTCGGATGCCTCTGCCATCTAACAAGTTGCCTCTGAACAAGGAAGTTGGAAGTGCCCTGGCTTATAAAGCAGAAAACGAGAGGTTAAGGAGAAGAACAAATGCTTTTGATTATATGGATGCCACCAACAAGGTGACTGAGAAGGTACTGGATGTGTATAGGAAGGCCACTGTCCCCACTATCTCTGAAATCAGGGTGAAAATGAGAGTCCACGACCTGTGGAGGATGCGGAGGGAGACGATGATGATGAAGGGAAATGGACAGAAACAGAAAAGGAAGAAAACGAAGAACGGGAAGCTGAAGATGAGCCTCGAACCTCATCTTCAGCTTCCCATTCTTCGTTTTCTTCCTTTTCTGTTTCTGTCCATTTCCCTTCATCATCATCGTCTCCCTCCGCATCCTCCACAGGTCGTGGACTCTCATTTTCACCCTGATTTCAGAGATAGTGGGGACAGTGGCCTTCCTATACACATCCAGTACCTTCTCAGTCACCTTGTTGGTGGCATCCATATAATCAAAAGCATTTGTTCTTCTCCTTAACCTCTCGTTTTCTGCTTCATAAGCCAGGGCACTTCCAACTTCCTTGTTCAGAGGCAACTTGTTAGATGGCAGAGGCATCCGAACCCCGAACACCTTATCGTTACCCTGGCGCAGCTCAGTGTTGCTAATCTTAGGACGACCCATCTTGGTGGCGGCCCTTTGAACTAACTGCAAAACAACACAGAAAAAACAACTTTCAGCACTTCAATATCACCACCTATTGAACAATATTTTATTCAAAAGTACGGACTGAGATTTTGTCCTTAACTGTCCAAGTCAAGCTACTTCGGCTGAATTCGTTGATCAGTCCTGGGACGAATATTACCAACGGCGTGAATAGATTCCGTGAAATAAATTCAGGGCATTCCCGTCCAGGGAGCCTCAACAAACTCTGTAAATATTGCCATTGGCCTGCCATTGGCACATATACGGAGTTTGGTAATGTTCCATGAGCGGGAATGTCCTGAATTCATTCCACGGAATCTATCCACGCCGTTGGTAATATTGGGCCCTGGTTTTCGAAATATACGTATGTGGTGACTTGCAGCAAAAATATCGGCATAATTTGTAGCGCATTGAGTTGTAAAACAATAGCATATTATGAACCAGTGTACACAGTAGTCGAATAATCCAATTCAATAACTTGATTTTAACAGGTTGTGCCACATTGCCAGTCCCTTTATTATTTACAGTTTTTTCGCGTTTTTCATGCCAAACCCAAACGTGTCCACAAACCTTCTAATGCAATGATGTAAAAAACTCAAACATATTCGGAATTAGCGTGGCCGATAGACAAATAATCCAACCCAAGCAATTAGATTTTGAAACCTTTTGTAAAACTGTCACTCCCTACTGTACATTATATGTTATCAGAGCTTTCCTGTTGTACGTAACCGCCTCCGTCAAAGTGTCTTAGTGGCTCATGTGAAGATTAGCCTCTAGTTTATTTAACCTCAAGATTAACTACACTGGCACTGCCTGACCTGACCTGACCTACCCTAACCTAACTTAATCTAACCTAACTTAACTTCCCAGGTAGCGTTAGGTTAATCATAAGTTGAAATATGCTGGGAGGGTTAATCTTCAGGTAATCTATCTTAATTAACAATTTTGGTCAGGTGAAGCCTTCCTTACCTTACTCGAGAGCAGGAGGAGGAGGACTTGCTAACGTCTACAGATCATCGTCAACCAAGGCAGATATTGAATACCTTTTGTTTACCTTAGTGGCTTAAGAACACATCTTAACACCATAAGACTATTCGCCTCAATACAATAATACAGTAATTGATTATTGTATTCTAATAAAATTTACGGTGTATCTTGTGAACCAGATTTATTGTTTGACCTTAGTGAATGAGAAACTGGTTGAGGTGTATTGTGGTAAACATCCTTAAGAGCAGCTCTGTGTGTTCTTACGACCTCAAAGTAACACAAAAGGTAGCCAATATCTACCCTTGGTCAGTCACTTTATGTAGATGTCAATTGTGTCATTTTTCTAGACTTAGTGCCCCCTGGAGGAGAAAGTAAATACAATGTTGATTTATTTTGGTCACAACACACGCTAGTAGATTATTTTTTCCTATTTAACTAAATAATTAACACTATGTAGCTAACTAATTATATGACTCAAAGATGGTAACCAATATGGCGTCGATATTGTTCACATACTCTATGATAAATAGATGTATTGTCCGTTTAATTTTAGGGAAGAATTTAATTTATAAACTTTTGAGAATCTGGATACAGGAGTTTTGTCTTTGCGTGTGTGTGTGTGTGTGTGGTGATGATGATGACGGATACTTTCCTCTGCAGTGAAAAAAATATCTTGACATTGCAAAGTTTAACTGTAAGCCGAAGGAACGTTTGTAATGTGACTTATTATGTGAAATTGTAACTTGAAATTCTTTGTGAAAAAATATTTCCCTATAAAGTTTGGCAGTAAACGAAGTATTACATCAAGGTGTAACTTGTAGTTCCTTGTGGAGTAATTACCTATGTGGACGATACAGCTACTCGAGGGTGTAAGACCTAGAGTAGAAAGTCTTAAGACCTTACCTGAGGTTGAAAGACTCTTATAGTGGAACGTCTTAGGTATTGAAACTTTAATTACAGTCAATAAAATATAATCTACCTAAATATTCCTTCACCTGGCGACAACTAATGATACAGGTGGTGTAACAGCTCTTTAAAATTCCTCCGTTTGATATAATAATGACCACACATGAACTTATAATGTGCAATATCTTGATAACACATTAGCTGCAACATTACACATAGTCCAGTGTATGTGTAGTGAGGGACATCTACCTAAATGAGTTACAGAATCTGGAGTTGAGGCAAAAAAATGTTGGGACATGTTTGAGATCATCAGTTGAGCCAAACGTTTATACTCAATATTGTTTTAATGGTATTTTAGAGCGACCGAAAAATGTAAACAAAATGGCCGGCTAGGCTCGGGGGATCCACGAGTCCTCTTATAAAGGATCGACAATAAATGAAAACAAATCAGATTAATTTAAACACATTTCCAAGAGTATTAGATCCTGTAAAGAGAGAAAATTAATACTTGATATTTGTAGAAGCTTTTTTTTTCGTCCGTTTTCGTCTTGGTTAAAACAATTGTGGTGGTGTTACCTGTTCCAAACGGTAGACATCAAGGAAATGGATCAAGACCTTAATACTCAAAGGTACACATGATGATTTGTTCCCAAGTCCGAGGATTTACTTCACAAAACAGATTAACTTTAGGACACAATGATGGCGAACAAAATAACATCAACATTGCGTACAGTACATATCTTGCTTTGACTCTTAAATCTTGTAATTTTTCGTAAAGTTAGTGAATGAAATTGAGATTCTGGGCATATTTTCTTGTTTTTCTTTCTAATCAAGTGTAAAGGAAGATGTACTGTTTATTGATAGATTTGGTGATGTCTTAATAGTGTATTAGTGTGTTAATATTACACAGGTTTGGTATAGTGGTGACGGTAATGTAGTGTAGTAAGATTTTAACACATGGAGGTGAATTTGTCTTTTATGTTGAGGATTTAAGAACATAAGAACATAAGAAAATAAGGAGTCTGCAATAGGCCGGTTGGCCTGTGCATGGCAGCTCCTGTCGAGAGTTACTACCACTCTCTATCATCCATGAATCTATCTAGCCTCCTTTTGAAACTTTCCAGAGTTCCCGCACTTACTACAAAGTTGCTAAGCTTGTTCCACTCGTCCACCACCCTATTTGTGAACCAGTTTCTTCCTATCTCCCTCCTAAACCTAAACTTATCCAACTTGAATCCGTTGCTCCGAGTCCTATCCTGCTCGGATATTATAAGAACTTTATCTGTATCCCCTTTATTGATTCCTTTCACCCACTTAAATACTTCTATCATATCTCCCCGCACTCTTCGTCTTTCTAGGGAATGTAAGTTAAGTTTCTTTAACCTATCCTGATATGGAAGGTTTCTAAGTCCCGGAATCATTTTTGTCATTCTTCGCTGCACCGACTCTAGTGAATTTATATCCAATCTATAATAGGGACACCAGAACTGAACCGAACCGAACTGAACATACATACATACATACATACACAGGCATACATACACATTCCCTTGACATAAAAGACATTGAATGAAACGAAGTATAAAGGATGATATTAAACAAGGCTGATCGTGTCATTGTGTAAACAGGTGCAAATGGAGACCAATTTACTTACCTGTCGAAAACACCGTCTCGGGTTTTATTGATCGATGAGCGAGTATTGGATTCGTTTCTGTCCGTGTGTGAGTGAACTACATATTCTTTTAGTAACATGTTGATATATGTGGATCAAACTTGGTAAGATGGATAGATGGATAAATGCCACAGGAGGATATTTGGTTCTGGGCATGGATTACTATAGGTCAAAGGTTAAGGTCTTATTGCAATTTACCTGTGAGGATTTTGTATTTATTTTTTTTGTATGGTTCAGGTATACAGATTTGTTGGGTTAATTTTTGGTATTTAAATTCGGAATAATAATAATAATAATAATAATCTGTAATAAAACAAAGAAAAACAAAATTAACAAAGAACACACACACACACACACGCGCGCAAAAACAAACAGCAACAAACAAACGAAACAACGAAGAGACGAAATATACCCCAGTATTGTTTATAACGGGACAAACATACACTGAGAACACCCCCCCCCCCCAGCACCATCCCCGCCCAGCATGGCTCCTAGGCGCTGAGAACACCCCCCCCCCCAGCACCATCCCCGCCCAGCATGGCTCCTAGGCGCTGAGAACACCCCCCCCCCCCAGCACCATCCCTGCCCAGCATGGCTCCTAGGCGCTGCTAAGATGGACAAATTTATCTCCTGACGATACAACGCCTCCTGACGATACAATACCTGCTGACGATACCATACCTCCTGACGATGCAATATACCCCCTGACGATACAATACCTCCTGACGATACAATACCCCCTGACGATACAATACCTCCTGACGATACAATATACCCCCTGACGATACAATACCTCCTGACGATACAATACCTCCTGACGCTACAATACCCCCTGACGATACAATACCTCCTGACGATACAATATACCCCCTGACGATACAATACCTCCTGACGCTACAATACCCCCTGACGATACAATACCTCCTGACGATACAATATACCCCCTGACGATACAATACCTCCTGACGCTACAATACCCCCTGACGATACAATACCTCCTGACGATACAATATACCCCCTGACGATACAATACCTCCTGACGATACAATATACCCCCTGACGATACAATACCTCCTGACGCTACAATACCCCCTGACGATACAATACCTCCTGACGATACAATATACCTCCTGGCCATACAATATACCACCTCACGATACAATACCTTCTGACGATAAAATACCTCCTGACGATACAATATACCACCTGACGATACAATATACCACCTGACGATACAATATACTTCCTGACAATACAATATACCTCCTGACGATACAATATACCACCTGACGATACAATATACCACCTGACGATACAATATACCTCCTGACGATACAATATACCACTTGACGATACTATAGCACCAGGCATGAGGAAGAACAAGATGGTTGAGTCAACAAGTTGATTGTTAACGTAATTAACAAATAGATGAACACAAACTACGAATATATACTGTATATACTATAATTGCATGGATGCTGCAGTACGGTTTAGCTTAACAGATATAATGAAAAAAAATGCGAATAAAATATAAAACTTTTCAGGGGAAACTTTTAATGAATATAAAAACAATTGAAAGGAAATATGTCAAAAGAAGGAGGAGGAAAAACTGGTTAGCGAAGGTCTGATTGCATGTCAGGAAACATACATGATGAAACGTCATGGAAATAAAACTCTCACACAGGGAACAACACCATCAGTTAGTCGGTTAGGAAAGGTGATCGTTAAGATGGATAAAATGGCCAACATTTTGTAATGCAGGTTTAGTGGTTTACTTATTGCGTAGAATAGATTGATATTCCTCTTGTAATAAACTTGGCCATGGAGCTGAAAGGTGACTTTTCACTACGTTGTTCGCTACACAATCATCCTCCATCAATGCCGCCCCTATGTCCCTTGATCATAAGGCTTGAAATATATATAGTACTCAGATAATTACATACAGTCACCTCTACACATAAATACACGATTTATACACCTCCGACTTTACACAAGGTTGAGATGAAGGTAAGTGTGCACTACGTATTCACAATATAGAGCGATGTAGGCTACTTTACTGTACATCCACGAAACACATCATTAATTAAAAAAAATTCTGCCTCTTGTTCTTTAATTAAAAGTTACTTACTAATAAAGCAATTTGGAGGCAAAACTAAATACTGATAGGGAATAATTCAGACACATTAAAACGCAGAGTTTTAATTAGAACCACAAGTGTGCAAGAGAGGCGAACACAAGGGTAAGTATCTTGGGTCCTTTTATTCTACAAGAGTGGTCAACTACAAGCCAAAGGAGGGTAGTCAAAACTTTTATTTTTAAACGCAAAATTCTTATTAAAGTCACAAAGGTCGAAGCCAAGACACTCAGTGGTAAGAGAAGCTGATTGTTCTGAGGGACTTAGCCAACTGACAAGGATATATCTAAGACAAAAGAAAAGAAAAGTGATAAACAATAATTATTTCCATTTTTTTTTGTCAACGAAAAGAAGAGACATTAAAACAAAATTTGATACGATGAAAAATCTCTAGATCCCTACACCTGCGCTTAGAACCTGTACCTATGCTGTTTGTTTCATAGGCTAATTAAGTGAACTGAAATGAAAGGTAGTTGGAGTACACCTGAAGACGACAGAAGCTTCTAAACACCGCCTCAAGTAACCCCCATCCCGGGTTCATATGATTATAGAAAACAATTAAGGTGTAGTGGCCTGAGGGGAGTTTCGTACCCATTACCCCTCTGGCAGTGTGGGTTCTAGGGAAGGGTGAGGGAGGGAGGCAAGAAGGTAGAGAGAAGAAAGAAGACATGCAAGTAGAGGGGAGAGACAGAAATGAGAGAAAAATATATCAATGACGAAGACATGGATGCTAATGGTGGAAGCATGAGAGGCTGTGTTGTGCAGGAAAACAAATGAAGGAGAAGACAATGGTTGGAGGATAAACCACATTGGGAAGACTAGGGAAGAGGAAGAGAGAGAGGAAGAAGAAGAAGAGGAGGAGGAGGAGGAGGAGGAGGAGGTAATCGAGGTTAGAGGCTGAAGGGTATAGAGGACAAGAGGCTATGCTCGGG
>CAUDMG010000973.1:0-29456 GCA_958450375.1 Homarus gammarus | reverse complement strand
CCTCTCAGCTACATGCCCTATCCCAGCCCCAGGAAAACACACCCGAGTCCTACGTTTCCTATCTCTTGCACAACAAGTCCTATCTAAGAACTTCACCTCACGTCTACATTATTAATATAATGAGCACAACAGGGGGGAAAGATTATCCTGTAGGCAATTGTACATAGTTGCAATTGTACATAGTTACGTCTCTCTCTCTCTCTCTCTCTCTCTCTCTCTCTCTCTCTCTTGGACATAGGAACAATAATAGTTGCAGACAAGTCAGAGGAAGAAAGACCAGTTCTGATCACCGAGGATCTACAACGTCAACTGGATGATGTGAGGAAGGAGAGAGATGTTCCTCTCACTGAGAAAAAAAAAAAGAGGATGGGAGAAGGAGAGGATTTATTTGCATGACCAAAGAGAAAATGCTTTTATTAAGGCTACTGCTACGACTAATGATGTTTTTAGTAGTTATTTTTTCTCTTCTCAAGTGAATTTTTTCTCAACTGGTGTCCCTGTAATATACTGGTGTGAGGAGGATATCAGTCGAGTACTGACCTTTCGCAGCTTAAGCCCCGAAAGCTTATCGCTATTTGCCGGATAAATGTCTATTACCGTTTCCGTCTTCCAGTACACTGCATCGTTGGATTCTAAGCTCAATGTGGAACCAGGTGTGTTGCATGCAGTTCTGCAACTGTTGTATCATAAATGTGAGTCTATGGGTGACTGTAAACGTCTACGTGTTTTATCTTTTGATGAAACAAGTGTCAGTGAAGGTAACACTTGTCTTGTGAGGTCATAATTCCTGTCACATCACTCACACCTGGAGGCAAAGGTAACACCTGTGATCACCTGCCCTAACTACCCCCCCCCCCCATAATCTGTTGTCAGTGGCTGTAACACTTATCAGATGAAGTCATAGCTCCTGTCACCTCATGTCTACATTATTAGTATAATGGACAAACAGGGAGGAAAAGAACTCCTGAAGGCAACTGTATATATAATTGTAATTACACTATCATAAGCTGTACTTATTTAAATACAAGACTATAACTGAAATACATTGTTTTTCTTTTAACCTTTCCTTCTGTGTATCGCCCACCACACTGACTGGTGTCCTTAGCTAAAGTTATATGCAAGATTAAACTCTCTATTAGTATTATTTTCTATGTGAGATACTGAGATAACAAAGTACAGTATATAGAACCATAAAATGTTCTGTTTATAAGGGGTGTGAGGTAGGCGAGGGAGTGTACCTGCCGACGTCAGCAAAGCTCCACCCACCGCACACGGGTTGACCTCTTCTTCTATTTCACTTTTGGGGAAAACTTTTGACTGGCCATAAACGATCCTGTAGATCATAAATATACAAAAAAATAATACCTTCATACAAAATGTAACCAGAAATGACGTGACCTAACCTAACTTAACCTAATCTAAACTAATCTATCCAAGTCTAACCTAAACTAATCTAGCCTAGCCTAACTTAATCTAACCTAACCTAAAATAATCTAGCCTTGCCTTGCCTAGCCTAACCTAACCAAACCAAATCAAACCAAACCTAACCGAACCTAACCTATCCTACTTAAAGTATAATTTAACCATCATATGACAGTAAGCGACGTTTTAACTGGAACACTAAATTTTACCCGATACGAATTAATCTTAATTAAGTTGTAATAATAAAACCAAAAGTTATCTCTATTTGACTAAAACGACTGATGATTTGTAAAAGCTTAATCGTAGACTATATAATGCTGGCCATTAAACTAAATAGGGATAATTGCCTAATATCGATAACTTCTATGTATTATTTTAAGCTTCTAACTGGCCATCGGCGATCATGTACTTCATCATATTAGGTATTAATAAATTGTTTAATAGAAAACTTAAACTAACTTAACCTAACCTCAACGAATATTACCTAAGTGTAATTATTTTATTTTCGTTTTGAATACAGGATAATCATCTTGGGTGATATATTATTAAGATATATTCTAAACAACGTAAATGTGAACGAAAGTTTCGGAAAAAACAATTAAATCTAAAGTTACTCAAAACAATAGTAAAGACTTAAACTATACAGATAAGAAACAAATACCAGTAATAAGTACAAGCAATAAATAACTAAATAAACCCTGTAACTAAATATATATATATTACGATGTTCTTTGTCTTTTATATTATATACTTACTGTAGTATATACTTATAACATATTTAATAACGTAACAATAATGGATGCCCCTCGTGTACGAGGATGGCTGGCACCAGGGCCACCCAAGGAGTGAATTAGTTTAAGGTGTAGAAGCTGTCACCAACACAACAACCATCACCCTACGGTAACGAGTTGCATGATCCAGTGCCAAGGAATAGTATGAGATGACCGGATAACTCGCCAACTGCACTGGTTAACCATTACCCCAGAACACGATGAGGAAATCGATTAACATCCAGGTTCCCAATTACTGCTAGGTAGACAGAGGTAAATGGCTTAAAAAAAATGCCTATAGTTTCACAATGGCCTGGAATCGAACACAGGTCCACTGGCTTGCGAGGCGAGCATGCTGACCATTACACCACAAGTCACCAAAATCACGTATAGTAAAAATATTTTTTTTTTTTTTTTTTTTCGTGCTGGTCAAGCCCCGACCAGAGGCTAGTTAGACCCCCGGACAACTCTTTCGGAGCTTGACCAGCACGTCGTATTGGTATTATTATTTCGACTTAGTTATACGTTACAAAGTCACTTGTGAGTTTTTCAATGTTTTTTTGTAATATCTACTTATTCTAAGCTAAATGTTAACAAATAATTGACTTAAATAATAAGAAAAAAGGGATGATTCCCGATTAGTGATAACGTCTATATATGTCTCTTTTGGGGGAAAATTTTGACTGGCCATAAACGACTCTGTAGAACATAAATATACATATAAATAAATACCTTTGTACAAAATGTCACATAAACTAACCTAATCTAGCCTAACCTAAACTAATCAAGCCTAAACTAACCTAATGTAGCCTAACCTAAACTAATCTAAACTAACCTAATCTAGCCTAACCTAAACTAATCTAGCCTAACCTAAACTAATCAAGCCTAAACTAACCTAACCTAAACTAATCAAGCCTAAACTAAACTAATCTAGCCTAACCTAAACTAATCTAGCCTAACCTAACCTAATGTAGCCTAACCTAAACTAATCTAGCGTAACCTAACCTAACCTAACCTAACCTAACCTAACCTAATCTAGCCTAACCTAACCTAACCTAAATAAGCCTAACTTAACCTAACTTAACCTAACCTAGCCTAACCTAACCTAACCTAACCTACTTACACTATAATTTAACCATCATATAAGAACATAAGAATGGAGGAAACTGCAGCGGGCCTATTGGGCCATACTGGGCAGTCCCATTTACACCCAACCCCTATTGCTCAAATAAGCATCCAACCTATGTTTGAAGCTATCCAGCGTATTCGAGTTAATGATGATATTTGGTAACTTGTTCCATTCGCCCACTACTCTGTTTCCAAACCAGTGTTTACCTATTTCACGCCTAAATCTAAATTTGTCTAATTTAAAACCATTGTTACGAGTTCGACGTTTTAACTGGAACACTAAATTTTACCATATACGGATTAATCTTAATTAAGTTGTAATAATAAAACCAAAAAGTTATCTCTATTTGACTAAAACGACTGATAATTTGTAAAAGCTTAATCGTACACCATATAATCCTGGCCATTAAACTAAATAATAATAATAAATAATAATAATTAACGGTTTATTGAAAGAGCTTGGCAGCTAGCAGGCTGAAAATATACAGTTACATATTTGGGGAATGGGTTACGATTTACAAATAATATACAAGTAACATAAGTGATACAAATAAGATATATAATAACTAGATGGGGGAAAAGCTCAAACTACAGCGCATTTCAACATAGTGACAGTGCAAGAAGTAGTATTTACTGGGAATGAATACACTGGTTTATTACAAGTTATTGATAATTTTTACAATGGTTGGGACTGGGCTGTTCTTATAGAGATCAGTTCGTGCACGTATGGGCTGGATGTGGTTGTGGTGTCGAACAGCAATTCTCGGGCTAGGGATCTTTGGTGGTAGTAGGAGCCGGTGTCGAGGATGGTGTAGAAGCTTCTTACCAAATTTGCAGATGAGGTCGTGGTGATGGTCAGTGAGAGTCGAAAGGGTCAGTGTGTTTAGCGCTTCTTGATATGTGGAGTAGGAACGGGAGAGAATAATCTTGCATGCCCTCTTTTGCACTTTTTCTAGGTGTTTACGTTGTGTGGCATTTAGGGAGGAAGACCAGGTAGGGGAGGCATAGGTGAGCTTGGGAAGTATGAATGTTGTGTAAACAATGAGGGGCTCGGGTGCAGGAACTCCGAGGGACTTGAGTCGGCGGAGGAGGTGGAGACGGAAACTGGAGGATTTGACAGCATCACTGACGTGTGGTTTCCAATTTACTTTGTTGTCTATGGTGACGCCGAGGAGCTTCGTAAAATCTACAACCTGGAGTGTGTTCGGACCTAAAGTAATGGAAGGAGGTGGGACAATGTCGGAGGAGAGGTTGATGTGCATAACCATGGTCTTGGTATGGTTGATGGTGACATGGTTGTTGGTGGCCCAGTTTTGGAGACTGTTCAATAAATCCTGAAGGGCGGTATAGTCGGGAGCAGAATTGTTGACGCTGATCCCAATGGTGGAGTCGTCGACATATTTCCAGCGAGCAGGGGTTTCTCTTAGGACATCATTGATGAGCATAAGGAAGCAGAGTGGTCCCATCTTGGTGCCTTGGGGGACGCCACAGGTGAGTGACTGAAAGGTGGAGACAGCCCCTCGGAAGCGTACAGCTTGGCGTCGGTCACTGAGGAAGTCTGTAAGCCATGGTATAAGACTTCTCCGAAGCCCGAGGTCAATAGCTTTGTTGATGATTATATTGTGGTCGACTAGGTCGAATGCTTTGGTGAAATCAATGAAGGCGACAGCTACAGACGTTTTTCGTTTCTCGAGATGGCGGTATATGTAATCGAGAAAGCTGACAAGACAGTGAGCGGTGGAGGAAGTTTTCATAGTGCCAAATTGCTGAGGGTCTACGACTCCTGCAATATCAGCATTAGCCCAGTCGAACACAAAACTTTCACAGATTAGGCTGGGTATTGGGGTGATTGCAATAGGTCGTAGCTGGTTTAAGGATTGTGGGCTGGTTGACTTGGGCACTGGTGATACATAAGAGGTCTTCCAGTCAGCTGGGCATCTGGCTTGACAGAGAAGCATTGATGATGGAGCATAGGGGTTTAGCAAGCTCCGGGGAGAACTCCTTGAAGAGTTTCATTGGTAAGTCAGTGGGGGTGGTAGAGCGTTTTAATTTTAGTTTGTCCAGGCGTTTTGCTACTTCAAATTCTTCTACTAAGTCAGTGGGAAGGGGGGCTGGTAGGTAAGCAGGGAGAGTGGTTGTGTCAAGCCGGGGGAGCGTCTGGCATATAGTTGCAAAATGGTTATTTGTTTGCTCAGCTGCGTCAACATTAGTGAGATGGCTGAGGAAGGGGAGGGGGTGTGTCTTATTGTTAAGTCCACAGAGTTCTTTAAGCTTACCATACCATTGACTGGTGTTGGTCTGCTTCAGGTGTTGTAATTTGGTTGGGTAGTGGGACTTCTTTGCAGTGCGTATTTCGCGGATGACTCGGTTGCGAAGGGACCTGTAGCGGATGTGGTCATTGAGATGAAAGGCTCTGTCTCTCTGTTTCATAAGTCTTTTGATCCGAGGTGTGATCCAGGGCAAGTCAGCTAGGTGAGATCTGACGGACTTCTCGGGGAAGAAGTGGTGATTGATTTTGATTTTGATTTTGCCGCTTGCAGCGGCTACTTTATTGTGCACCCCACACTCATCCTGTGAGCGGTAGCGCAAAAGGATTACAGAGTAGGGTTTACAAAGGGTCATAATAATTAACCCCGGTTGTCAGGATATTATGGCACTGAAAGTTACACAGTATTTCATTTACATTATTTGTTTAGTTCTATACATAAAGGGTAACTTATTCACAAATGCGTGAGAACAGGCGTGTGAGGCAGTATGTCTGGCCTCACACTTTGTTATTCACATTTACGTGGGAGGTATTCAAGCACATTGCGTATTTGGTTCTGTACATGAGAACTGACATAGATACTAAGTGCAAAAAAGTGGATACACTCTTAATATGTCGGCTATCCTGCCATTAGAGATGAAGTGTTGTGCCATTTCACACACAGTGTGCTTGGACCTGTCCCTAAAAGGTTCTATCTTCACACAGTCGAGGACGTAGTGTTCAAGTGTGTGGCCATATGTATGGCCACACACTTTACATTTAGTTTTGTTTACATCTGCTTGAGGAACATACTGCCAAAGGTACTTATATCCTAACCTTAATCTAGCGGTTACAACATCTTGTAATCTAGTGATCTTGTTACTTGCTCCATATACATGTTTCACTTGATACATCTCATCATGGTAAACTATGGATTGACTAGTGCCTGTTTGCACTTGTCTACTTGCGTCAAACTCATCAATAAGTTCTTTCCTAATTACAGTTTTAAGGGTTCTTTTTGACAGACCCAAATTGTATTCAACGGTGTCTTTGTTAGACGCGAGTTTGGCGAGGGCATCAACTCTGTCATATTTTATGAGGCCTATGTGAGAGGGGATCCACAACAGTTTGACCCTGACACCCCGGTCAACAAGGCACGCATATTTGTGTCTGGCTTCAGAGACAAGAGCGTGACAACCTGAGTCGAGGGTACCAAGGGCAAGTAGTGAGGATAGAGAGTCAGTGATGATGAGACTGTCAGTAACAGTGGTTTCAATGAATTTAATAGCTGTGAGTATGGCAACTAATTCAGTTTGTAGAGTGGATGCCCAGTTGTTACTTCTAACTCCTTTCTCAATTATATTACCGTCAGGTTGAGTCACAACAATAGCACTTCCAGCCCTCCCACAGGCGGTGTTTAGAGATCCATCAGTGTAGATGGTCTGTGTGATATTATCATCAGTCTGTAGAGTGTGTATGTGTTCAAGAGCTCTCAATTTGGCAGTGTGTTGGAGATAAATGCTTTGTATAATTAATTTTTTAGGCGGATACGTCGGTATTGTGATATCGAAGGGAACTGTCCGCCAGGGTGGCAGGAAGCGCTGTTGTGTCTCAACTTTGTACAGGTGGTCTAGTCCAAATATCTTCATATGTGTAGCTGTAGTTTGGATCCATTTAGACTCAGTAGTCCCATGGTTCATACATTCTAGCAATTTTAAGGAAACAATGTTATCAGGATCACCACGCAGAAGCCTCAGGGCTATCATGAGGTTGACTTCAATTATTCTATCTTTAACACTGGGTATACCTAGTTCTTTCCTCATATTAAGTACTTTAGTGCTCATGGGACATCCTAGGATAATTCTGAGGGCTTTATTTTGCATTTTCTCGAGCTTGTCAACGCCTTTCCCGTCACGAAGGACCAGGGCTGGTGCGTGGTAATCTATCAGAGATCTTATATAGCCTAGGTACATTGTTTTAACAATTCTAATATTAGCACCATAGTGCGGGCTGTACCCCGCTACACTTCTAAGAGGTCTCAGTCTGTCAGTACATTGGCGGGTTAGCTGTTGTATGGCAGGTAGGGTACAAGGGACGGAAACACCAAGATATTTAAAAGAAGAAACATAGTCAATAGTGTTGTTACCTATCTTGAACTTGGCGGGGCCGCGTTTGCGGTTCCCAGCTTGTTTGTTGAACACCTTAGTTTTGTCAGTGGAGATAATAAGACCGAGGTGTTCACAGGCTGCGTATACATGGTTCAGGGTGGTTTGCATTTCACGATGAGTTTTAGTATGTATAAGAATATCATCAGCATAGCTGATTGAGATATTGCTGGGGTTGTCTGGTATTAAATTTAATAATGCATTCATAAGAACATTGAACAAAGTGGGGCTAAGTACTCCACCTTGAGGGGTACCAAGTTGCATATCTTTAACTTCACTTTTGTAACCCTGAAACAGTGCAGCAGCCCTTCTGTTGGTTAGGTAACCACTTATCCAGTGTAACAGCCTACCTCCTATATCCATTTTGGCTAGTTCGTACAATATCAGTTGCCTATTGGCAATATCAAATGCAGCTTTTAGGTCAAGAAATGTGGTGTATCTGTGCCTTTCATCACCATGCACAGTTAGGAATGTGGTGATGCAATTATGTACACCTTTACCATGGGTGAAGCCATTTATGTTAGGAGACATGTGTTCTCTGATTCTATATAAGAGTCTGCCAAGAACCATCCTCTCAAAGGTTTTACACAGGCAGCTGGTTAGTGATATGGGACGAAAGGCATCAGGCTGTCCTGGTTTCGGTATTGGTACAACAATACTGCTGGTCCATGATGTGGGTAGTTGGCCCTCGGCATGACTCATATTGTACAATACCAACAATGGATTGCCTGGCACGCGCCTTAGTAGTCTAATGATGTTGTAGGTGACCCCGTCCTCTCCAGGGGAAGTAGACCTACCCCTGGCGAGGGCGGCGTCAAGCTCCCACTCAGTATATGGAACATCACACTCATCGTGCTGTTTGCCCAGCATAAAGCTAATAAGATTACTTCTCTCTACAGACTTCGCATCAAGGAGTCCCCGAGTCCCAGCTGGTAACATGTCATAGCTCGACACATGAGCCCACTTTGTTATTAGCTCATTCGACTTTTGCAGAGGGTTTGGATGGGAGACGTGTCTTCTGTTTTTACCTCTGATTATGTTTATGTCTTTCCAGGCTTTGCTGAGGGATGTGTGTTGGTTCAGGCTGTTGACATATGTCTCCCATGCATTTTGTCTGAGTTCGTTTACACGTTCCCTGACAGCAGCAAGGGAAGCTTGATACAATTGTAACATTTGAGGTGTTCTAAATTGTCTGTAACCCTTACCCACCCTCCTGACCCTAGCCCTGAGTTTTTTCAGCTCAGGGTCATTATAGCACTGCTGTTGCCTGTTCCCATTATGCTGACCACGTTTTCTCCTTTTTTTGGTGGAGGCATTGTTGGTGAAGTATACATAAGTCCTATCTATCAGATCGTCATGGAAACTTTGGTAATTGTCAGGCTTGTAGTCCTTGTACCAGTCATGGATGAAGTCTATGAACTGGCTTTCATGTTCTTGCTTGACTGTGATTCTACGTCTGTTGAGTTTACCACCAGTGGGGGTGTCATTGGCTACATGTATACTAGCTTGGATTGGGCTGTGGTCAGACATAAGATCAGTGACAACATCAGAGCTATGAGTTGTGTATGATAGATTAAAGCCAATACATTTGTCTAGACCCCCGCCATAGATGTGTGTTGGTTCATTATTACCTATAATTTGAACATCTTCATATGCGCTGAGAAGTGAGATAAGTCTCCTACCATTGGTGTTAGTGGTGGAGTCACCTAATTTCTTGTGTCTAGTATTCAGGTCACCCATTAGGACAGTGGGCTCAGTGTGTAAAAAGTCTGGGAGATCTGTGTATTGAAGCTGATCTGAGGGAGCATAGGCGTTTAGCACGTTGAGTGTGGAGTTGCCCAGGTGGATAGTGATCCCATGGTACTGAAGGTTGGTAGTCTTTTTGGATACAAGAGGTACATGCGGGAGTGACTTCTTAACATACATCAAACATGTGTGAGTAGAACTAGGATCATAATACACATAATTGGGCAGACTGGGTGGGGGCTTACCATTAGGTGTGAGACACTCCTGCAGACACACAATATCGATGTCCTCAGTCACAACTTTGTGGTGTAGGTCAGGGTATCGTTTTCTAAGGGATGAGATGTTCCAACTCATCACCTTCACCGCTCTGTATCTTTGTCTGGTATTAACATTGGCCATTATGAAATGTATTTGGAATTTTGTCTGGTATTAACACTGGCCATTATGAAATGTATTTGGAAAGAAGCAAAAGGCACTGTATGATACTGTTCTTTTCTGCGCTGCCTGTCCCTTCGGCAGGCAGTAGGCCAGTTAACCTTTTGGAAACATTTCTGGAGCATGTACGGCTCAACAATTGTTGTATTTCAGTGGCAGACAACAACTCACTTTGGTTACACTCGACATCACCATTTTCTGTTTGTGCTTGTTCATCTTCACTGACCATGTCCACAGAGGCATCAGTAGAACTGTTACCAGTATCACTATTTTCCTCTGCGTGGACACTAGTTCCTGGTGGGTCTTGAGTTTCCACATCTGGTACTGACATCTGAATGTCTTCAGTTTGACTGTAATTTTTCCGAAGTTGCTGCACTGTGTTGGTGGTGTTTTTTTCCTTTAGTGTATCACAGAGGCTCTTAAACATTTCAGTTTGAGCTTGAGCTTGAGCTGTAACCTGAGCTTTGAGTTCTTTAATTTCATTTTTCACATCATTGATCTCTTCACGATATGCATGGAGTGTGTTGGCAGCTACCTGTTGTGTCGGTACGTCTGTGTTGCCCCATGCTGATCTTTCGATGACTGCTGGTGATGATCCTGGAGCTTTGGTGGGGAGGGCAGGCCAGGGGTTGGCCGTAGGGAGTACCCTAGCAGCATTAGTGTTTCTTGAGACCTGCCTGGGTGGCGGGTCTGGGCGCTGAAGGGGTGTAGGAGCTCTAGAACAGTTAGGGTGCCATACAGGAACTCCAACTGTTTTGCAGTTAATACACTTCTGTTGGATGACACCCCCTTGAGCAACTGTATCTCTGCAAACCTGTGTTGCATGTTGCCTTGAGCAGAGACCACACCACGGCTTAGTCGAGGGGCATAACCGGGCCACATGGCCCCAGTGCTGACAGTTGTAACACCTCCGGTTAGGGGGCTGATAGAGAGTTACCTTCAGAGTCCGATAGGCACCACAGACTCGAATGGTCCTGGGTGGGTCTTCCGAGCCAACCCAGTCTGCAATGACTGCATTCTTGCCCCTGAGTCGCTTCGTCCTTCTGATGTAGGGATGGGCTTCTAGTAGTGTAGGGGTCTGGTACTGGTCGAGCCCAATGATTATTATGGTCTTCTTGCTCGATGATTGGGATGATTGTTCCATGGTTATTCCCCTTATGCTATTGGTGAGGAGATCCTGTATGACTGCTGGGTCGTTTCTAATCAGAACATGATCTTGTGTACCGACTCTGAACTGAAACTCAGCCTCAGGATATTTGTCTTCCGCATCGTTCAGCCAGAGATACTTGTCTTCAGGTGATGTACCTCCAGGGAAGTACAATCTTACTCTCTTGGGGGGTTGTGGTTGTAGTTGATTGTCTCTGAGTCTTTCTGCCTTTTCGGCCTTTCGCTTGTTCCTGGACTGAACTAGTTGAAAGCCATCTTCTCCGTTGGTGTCAAGGTCAACACCACAGTCGCCTGGCTCACTCAGTGCATCAGGAGAGTTAAAGCGAGCAGCTGTGTCTCCAGTCAACTCAGACATGGTGGAGTTACAGGGCTCGACTTATATGCCTACGTCAGAGGGCCGAGGACTGCTTGGCACTCCTAGGAAGTCAGCGGTGGTTGGGAGGCGTAACCCTCTTAGAGGACAAAGGAGATTGGCATCTACTGTACAGCGTATTAGCGGTGTGAGGGGAGGCCATGAGCGGGCCTCCCGCGGAGGGAGTGTGGTGTCGGGGGGACTAAGGTAACAGGAGTTTTCTCAGTTTATAAACACTTTTATTACACTACACTTGTTCTTAATAGCATGTCTGTTTTTCTGGTTAGATACAGTATCAAAGTCAATTTTAATTTCAAAAGAACTAACCAGCTTGGCACACTATGGCCGAACGTGACCACAAGGGTATAGGCCTTGCCTCGCGGGCACCTACACCTACACACGACACAGTGCTCAACACACGGTAGTTCACTTGATATACAGGCAACATATTTGCAGTTGTTGACCTATCCCCACCCTACTGGGTGGTGTTGTGTTATTTCGAAGTCAAGTGTGAAGCCGACCCACTGTTGTTCTCAGAGTGAACTGATTAGCACCTCCTTGTCAGGAGATGGCGGTCAGTTGCCAGCGGTGCTTATCTCACTGGCGGGCCACGGCTCTCACTGGTACTGTCTAGTACTGAATTCACTGGCTTAAACACTGTTCTTAACTGTTCAACACTGGTTCCACTTCTTTCCGAAACGAAATGCCACTTTTGGTTATGTTGATATCCCGGTGGTGAGGATGGGTCGGGGAGAGGGGCTTGGGGAATGGGCCGAACATTGGCCAAGGGTGAGAGCTGCTCAGCAGGAGCAGCGCCTAAATAGGTCTTGACCCTACGGTGGTCAGGTCATCACTGAAGAAGTGGTGGTGAGCTTCCGTGGTGGTGTTGGTATAATTAATCCATTTGGTTTCCACGTCATTCACGCTAAGTACTTCAGTCCAGGGATGGTGAACTATCCACTGCCCGAAGAGGCGCACTGCAGAGTCAGTAATCGGCCTGTAGGTCTTGATGTAGGGTCTCTGTACTTGAGTGGGAGTGGCAGCTGGGGACCAGAGCACTGATAAGTGTGTGCTACACCCGATAGGAGGCATTGGTTGAGGTGGTTGGTACTGGTCCGCTAAGTCAGTTAAGATAAGGTCAAGGGTATTTTGACCGTGTGTGGGGAAGTTCACAACTTGTGATAGTGATAGCTGGTTCTGGATATCAGTGGTGTCAATTTCATTATAATCCCCACATAATACTAACTTGGCACATGGGTACCTAACTCTGAGGTGGTCTGAGGTGGTAATGAGATGATTGATAAGAGTGTCTCTGGTGGGTGAGCGAGGCGGATGGTATGCCACACAGATTATGATGGAAGCAGTGTGTCGCGGGTGGGCCCGTGGCACAACACGTATCCATAATGCTTCCACATCTGCTGGGACTTGAACATCCAGGCGTGACGGGCGTAGGTCATCTTGACAGAAGAATGCAACGCCCCCTCCGCACAATTTGCCAAGCCTCACATATGGCAACGACGCTCGCGGCGGCTGACCTGACTGTAGTTGCCAGCTCGTCAAACTTGTTAGCTAGGGAAGTGACGTTGGATAGCAGTAGAGACGGGAGATCATACCATATCCGTGGAACTTCAGTGTGGTGGTACGGTGTGTCAGGGGTGGGTTTCTCCGGTTTCCTAGTGGAGGTTACAGTTCTAATGGACTTATGTGTATGACGGCCCTGTCTACGGCTACGCGCGTGGAATATGTTCAGTGACTTGAGTCGGGCGATAACACTGCCATCAGGATAACCGTTCCCACGCTTTAGATGGTACAGAGTGAGTCGGGAGTAAGTGATTGGTGGCCATCTGTTGATATCTGTTGTGGGCGGACGGAAGTGTTTGTCTCCGGTGGCCATAAAGTCACTAACGGCACTTTGAGGGCCAATGACACTGGTAGACATCTGTTAATATTTGTCAGTCGTAAAGACCGTGGGTCTTTGTCCCTGGTGCTTGGGGTCGCCGACACAGTTTTCACGATATATGTAAACACCGCGGTGGTCCTTGTCACTGGCACTTTGAAGGTGACCGATAAAGTGCCCACTGTCTGACTTTTCCTTGGGGTGCACTATCGGAGCACTGTATGATAATCACTTATTGCACTGATGACTGCCTGATATCGATAATTGCCTGATATCGATAACTTCTATGTATTATTTTAAGCTTCTAACTGGCCATCAGCGATCATGTACTTCATCCAATTCGGTATTAATAAATTGTTTAATAGAAAACTTAAACTAACTTAACCTAACCTTAACGAATATTCCCCAAGCGTTTCGACAAAACAAAAACAATTAAATCTAAAGTTACTCTAAACAACAATAAACTATACAGATGAAAGGAAAACAAATACCAGTAATAAGTAAAAGTAATAAATAACTCAATAAGCCCTAAAACTAAATATATATATTTCGATGTTCTTTGTCTTTTATATTATATACTTACTGTAGTATATACTTATAACATATTTAATGACGTAACAATAATGGCTGCCCCTCGTGTACGAGGATGGCTGGCACTAGGGCCACCCAAGGTCTATAGAAGAGATTTATTTGCTTTTGAAATTATTTACGGAATCTCTAATGTTAAATTTATGGTAAATGTTATGACAAATATAGAAAATTCATATTCAATATTTAGCAAGCTACTTTTACAATGAACTGCAGATTCTGTCAACCTCTGGGAGCTGTTCAATGCCCACCGAGCATATCTGACCATTAGCAGTATTAATGTTGTCTTTTCTCTTGAAGAGGTTAATCCACTGTATCTTAGTTCTTCATCTTTAGGACGTGTATGGAAGTGTATATTCCCCTCTCGTTTGAACCAAGAATTACACCCAAACACAACACAATTAGCAGGCATTATGTGACTGAGGACACCAGTTTTCACAGTTGTGGCTGCAGCCAACTGACGGGTTGTCTCTCGACCTCTCTACCCAGTGACGTTACGCACGACCTGGGTCTCGATTTGGGTCAGGTTTGAGATGACCTCTTCTATAGACCTTGGGTGTGTGGGAGGCCAGGTGTTGGGTGGATGTGACTTGCTATGTACACGGAACTGGAGTGAAGAGCAAACACAATAACGGGGTAGTGATGTGTGATGTGTGTGATGAAGCAACCTCTCCCTCACCTCTCTTCTTCCCCCTTACATCTTCGTCCCCAATATCCCCTTTCTCCCTTACATCTTCCTCCCCAGTACCTCATCTTCCCCTTACTTCTTCTTCACCATTACTTACTCTCTCCCTCACTCTTACCTCTTCCTTCACCCTCACCTCTTCCTTCTCCCTCACCTCTGTTCATCTCCCTTATCCTTACCCCTCCCTCACGTCTCCCTCTCCTCTCCTCACCCCCCAACCTTTACTATCAAAATGGCTCCCCACTTATAGTTATAGACCACCAAGATGCTATTCTCCCTCATCATTAATGATACAGTCATAATAAGTGTTGATCTTAAGACAGTATTAGCTGCTGTCTCCCACCGCTGCCAGTACTGTAGGAGCGAGGCAGCGGTGATAAGCCTCACAACAAATTCCGAAAATATTAACTGGTAAGTGTTGTTAAACTGAAGTTCATTATTATTGATGTTTAAAAAGTCTTCGTATGAATTGTATAGAGTTCAGTATTGTTACCTACACTGATCACTGCAGCTGCTTGTACTGTTTTGTCATCATTGTGTTGGAGTTGTTTGCTTATAGCTAGAGTTGTTTGCTAGCCACTTTACGGAAACGGCAGTGAAAATAATATACAGGATATATCTGAGTATCTTTTTTCAAATGCTTTAAGATTTATTTTAGCACAATTATTAGTCGTTGTGTAAGAAAATAATAATATTTAAAGGCATTTATTTATCATTTCAAATGATAGCGAATTATTAAGCAAGACCCTATCTCCATAAGTACTTAACAGACCAGCTTCAAGAACGACTCCTATCCGTTAAAAGTGGATCTCTGAGTGAGTCACTTAGTGACTTACTACCCAACTCTGTAAAGATGACTCATGTACAGAACTAAACAAATAAGGTATTGGAAATACATTTTTTTAACATTCAATACCATAATATCCTGACCCCTGGGGTTCGTCAGACACACACCCTTGGTGACCTCTACTCCTTAACTTTAATTGTTTTGTGCTACAGCTCACAGGATGAATATGGGTGCACTATACACTAGCCGCTGCATGTGGCAAAATTCAAAAGCGGATCCCCGCCATCTTCACTACACAGCACACTACACAGCACACTACACTACACACACACACACACGCTCACCACCACACACACGCACACCACCACACACACGCATATATACATATATAGATGATCAGTACGGATGAGCCTCGACCTGAGCCCTGACAGAACATTACGGTTGTACTAATTCTTCAGGCCGCGGTGAGGAAGTATATGAGAGTGATTTGGGAAGTTATAGTTATGTTCCATATAACATATTTATGGTTTATTCACCTGTGTGTGTGTGTGTGTGTGTGTGTGTGTGTGTGTGTGTGTGTGTGTGTGAAGCCTTGAATTTCAATTTTGAATTTTGCCACAAACAGCGGATAGTTTATTGTATCCACACTTTTGCACTCAGTAACTAAGTCAATTCCCACGTATAGAACTAAACACAAACGTGCTTGAATGTCCCTCACGCAGGTGTGAATAACAGTGTGCGGCCAGGTGTATTGTCTCACTGCTCTACTCACGCAGGTGTGAATAACAAAGTGTGCGGCCAGGTGTATTGTCTCACTGCTGTACTCATTCAGGTGTGAATAGCAAAGTGTGCGGCCAGGTGTATTGCCTCAACCGCTGTACTCACGCAGGTGTGAATAACAAAGTGTGCGGCCAGGTGTATTGCCTCACACTGCTGTACTCAGGCAGGTATTGTAAGTTTAACCTGTATGTATAGTACCTCAAAATTCCAATTAGCATCGAAAACAACAACAAAAATAAATTGACTAATAACTTAAAAACTCCCTGAACAATAGTGTTAATTATCATTAGATATAAGTTAAATCATAGGGAGGCTTCCGTTGTGCTGATGATTGTGATGTGTTGTGTATGTAGTAACTCTGATGAATTCGACTCTCATTCATCGCTTAACTAATATTTTTTATTTGTAGTGAAGATGACATTGGTGTAGACAGCCCTTCGTGCATCACTCAAATTAGCTACAAAATTAAATTAATCATTGGTGTCTAAATATAATTTTTCAATGGCCGAAGTGCACGTAACTTGCTCTGTGTGTACGTGGCGTCCTTGTAACCGGGTACACTGTCCTTGTAACAATATACTGCACGTACTGTCCTTGTTACCATACACGTACTGGTCATGTAACACTGTGATAAGCTGACAGAACTCTCCTTCCAACACAGTACAAGTCTTCCTACAGCACAACACAATTCTTCCTAAAACACAACACAATTCTCCCTACAACACAACACAATTCTCCCTACAACATAACACAATTCTCCCTACAACACCACGTAACCCTCCATACAACACGCCACAACCCTCCCTACAACACAACACAACCCTCCTTACAACACAACACAACCCTCCATACAACACAACACAACCCTCCATACAACACAACACAACCCTCCCTACAACACAACACAACCCTCCATACAACACAACACAACCCTCCATACAACACAACACAACCCTTCCTACAACACAACACAACCCTCCCTACAACACAACACAACACTCCCTACAACACCCATCTCTCAGTTGTTCCCTTTATTACATTCTGTCACCGACGTGTAAGTGGCAAGTCCGGCCTTGTTGGTATGTATATTAATCCTATTATTAACACAGTTTCCCGGAGACCATCAAGAATACGCTTACATCAAGGTTATTAGTCGAACATATAAACTGAATTACAGATATTGATTGATGAAGTGGGTGACGAAAACGAAGAAAAATCTTAGATAAAAACATTTATTTGTAATCATCGTTCACAGGATGATGGTAATTTTTTCTTACTGAATTTCTTGCAGGTTTATTTCAAGAATTATCTCAGGTATCGAAGTAACCGAATTGAAAGAAGGCTTAGAGATGGATTAAGTAATTGTTAAGTGAGAATTTATTTGTTTTAAAATATTTAGTCATAAGTGAGGGTTTACTTGGTGAGATCCTTTCCAGCCATCACACCTTCCCTTCACTATGTAAGTCTTCTTCATCTTCCAATATCTCGACTTCAGCTTCGTAAGCTGTTATTACTTAAACGTATTTAACACTCGTTTACGTAACTTTTTGTAGAATAAATGAATATATATCCTGGATTCTTCTGTTTCTTTGTCCATCTGATGTTTGCGTCCATGTTGAGGAGAACCACTTGGTGAAGCCACGATATCCCGCGTTATGTTGCCCGTCTTACTTCCTGCTGGGTTATGTGTCTTAAGTTGGTGAAAAACTTAAATTAAGGCTGAATTGTTAAATGTTAAGGTCTTATAGTACTTGTCTGTTGTGTTGTTAATATAACATTGTTTCACCAGCAGTATGTACTCAACAGCTTAATAACATCGTTGACGAGTCAGTACCGTAACGATCAAGAGAGAATATGTAATGATCATTAAGAACAGTATTACGCGCGTCTCTGATCTGTTCTGAACCGATACACTAAGATGGAACGCTGCCGGACTCTTCCCTCTTAGCAGTCTCAGGTCAGCTCCCTCATTAAAGATGGTAAACATTCCTCCGTCTAACGAGGAAGGCTGAGGAGTAAAGGCAGTAGCACCTGACACTGTTGTCTTCTTAACCAATTCTCTGACCGACCAGCCACTGGCTCGTTATCACAGGTATAAACTCCTTCAAACATCCAGGACTACGTGGCTTTAGTCAGAACTTGAGACAGATGCTCAGATATGACAGTAAGGCTCTTAGATGCCATCATGAACGGAGTTAACGAACGAGAGTCAGACCAGGTGAACAACTGGCTGGACACTGAGTCGTTGAACCGGTCGTGGGCTTGTATACCTGAGCGATAAGGGTCGCGGAGTATACCCGTTAACCTTTTGTTAGGTTCTGAATAATAAGTTCTATATACAGGAGAGAACACAAACACCTGTATAGTTTTGTAGGTTCGGTTTACTGGATAAGAGTATGTACACAGAGGAGAGCAGCACTCTCTCTTGACTAGGCTCCCGGTCAACTGCTATAGGCGACGTATGGCAAGTGATACATTAGCAGCTTCCATACGTCGCCAGGCACATTAATTAAGCGTGTGGGATATGGTAATAACATTGCCACACGCTGCTAGCTAGGCTGAATAAATAATACATAAATGGAGCACATACATAATATACATACATGATATATAATCCAGCATACATAATATACATACACCTCCCTCCCCCCTATACGCTCATAGCAAAGTCTTGAGCGGACCTTTTCTTTTGGATCCGTTCTGAGCGTCGAGGGACTTCATCACTGGGAAGGGTATGGGACTCAACACTGGTGGAGGGGCCAGCAGAAGGCATTGTTACGGGTCGGAGAAAACGGCGGTTCCTCCACCACACACGACCACTGGGTAACCGCACCTGGTAGTCCCGTGACCTGCCGAGACCCATGACTACGCCTACTTTGTCCCAACGTAGGGAGGTCGGGTCCTGAACACGGACTTGGGTGCCGACACTCAACCTGGGGAGAGAACGGGCGTGGTCATTGTAGCGGGCGACGACGTCCTGAACACGTTCGGCGGCTCGGCGATCACAATCCTCTGTCTTGGCCTGCCACTCCTTGGAGAAGGATTGAGGGTGAGCAGGGACACAAGAACGAAGGGGGCGTCCATACAAAACCTGGGCAGGGGAGCGTCCGGTGTAGTTAGGTGTGTTGCGGAGTTCAAGAAGACCCCTGTCGAAGGCCTCGCAGTCAATGTTCCCAGAAGGGGCCACCTTAAGGATGAGGTGCTTCAGGGATTTGACAGCAGCCTCAGCGTGGCCGTTGGACTGCGGGTAATGGGGCGATGACAACACATGCCGGACTCCCCATCGGTCAAGGAACACAGCAAAGTCCCGGCTTGTAAACTGAGGCCCTCCGTCGGTTCGCAGGCGTGCAGGAACGCCCACGTCACGGAAGTAGTGGCGGAACTTGCTGATGGTGGCGGCAGACGTCGTGTCATTACCGCACTTGATGACAACCGGCCAACCAGAGAGACGGTCGACGATAACGAGGAAGGACTTTCCTGACACACAGAAAAAGTCGGCCGACACAGACTCAAAGGGGCGGGTGGGGTTGTCGTCACTCATAAAGGATTCCTGCTGCTGGCTGGGTTGTAATACTTGGCAGGGCTCACACGCACGGACAACATTGGAGATGTCGGAGTTGATGCCGGGCCAGAACACAGTCTGTCGTGCACGTCGTTTGGTGGCCTCGGCTCCACAGTGACTGTCGTGGAGGCGAGCCAAGGCGTGGAGACTTGAAGCAGCAGGGACAACTACCGAAGGAGAGGTGTCACTGGCCAGAGGTAGGGGCAGGGCGGCAGCAGGGTAGTTGCTGCTCCCTTCGTGCACCCTGTTGGCGTGTTTTACCTCGAGAATCGGTGTTGGGAAGTCCTGGGAGATGATGGCCAACTCTTGGCAATGTCTGTAGGACAGCAAAGGAGTCGGGACGCCATTATGCACATCAATCCAGGCTTGACACGACCTGTTGCCAAAGGTGACGTGTGCATAGAGTGAACCTAGGGCCGGGGTCATCTGTGAACCATCTGCCATAAGGCGGAGATCCTTGGGGGGCGGTCCTAGATCACTTGGAGAGAGCCCCAAGCATTGCAAATGCTGGGGACCGATGACTGTAGTATCAGCGCCGGTGTCGGGCAACATCTGAAGACGGGATGGCACACCGCCGCAGGCCACGATGACGCTGATGTACTGGGGGACTTTGGTCCTGGGACGCGGGGGGGAGCACACATTCCTAATGTGGCTCGAGCGTTGTCAGGAGTCGTCGTACCTCTGATTGGAAGACTGTGGGCGGCCCTCTCTGGTGGAGGGGGGCTGAAGCTTCCGCCGACGCGGTCCCTTGGGTATGTTGGAAGGGCAACACTTGTCATAGTGGCCCAGACGACCACACACATTGCACTGGACGCGTTTGGCTGGGCACCGTACTGTGAGTGACCAGTAGCCCTTACGGTCACAACTGTTGCAGGTAGACTGAGCAGCTGGACACACCTGTGTTCCGTGCTGCTTACCACAGTTGTTGCAAAATAAACCGGGCGTGGACGTGGTGGGCGAAGGCGTAGGAACAGACTTCTTGTACCGGGACACAGCGCGTACAGCTGTAGGGGGAGCACGGATGGCAGAGGTGGCACACCTGGCAGCCTCATAGGAGCGACATATCGTCAACACATCCTTGAGAGAAGAGGAAGAGTCGAGGGAGGTGAGGCGTTGGACAAGTTCCTCGTCCTTAACACCCATCAGGATCACCTGCCTCAACTGGGTCTCCTCGCACTGCTGGTGGTGGCCTGGACATATATCTACCTCTTCCGAGGCTCTCTTAAGACGCACGTAAAAGGCATCAAAAGACTCACCCTCCATCTGTCTGCAGCTAAACAATTCCCTCCTGCGCAGAGCTTCATTCTGCTGTCCTTTGATGTGCCGTTGTAGAACGTCCAGTACCTCCTCTACAGACAGCAAAGAGGTTGGGGGTACCTGCAACGTATGTTCCAAGACACGCTGAATTTCCAAGGACAGGCACATACGCAGCTGGATGAGTTGTTTAGGCTGTGACAAACTCTGGAGATCCACCATTGTAGAATAATCAGTCCACCGTCGCCGCCATTCACGAAAAGTCTGGAAATTCACATCAGGCTTCAAGATGGGCGGTGTTTGAGCTGCTGCTTTAGGTGGGGCTGGGGGGTGTGAAGGAAGCATGGATGAGGTATCTGAACCAGTCAGTACCGAGGCAGTGTTAGAGCCAGGGGCTTGGTTAACAGTGAGGCGAGATATCAAGGCTTCAAACCGTTCACTGTCTTCCAATCTCCGTTGGTTGTCTCGTTCTGCCTCTGCTTGCCTTCTGTGCTCATCCGCCAAACGTCTGTGGGCTTCATCCTCGCGTTTCTCATCTCTCATAAACTTCAGTAAAGCAATTATCTCTGGAGACAACGCTGAATATTGAGGTGAGGGACTGCGTGATGTGGGGGCTGGAGCGTCGTGGCCGGCCTGGTCATCCATCTCTGCGGGGCTATCACCCGCCTGGCTCATCCAGGCTCTGGGTCCACGGCTACGCAAGGCGTGAGACATAACTACTTCATCTGTGTACTATGTCTTAAATCAGTGTTGACCGGTCGGCCCGTCGTATCAACAAGATTTCAGACAAAATATTAATTAAATACACAGATAAGTAGGTTATAAATATAAAATATATATAAGAAAGCCGCGCGGTCAGCAAGTGTTAGTACGTGTATGTGTGTGAGTGTGTGTCCCGGGCCGGCAAAGCGTCTCGCCCCAGCTGTGAGGGGGGGGTGGAGGCGGCGCTGTGAGGGGGGTGGAGGGAGAGGCGCGGCGACTCCCAGTCAGTCTAGTTACCCTCAGGACGCGGTCAGAGACGGGTGCACTGAACTTTACTCCTTACAAATGCCCAGAACGTGCCGTATACCTTGGGAATCCTTTAGAACAAGGTCACACATGAATGGCACGAAACACACAATGCACTAAACACTTCACAGAAAATTACTGTCACTGACACTGCTCAAAGTTGCTGAGATTCTTCGAGGAGAGATGACGCGCTGGAGTTGACCCAAGCGAGAGAGGAGTCCGTACGCCGGCTTTCCACAGACTTTGCACTTTCACTCGTAATTATCCAGTAAGATCGGATCACTGCGCCAAGTTAGGTTCTGAATAATAAGTTCTATATACAGGAGAGAACACAAACACCTGTATAGTTTTGTAGGTTCGGTTTACTGGATAAGAGTATGTACACAGAGGAGAGCAGCACTCTCTCTTGACTAGGCTCCCGGTCAACTGCTATAGGCGACGTATGGCAAGTGATACATTAGCAGCTTCCATACGTCGCCAGGCACATTAATTAAGCGTGTGGGATATGGTAATAACATTGCCACACGCTGCTAGCTAGGCTGAATAAATAATACATAAATGGAGCACATACATAATATACATACATGATATATAATCCAGCATACATAATATACATACACCTTTCTCACTGGCACCCGTTACTGAAGATACAGATTGTTTCTTTTTCGTTAATTTGATTTATAGATTTCGGTAAATGATTTCGGTCCTGTTACCTCTTCGCTAATATGTTTTTATCTACACTTACACCCGGGGTCAAAAGTTCACTTCCTCCCAAACTGAAGCAGTGTCGACCCCAAATGAGATAACACAACACACCCGCACCAGATGAGAGTCAGGGTAAGTCAGTTCGGAGACTCATTCCCGGGGCGCCAACTTTTGTCTACGACTGTACATATATGCACTTCATCTATCATTTTTTTAACACTTCTTGGTGTGTTCAGTATATTCGTTAACCACTTCTTAATTCCTGTGTTTTAATTAAAGTATTATAGAATCAACTACATAGAAAATATAATGAGGGAAAAATAACATTTAGACAATCATAAACATTTTACGAGGTGACAACCAACCGAGCGACCAAGAACAGCCATGTGTGTGAACGACGCCAGAGAAGCAATATTCACAAAAGCTGGAGAATCGTTAAGTTCAGCTGGGGAGAAGCACTAGTGAACCATCAAACGACACTTACCCTCGACAAGGAAGAAGATTTGGGGACAAGGAGTCTTTTGGCGTCTCAGAGTGAACGATGAAAGGAAGGTGAAGCGGCGAGGACCAAGTATGGCAACAAATCTTGACCACGTCTCCTGAGGCAGCAATAAAACGTCCTCAAGGTAGTGAAAGCCGTCCTCTTAGACTATCACAAAGAATTTTCCCGTCTAGCAACTCGAAGATGACCTTCGTAACTTTTGACGCTGACAGCGGAGAACGAGGCTATAGTGCACATCATAAGACGTATTCCCAAGTTTTATTGTTTATAATATTAACAATAACTAAGATGATATAACACTTCTAGCTACTGTACTTAAACGTGTGATATATCTCCATGTAATTTAGGCCTTGGGCTGATCAGGGTGATGACACACACAAATATATACACACAATCATGCACACACACGCACACTTATGTTCAGACACCTATACAACACACACACACACACACTTGTGTACAGACACCTATACAACACACACACCTATACACACACACACACACACACACACGGATAAATACGTAGCTGCGGACACGAATACACGCGAATTACAACTATTTTAGGTTGCGAACGACCGCCATTAGTTACGAGATAATAACAACTGGTGAACAACGACCTGAGAACCTGCCAGACCTCGTGCTGTTATGTGTCGTGTCTGGAGCCACTAACGTCAACATACACTCTCATGCTTCACCTTGACTCTAGTTATGGACACACCTTCAAGGATGTTCTATTTTGACTATCTTATTAACACCTTTCTTACCTTCATTGTGTTTTACATCATTCACTGTTATTCACCAGTGTATGAGGCTAAGGTGTTGCTACCACCTCACCTCTCATCCCTCAGCTTATGTTGTCAAAACAGGTTGACGATCATCTTTAGCAAGTTTTTTTTAATACAAATATTTACTTGGCGAATGTCCAGTTCAAGATGACAATACCAGTTACAGTATTTAAATTGTTTGGCCGTTTACCATCGTGTATTTGAAGTACATAACAGATACAAATTTATTCTTTTTGTTGTTGTCACTGAACTTTGTATATGTGTGTGTGTGTGTGTGTGTGTGTGTGTGTGTGTGTAATGAAATACGTTATGGGTCACACTGGGTTTATTTTAACAGGAACGTTTTTACGACTGGGTGTTGTTATAGTCGTCGGTTGTGGGTCCTCTAACAACTTCAACCTTCCTCTCACCAAACAACATTGTTCACCTCCATTAAGTCAGGATTACTCCCCAGCCTATGAACTTATCCCTTACGTCATCACATAAACCATAATTTTCGCTTTCTTAGAGTGGTTCTTCATCCAGTGTAGATTTCTTCTTCACTGTTATTATCCCTTTTTATACTAAATACAAAATTATTTTCTTTTGTACCTTAAGCTATTTTTCTTCTCTCCTCCATCCTGACAAATTTCTAAAATTATTCTTATCTCTATTTACATTCTCTATTTCCTTTTTTTATCCAATTTTCCACCACTTCCATTCTCCTTCGCATCATACTCCCTCTCCTCTCCCCGCGCACCGAGTCTTCCAAGGATCCTTACTATATAGACGTGATAGTTGGGAAGGAACTCCATCCTCTCAACCTCCCTTTTAGAATCCTTTTACGATGTGGAAAGAGGAATTTGGAGGACCAATCCTCTATGATCTCACACAGATACCCTCAAACCCTGGCACGTTCGAGGGGGATTTGAGATAATCAATACATAGAGAGAAAGGAAGAGGTTGGACAGCTTAGCAGGAAAGAAAGAGAAGTTTGGTCTAGTAATTTATAAAGTTACTATGTTATTATATCTACAAATTTATTACAAGCATAATTAATATTAAGTCCGGGGAGTTGTTACTGAAGCACTTCTGTTAATACTTTTTTACGCTGTTATCACTTCCATTATGAACAACAACAACTATTATTAATTATTATTATTACTCTCAGGCAACACTGGAGACCGAGAGTGTGTGCCCCCCTCTCCGCCAGACGTCGTCCCCCGCCAGCAGATATACAGTAAGATAACGGGAGAAAAAGATCTTAGAAGACAGAAGGTTGAATGTTACCGGAAACATTCTCCCTTGTGGCGGGTCTCACAGAGCAGATGCTTAGGGTATAACTCACTTGTAATGTTTAAATGTTCCATCTTATAGAGGCTGTACAACACACATGTAAACTCGCATTTCATGTGCATCATTTTGAGTACACACTAATGGGTTAAACAGTAATTCAACCCACGTGAGGAAGTATCATACAAAATACAAATATAATAAGGGAGCCTAAGAGACATGTCCCAATAGCCGAGAGAATATACAGTACAGTATATCAATTATTATTATATATCCTTTATGATCTCAATTTATTATAGGTTGTGTGGAGGCCTTTATGGTTATTGGATTTATCCTTTATCTCCTTCAATGGTCCTATGAAAGTTCCAAAGAATTATTCCGTCAGTACACACTACAGCTTCCTATACTATACCACTCAGGGATATATTCAACTTATACCTCACATCTATCACTCCTTTATATATTACTCGGACTTGAGATAATTGTTTATGTCTACACTCGCTCCAATAAGTATCTTTACGATTTTGTGAGACAATATGAGACAATATGACACAACGGACGAAGGATTTTGACAACCCTACCGAGACAAGAGGAGTCGCCGTGTTCATTTTGAAATTCATTGACCCCTCCGTAAAGATACTTTTTTGGGGCGATTGTATACACCATTTTTCTCACTGCATTTTTTTTCATTTTTCCTTCGCTTTCCCTCTTCCTTATCTTTGTTTTTCTTTTTCCCACTTCCAGTGTTCTGAAATATGTCATCGACAATCTTACCCACCCTCCTAACTTCTCACCCAAATCATCCTTTTCAACAAATTTCATATCATTTATTTTTTCTTTCGTAACTCCCAGAACTCTCAGATGTCTTCACTTATATTCCACCGTCAACAAAATATTGCGTCAAGATATTTTCTTTTCACTGTTTTCAAAATATTTAAGAAAACGAAGGACTTTCTCAGACAAAATAACCTCAAAGTTGGTAATATTTTTTTTTAAATTTCCTACAAGTCCAAGTTTCCTCTGCCACATCGGACTATTTTTCCGCCAGTTTCCTCACACCAACCAGTCATCCTTATCATAATAAAACTGCAGCAAGAAATAAAAGTCTCAGTTCTAATATCGTTCAAAATCGCCTGAGACTCGTAACTTGCAAATATACTGGAAAGTCCATAGACACAGCGAAGTTAAAAACACTGAAAAATTCACAGAGAAAGATGATGCTGTACAAGTACTAAAGTTAAGGTTGTGTAACTTACCAATAGGAAATACATAAATGAAGATCAAATACTTATAAATACAGGATAATTTGTGTATTAAAGAAACCCTAAATTTTTACTATATTTTAGGACGTATAAAAAACAGGAACCAAAGGACCAGTAGGACTAAAAACTGATAACTTTATTCCAACTGATTTTTAGGTTCCTGTTCATTGTACGTCCCAAAATATAGTAAAAATTTTGGGTTATCGAATACATAAATGTTCCTGTACTACTACGTCGATCATAACTTGTTTTTAAGATATAGAGAAGACTGTATTGTTTACAGACGAAACAAATATCACACGGGATGGAACTGAAGATAACATTGGTATACAGAATAATGCCGAAATTATTTGTTAACTATCAAAGATAAGGTGCAATAATAATAATAAGAGAAATTTATATTACTTTAAAATTTACATTACTTTAAAAATGAGAAAATGTCGTTCCTTTTCCAATGTAGTGAGAGACTGAGTGAGAGGCGAGTCAGAGATAATTAAAATCGGATCGTGTAAGGTGAGGACATAGGCAGGTCCTCACCAGACATTCCTTGTCCGCTTCAACACAGAGCAGCTTCATTAATGTCGGGGAGAGATTATGCCAGGTCCTGGAGACAAGTGGGGGAATGCAGCGAGGGATTACTACCAGCTGTTGCTGCGGCCACACAATGATGTTGTCTCCTTTTCTACATATAACAAAATCCTTTAGCACATAACCAGGGCAAAAGCATCACAAAGTCCTCAATATTCATCATCTGGCAATTCCTCAAATATTATAACTCGTTTATTAGGGAGACGACACTTCTTTATATTATTTCGTTAACGCCAGACGATTTTACTCAGCACAGAAGGGCACCCCGTACACAAGTCATTGATATTATTCTTCAGGACTTAAAACAATCAAGACGATTCTGTTGTAAGAAACTTAACGGAAATAAGCTTATGGTGGCTGTGTTGTTCTATCCTTCGTCAGGAAAGTGAGACTATTATCATCCTACAGGAAACTCATTACGTCTTCAGGTGATTCAGAGACAGTTTCGACCTAGATTTTCCTTCTGTCTCCTCTTACACGTCTCCTTCAACAGACTGAGAAGACGGAAGATAAATCACTTCTAAACTTCTTCCCTAATATTGGTAACAATCCTGGAGGAAGGTTAGTAGTAGTCCCTCAACCTTATCTCATGTTGATCTTAATTTTTACTCAGGTTCAGTGTCTCGAGCCCAACAGAAGATGAACCACAGGAGGGGGAAACAGAAGACATCAATATTCCTCTGTTTACTTCACCGTCACCAAGAGTAAAGCCTGACCACGGGAGAGAAGCTACGAAACTAATCGTCTGAGTAAGTAATTAAGGTTATTCTCTAAAGTTATACTGACTTTATATGTTAGATGACACACCACTGAAAGATTAGCAAGAGAACCCAAACACTTTCACTCTCAGATTGTTGGAGCTGTAGCCATAATACTGTAGACATCACAAGTCATAGAACATAAGAAAGGACCACAATAAACTGGTGCCCAGAATACGGAGTTACTGACCGTGAAATTGGGTCGTATCCTTGACACGGCCCGGGTCTGGAATATTCCCTATAGATCGACACACTAATTTAAACTCAAACTGAACAGCATCAAAATAACAATATTTGCAGAACGATATAAATAAACGCCAAACACATAATGAAAATCGCTGATAATTTTATAAATTACCCCCCAAACTTCACTAATGGTAATACTACATTAATTGCACTTAATGCCTGGCCCCGTCTGGGGTACAGGAGACGTTGCTGCAGGTAAGTGTTTGGAACTGTGCTTGATCCTGGAAAAACCTCTTATGGCTGACCCAGATGACGTCATAACTGGCCGTCTGTTACCTTAAGAGTGACTGTTATCTCACCACTGGTAATACAACTGTCTACCGCTGGCTGTACACTGACTGGTGTACAACAGGGAGTGGACACAATTCTTCACTTGGGAATCAAACCCGTGAGTGTTCGCTCATGTGGTCAACCCTCTACCGATTGATATACAACCATAATGTTTTCTTAGTTCAGTTTCCTCTCATGGCGTGCAGGTGAACGCATACAACTAATTTATGTAGATTACAATATAATTTTCCTATTAGTTATACATCAACCTTCGGCATGACAAAGCCATTCAACAAATTTGCATATAAAGGATTTACATGTTAAATTAATCAACAAATAACAATTTAATAATCCTTTATAATTTGCATTTATATAAGTGAATTAACTGTAATTTTGTTATCAATACCAACACATAATTTCTGCTCATCATTGAATAATTATTCCCACTCACACCTGAGGTGACTACAACGATCCTCCTGTTGTGTTTATATATATGCTCTATTATATAACTATACAAACTGTGTATATAATTTTGTAGAGACGAAACAAAAAATAAAATCAATAAGAAATAAAAAATAAAAAAATCTTAGAACCAAGTATTTAATATAGCACAAGCTGGAGTACCCGGCGAGGTCAGGGTTTGTTCTGTTATAAATTGTTGTGGTGCACGGGGGGGGGGGGGGGGGGCTCCCTACCTTTGTGAAACCCTCCACATTCCATCATTGTGTCACATACTATATACTGGTACATGCTGTCAATGTACACTTCTATGTGTATTTCATCAATATATGTTTCTGTCTATCTATCTAATCTAGTTTTATCTGTCTGTCTGTGTCTAACTATCTATATATCTATATCTTTATATCTATCTATATATCTATATCTTATATCTATCTATATATCTATATCTTTATATCTATCTATATATCTATATCTTATATCTATCTATATATCTATATCTTTATATCTATCTATATATCTATATCTTATATCTATCTATATATCTATATCTTTATATCTATCTATATATCTATATCTTATATCTATCTATATATCTATATCTTATATCTATCTATA
>CAUDMG010000972.1:390000-409497 GCA_958450375.1 Homarus gammarus | reverse complement strand
AGGCGCTGCTGGGGAGGGGGGGGGGGTTGATGCACTTGACTACACGTCCTTATATCTATCTCTCTTATCTCCTCCTCGTCCTCTCCTCCTCCCCCTTTCCTCCTCCTCTTCCTCCCCCTCCTTCTCCTCCTCCTCTTCCTCCCCCTCCTTCTCCCCCCTAATCTCCTCCTCTTCTTCCCTCCTTTCCAATCCTTTATCCTCTTCGTCTCTCCTCCTCCGTCCCCAAATCCTCCACATTCTCCACCCCTCCTTTACCTATTCCCCTTCTTTATCATTTCCTCTCCTCTTCTCCCCCTCCACTCTGTCTGTTTTCTTATCTCCTGTCTCTATCTACTTTCCGTCTTGGTTTCCTACCTTTTTATCCTCCGTTGTCTCCTGTTCCTTGCTTTATCCCTGTTTCTCTCTCATTTAGCTATTCTCCATTGTTTCTCTCTCTCTCTCTCTCTCTCTCTCTCTCTCTCTCTCTCTCTCTCTCTCTCTCCTACTTTTAGCCCTATCATGAGGTATCGTAGCCCAAACATAAGATATTGTAAAGTAGCCACAAGATATCCAGGTGACATGACTTAGAGGTGTGAAAGGACAGGTACGGGCAGGTTAATTAAGTGACGGTAGGGGACAGGTGGTGGAGTCGTATCTCACAACACCTAACTGCCGGTGTTGGGGTGACGGATGGGCCACTCATTACACCCCCCTCCCCCACGTCTCTCTCTCTCTCTCTCTTTCTCTCTCTCTCTGTTCCATTTTACTTTTCTCTTTCATCATTCTCTTTCTCATTTCCTTTCCAATTTTGTTATTTCTGTTGTTCTTCACTAATTATCCTTTCCCTTTCCTCCCTTCTCTTACATCATTATCCTTCAATTTCCTTCTTCCATTTTCACGTCCTTCTATCATTAAATATTATATATGTGTGTGTGTGTGTGTGTGTGTGTGTGTGTGTTCGTTCGTCCGTAAGTGTGTTCTCCTGTGCGTCTATCCTTGTGTCCATTTGTGCGTAGATAGGATAGGGAGGGGGTAGATTGTGAATGAAAACAACAATAATAACATCAACAATAACAATAATATCATCATCATCATCATCATCAACAATAACAACAACAATAACAACAACAACAACAGCAACAATAACAATAATATCATCAACAACAACAACAACAACATCATCATCATCATCATTATCAACAACAACAACATCATCATCATCATTATCAACAACAACAACAACATCAACAACAACAATAACAACAACAACAACATCATCATCATCATCATCATCATTATCAACAACAACAACAACAACAACAACAACAACATCATCATCATCATTATCAACAACAATAATAACAACAACAACAATAATAACAACAATAATGTCTTTTAAGAATGTCTGCCATGATGACTTAGCTATATCTAGTGTGTAGTGAATATGTAGATTATATTAGTCACCTTAAACCCTTGTAAAACGTAAACATGACCTGACCTGACCTAACATAACCTGACCTGACCTAGAACATAAGAACATAAGGAGTCTGCAATAGGCCGGTTGGCCTGTGCATGGCAGTTCCTGTCGAGAGTTACTACCACTCTCTATCATCCATGAATCTATCCAGCCTCCTTTTAAAACTTTCCAGCGTTCCAGCACTTACTACAAAGTTGCTAAGCTTGTTCCACTCGTCTACCACCCTATTTGTGAACCAGTTCCTTCCTGTCTCCCTCCTAAACTTATCCAACTTAAATCCGTTGCTCCGAGTCCTATCCTGCTCGGATATTATAAGAACTTTATCTATATCCCCTTTATTGATTCCTTTCACCCACTTAAATACTTCTATCATATCTCCCCGCACTCTTCGTCTTTCTAGGGAATGCAAGTTAAGTTTCTTTAACCTATCCTGATATGGAAGGTTTCTAAGTCCCGGAATCATTTTCGTCATTCTTCGCTGCACCGACTCTAGTGAATTTATATCCATTCTATAATAAGGGCACCAGAACTGAACCACATAATCGAGGTGCGGCCTGACTAGCGCAAGATATAGTTGCAATAAGACCTCTGCACTCTTATTACTTACACTTCTAGATATAAAACCCAATACTCTGTTTGCCTTATTTCGAACATTAATGCACTGTTTTCTAGGCCGTAGGTCCGGGCTTACAAGTACCCCTAGGTCTCTTTCACAAGTCGACTTCTCTAGGTTGATGTTGTTAAGGCTGTATACATTGTCAGTATTTGTTCTTCGAATATTAAGTACGTTGCACTTACTGGTGTTGAATTTCATTTGCCATTTTTCAGACCACCCCTGCAATTTATTTAGATCCTCCTGTAATGCATTTGCATCCTGCCCTCAATTAATTTGCCGCCCTATTTTGGTGTCATCCGCAAACTTGCTTATGTCACTGCTGATCCCAGTATCTAGATCGTTTATGTAGATTATGAACAATAGTGGGCCTAGTAATAATAATAATAATAATAATAATAATAATAATTAACGGTTTATTGAAAGAGCTTGGCAGCCAAAAGGCTGAAAATATACAGTTACATATTTGGGGAATGGGTTGCGAATTACAAATAATATACAAGTAACATAAGTGACACAAATAAGACATATAATAACTTAGATGGGGAAAAGCTCAGACTACAGTTCATTTCAACATAGTGACAGTGTAAGGAGCAGTGTTTACTGGGAGTGAATACACTGATTTATTACAAGTTATTGATAATTTTTACAATGGTTGGGACTGGGCTGTTCTTATAGCGATCAGTTCGTGCACGTATGGGCTGGATGCGGTTGTGGTGTCGAACAGCAATTCTCGGACAAGGGATCTCAGGTGGTAGTAGGAGCCGGTGTCGGGGATGGTGTAGAAGCTTCTTACCAAATTTGCAGATGAGGTCGTGGTGATGGTCAGTGAGAGTCGAAAGGGTCAGTGTGTTGAGCGCTTCTTGATATGTGGAGTAGGAAGGGGAGAGAATAATCTTGCATGCCCTCTTTTGCACTTTTTCTAGGTGTTTACGTTGTGTGGCATTTAGGGAGGAAGACCAGGTGGGGGAGGCATAGGTGAGCTTGGGAAGTATGAATGTTGTGTAAACACTGAGGAGCTCGTGTGCAGGAACTCCGAGGGACTTGAGTCGGCGGAGGAGGTGGAGACGGAAACTGGAGGATTTGACAACTTCACTGACGTGTGGTTTCCAATTTAGTTTGTTGTCTATGGTGACGCCGAGGAGCTTCGTGGAATCTACAACCTGGAGTGTGTTCGGACCTAGAGTAATGGAAGGAGGTGGGACAATGTCGGAGGAGAGGTTGATGTGCATAACCATGGTCTTGGTATGGTTGATGGTGACATGGTTGTTGGTGGCCCAGTTTTGGAGACTGTTCAATAAATCCTGAAGGGCGGTATAGTTGGGAGCAGAATTGTTGACGCTGATCCCAATGGTGGAGTCGTCGACATATTTCCAGCGAGCAGGGGTTTCTCTTAGGGCATCATTGATGAGCATAAGGAAGCAGAGTGGTCCCATCTTGGTGCCTTGGGGGACGCCACAGGTGAGTGACTGAAAGGTGGAGACAGCCCCTCGGAAGCGTACAGCTTGGCGTCGGTCACTGAGGAAGTCTGTAAGCCATGGTATGAGACTTCTTCGAAGCCCGAGGTCAATAGCTTTGTTGATGATTATATTGTGGTCGACTAGGTCGAACGCTTTAGTGAAATCAATGAAGGCGACAGCTACAGACGTTTTTCGTTTCTCGAGATGGCGGTATATGTAATCGAGAAAGCTGACAAGACAGTGAGTGGTGGAGGAAGTTTTCATGTTGCCAAATTGCTGAGGGTCTACGACTCCTGCAATATCAGCATAAGCCCAGTCGAACACAAAACTTTCACAGATTAGGCTGGGTATTGGGGTGATTGCAATAGGTCGTAGCTGATTTAAGGATTGTGGGCTGGTTGACTTGGGCACTGGTGATACATAAGAGGTCTTCCAGTCAGCTGGGCATCTGGCTTGACTGAGAGAAGCATTGATGATGGAGCAGAGGGGTGTAGCAAGCTCCGGGGAGAACTCCTTGAAGAGTTTCATTGGTAAGTCAATGGGGGTGGTAGAGCGTTTTAATTTTAGTTTGTCCAGGCGTTTTGCTACGTCAAATTCTTCTACTAAGTCAGTGGGAAGGGGGGCTGGTAGGTAAGCAGGGAGAGTGGTTGTGTCAAGCCGTGGGAGCGTCTGGCATATAGTAGGGAAATGGTTATTTGTTTGCTCAGCTGCGTCAACATTAGTGAGATGGCTAAGGAAGGGGAGGGGGTGTGTCTTATTGTTTAGTCCACAGAGTTCTTTAAGCTTACCATACCATTGACTGATGTTGATCTGCTTCAGGTGTTGTAATTTGGTTGGGTAGTGGGACTTCTTTGCAGTGCGTATTTCGCGGATGACTCGGTTGCGAAGTGACCTGTAGCGGATGTGGTCATTGAGATGAAAGGCTCTGTCTCTCTATTGCATAAGTCTTTTGATCCGAGGTGTGATCCAGGGCAAGTCAGCTGGGTGAGATCTGACGGACTTCTCGGGGAAGAAGTGGTGGTGAGCTTCCGTGGTGGTGTTGGTATAATTTATCCATTTGGTTTCCACGTCATCCACGCTAAGTACTTCAGTCCAGGGATGGTGAACTATCCACTGCCCGAAGAGGCGCACTGCAGAGTCAGTAATCGGCCTGTAGGTCTTGATGTACTGACCCCTGGGGAACCCCACTGGTTACACGGCCCCACTCAGATTTAACACCATCTACGCTGACCCTCTGCGTTCTATCGGTGAGCCATGATTTTATCCAATTTAATACTTTCCCCTCGATACCATGAGCCTTCATTTTTCTCAGAAGCCTCTGATGCGGTACTCTGTCAAACGCTTTGCTAAAGTCTAAGTAAATAACATCGTAATTTTCGTCATTATCTACTACCTCGAAGACTTTCCTAAAAAATGTCAGCAGATTTGTTAGACAAGATTTTCCCTTTGTAAACCCATATTGAGAGTCATAGATTAATTTGCTTTTCTCTAAATGCGATCGGATGCTATCTGCTATAATTTATTGAAGAAATTTCCCCACTACTGACGTCAAACTGATCGGCCTGATTGGTCTGTCGTGGTAGTATATTGCGGTGGACACAAGAGAGGTGGTACAAGGTGGAGGCATTTCAGGTGAATAGTGGACGAGATCATATATGGTGGCTGCTGCACACCACCATCACACCTGTACAGTAGGGTGTGTCAATTTTGTCAACATGTTAAAAATCAAATTTGGTAGTCAAAATATTGTGCCTCTTTATGTCTAAACTTGAGATTAGCAAACAAAAATGAATTGAAATAACCCTCACCTACATCAATTATACCTTAAAGTTTCAAATATCAGTATTTCAACAAATTAATGAGACTTGATTAGAATTATTCACTTGATATTAACTAATCTCATGTAAGCATATGGATTATGGAGTATTTTATGGTTCTATAGCTTGTGTACAATATGCATGTCAGAACATGAACATGAACAGGCTCTCCGTGTGGGACAGTTTAATTCTTGTTTTGACTTGTACCAAGCGTGAGGATAAGGCGCCCGGCTCACTCTCCTTCTAGATATCATAGACGGTGGTTTGCTCTCATTGCACTTGCACCTACTCTACCAGACGAATTCTACATTTTAATTATTGTAAGTAGGGCATATTGATTGTCGCAGTTACTTATATCATTGTATAAAACATTATGTTCTAAGAAATTATTATGTTATTTCTGTTACAGCATTTTTGATAAACAAATTGATATTTTTTGAAACAACAATTGAATTATGAAACATTGAAATATTTTTCTATTTGTCAGATAGTGTGAAGATGTCAAAATTGAAGACAAGAAGTCAGTTGTCAACCCACTTGAGCCTGCTAGTTGGTAAAGGGAAGGAGCTTCCTGTATCAGAACTTCCAACAGTGAGAGACATGCTAAGATTAGGGTTACTCCTTCGAGAAAAAAATGCAAAGGACAGAAGGAACTATACAGATAAAGAACTCATAAATGACATGATAGTCCCTCTTCTGCATCAATGGACAAAAGCTAATGCACTATTCAAACCACCTGTGATTAATCAGTGTCGAACTATTGAGCTAAAACTAACGAAATTATGGCACAAAGCAGTTGAAACATCACTTGGTAAAGGAAACTTGGCCAGGAAAAATGAATTTCTGCACACACTTGATACTCTGTTTGACATTTTGACCTGCAAGTGCTCCATACAATTATGTTCTGAATCCAACTGTTCTCACTCAGGTAAGAGAGAAAATAATTCCCACATTGATTGTGGTTGTCCTCGTGAAAAGAAGATCCCTGTTTTAGAGCTTGAATTTATAAAGGCACAGAGGACAAAGGCAGAAGGCCAAGGAAGTATGCAAATGGGTTCAATAGATTATTCAGAAACAAAGAAGCAGATTGCTAATGCCAAGAAGAGAGAACAAATCCGAGAGAGGGAACAAAAGAAGAAAATGAAGAGTGAAGAAGCCATCCAAAGAGAGGAAGAGCTGTGTCAAGATGTTTATCACTTCTTTGATAGTTCTTCTGATGAACAGGAAGCAACATCAGATGATAGTTCCAAAGAGCCATCTGAACCTTTACCAAAGAAAATGAAATACAACACAAGAAATATTTCAAACATTGCTTTAGCTAGTATTCGCCACCATGCTGGACTTCGTGAGGCTGCAGAAATTGCAACTGCCGCTTGGATAGATGCAGGCCTCATCAGCCGAGAGGATGTATCTTTGGTGATAGATCATAATAAAATTAGAAGAGCACAAGAAAAAATAATGAAGGAAATATCTGATCAGCATGAAAAAGATTTAAGCGAGGGAGGGCTCTCCTGTCTTTTGTTTGATGGAAGAATATATGACACAAAAGTTTTGCTAGAAGTAGAGGGAGTGAACAGAAAGTTTCCAGGTCTCATCAAAGAAGAACACTACTCTGTCTGTTCTGAGCCTGGTGGTCGGTTTTTGTTTCACTTTGCTCCCGAAACTGAAGTAGAAGGGAAGAAACATGCAGAGGTCATTGCTGATCATATTTTATGTTGGGTTCAGGAGAGAGGACTTGGCAGTTCACTGCAGGCTGTTGGTGGAGATTCAACTGCAGTGAACACCGGATGGCAGGGGGTGTAATGACGCATTTAGAGAAAAAACTAGGAAGAAGACTTGTTTGGATTGTATGTGATTTACATACAGGCGAGCTACCTCTTCGTCATCTCATCCAGGAACTTGATGGTCCTACAAAGAGCAACAACAAGTGGTCAGGTCCCCTTGGCATCATGCTGGATGAAGCAACACAACTAGAAATAAATACAACCTTTCCAAAGGTCGAAGTTGGCCCTCCCCTTCCGGCATTGTCTGAAGGAGTCATCAAAGATCTCAGCACAGATCAATCCTATGCTTATCGTATTGCCCAAGCAATAAGATCAGGAGAAGTGCCTCAGTCATTGGCTCTCTCTTGGAGATTGGACCTGTCAGTCACAGCCGTTGGTTAACTACAGCTCTTCGTTTCTGCAGGATTTGGATTTCCAAACACGAATTGAAGGGCAAAGTGCTGAAGAATTTGAGGTTAATTGTTGAATTTATTATTGGAGTTTATCTTCCCCAGTGGTTTAGTGTGAAACTTAATCCTATGTGGGTGGATGGGCCCAATCACCTTTTGTTTCAATTGCAGCTAGTAAGAACACAGAGGAAGGTAGTGAGGGACATCGTGTTACCTGTGTCAAGAAGGTCCGCTTGGTATGCTCGATCAGAAGCAGTTTTGCAAGCAATGCTTTGCAGTCAATGTACCAATCTCCGAACCGAGGCTGTAGAAGTCATTCTAAAGATTAGAGGAACGCTAATAGATGACGACCAGTTGGGAGACTGTTCGTTTCATTCAAGAAAAGTTCCCCCAATAAACGTCAATGCCACCAAATTGTCAGAATTGGTTGACTTGAGTTTGGAAGTCTTAGAGCCACCATTGACAACAAGTCTAACTAGCCAAGAATTGAGAAACCTTAAAGAGACTCCAATGCAGGTGCCGAAGTGGCCTTCCCACACTCAAAGTGTGGAGAGATGTGTGAAAATGGTCACAGAAGCAGCGGGCCATGTTTACAGCCACGAGAGGCGAGAAGGTTACATCAAAGCACAAATAGCAAGCAGACTACTGATGACAAGAAACCAAAGCAAAGAGAGTATGAAGGCATTGGTTACTTTCAAATAGACTACGGATAATAAAATATAATAATTTGAAACTTGAAACAGTAACATGTGTGCAAACGCTGGTTATGTTATAAATTCACAAATATGTACATTTAAAAATCCATTTGATGTAGGTAGGACTTATTATAAAAAAAAATTATGCCAGAATATTGTTTTGCATGCTTAAAGACTACAATAAATTGCTACCAAATTACTCGATTTTCAATTTAGCCAGTTCACCCCCTAAATTGACACACCCTACTGTACAGCCTCTACACCCCTATACACCCCCACACCCCTGTACACACCCCTACACCCCTGTACACACCCCCACACCCCTGTACACACCCCCACACCCCTATGCACACCCCAACACATTCCTACACTTCCACACACCCCTGTACACACCCCCACACACCCCTCTACACACCCCCACACCCCTATACACACCCCCACACCCCTATACACACCCCTATGCACACCCTAAAACATTCCTACACCTCCACACACCCCTGCACACCCCACCCGTGCTACATCTCTTACCCCTCCACACCACCACCCACCTCTCCACACCACCACCCACCCACACCCCGCCACCCACTCCGCCACCCACCCTCCCTCTTAAGCTAAACATTTGTACAGGGTCTCCAGCCTCTCTAGATCCGCTATCTCTGGGTGTCTTCCGGTCCCCTATTTGGACATCCCATTTTCCCCAATCCGATAAATGGGATGATGACAGGGAGGGAGATGAGCCGGTGGAGTGGGGCCTTCCCTCTCATCAAAGTGGGGCGACCGGGGCCAGGGGGGGGGGGGGGGGGCACTGAGGAGGCCATGGTCAGCAGCGCTCACTCAAAAGGGCCTCAGGGACGGAGGTGGGAGGAAGAGGGTCTTATCCTTCCCTCCGCGGCGGCCATTGGACTCCAGAGGCGATCATTACCCTCGGTGGAAATAACCAGTGTTGTGGGTTTTTTATTGTGGCCGAGATCAGTGTTTTCACCGTGTCTCTCGTGGGCAGATTAAGGAAATTGTAGCGTAGGAACAAGAGCGCTGTTAAGGGGGGACGACACTTGTAGCGGCGGGGGTAATGAGGGGCCGGACTTAACACCCATATCATAGCCAGTTGAGACGTCCGCTAGTATTACTGGTACGTGTCCCTCCCCCCTCCCATCTACCCCCTCCTACCCCCCCCCCTCCCCCGACACATAAGAACATAAGAATGGAGGAAACTGCACGGGCCTATTGACCCATACTGGGCAGTCCCGTTTATACCCATCCCCTATTGCTCATATATCCACCCAACTTATGTTTGAAGCTATCCAGCGTATTCGAGTTAATGATGATATTTGGTAACTTGTTCCACTCGTCCACTACTCTGTTTCCAAACCAATGTTTACCTATTTCGCGCTTAAATCTAAATTTGTCTAATTTAAAACCATTGTTACAAGTTCGCTCCTGGTTGGATAATTTGAGTACCTTTGTAATGTCCCCTTTGTTCAGCCCTGACTTGCATTTATACACCTCTATCAGGTCGCCCCTCGCTCTACGTCTCTCGAGAGAGTACAAATTAAGATGCTTTAACCTGTCTCTGTACTCAAGGTTCTTAATGCCCGGGATTAATCTACGACTCTCAATATGGGTTTACAAAGGGAAAATCTTGTCTAACAAATCTGCTGACATTTTTTAGGAAAGTCTTCGAGGTAGTAGATAATGACGAAAATTACGATGTTATTTACTTAGACTTTAGCAAAGCGTTTGACAGAGTACCGCATCAGAGGCTTCTGAGAAAAATGAAGGCTCATGGTATCGAGGGGAAAGTATTAAATTGGATAAAATCATGGCTCACCGATAGAACGCAGAGGGTCAGCGTAGATGGTGTTAAATCTGAGTGGGGCCGTGTAACCAGTGGGGTTCCCCAGGGGTCAGTACTAGGCCCACTCTTGTTCATAATCTACATAAACGATCTAGATACTGGGATCAGCAGTGACATAAGCAAGTTTGCGGATGACACCAAAATAGGACGGCAGATTAATTCAGGGCAGGATGCAAATGCATTACAGGAGGATCTAAAGAAATTGCAGGGGTGGTCTGAAAAATGGCAAATGAAATTCAACACTAGCAAGTGCAGCGTACTTAATTTTGGAAGAACAAATACTGTCAATGTATACAGCCTTAACAACATCAACCTAGAGAAGTCGACTTGTGAAAGAGACCTAGGGGTACTTGTAAGCCCGGACCTACGGCCTAGAAAACAGTGGGTTAATGTTCGAAATAAGGCAAACAGAGTATTGGGTTTTATATCTAGAAGTGTAAGTAACAAGAGTGCAGAGGTCTTATTGCAACTATATCTTGCGCTAGTCAGGCCGCACCTCGATTATGTGGTTCAGTTCTGGTGCCCTTATTATAGAATGGATATCAATTCACTAGAGTCGGTGCAGCGAAGAATGACGAAAATGATTCCGGGACTTAGAAACCTTCCATATCAGGATAGGTTAAAGAAACTAAACTTGCATTCCCTAGAAAGACGAAGAGTGCGGGGAGATATGATAGAAGTATTCAAGTGGGTGAAAGGAATCAATAAAGGGGATATAGATAAAGTTCTTATAATATCCGAGCAGGATAGGACTCGGAGCAACGGATTCAAGTTGGATAAGTTTAGGTTTAGGAGGGAGATAGGAAGGAACTGGTTTACAAATAGGGTGGTGGACGAGTGGAACAAGCTTAGCAACTTTGTAGTAAGTGCTGGAACGCTGGAAAGTTTCAAAGGGAGGCTGGATAGATTCATGGATGATAGAGAGTGGTAGTAACTCTCGACAGGAGCTGCCACGTACAGGCCAACCGGCCTATTGCAGACTCCTTATTTTCTTATGTTCTTATTAGCCTTGTCATTCTCCTCTGAATTCTTTTCAAGGATTCTATATCCTTTCTGTAATACCACCAAATTGAACTGCGTAATCCAGGTGTGGTCTCACAAGCGCAAGATATAGTTTTAGGATGACCTCGCTTGTCTTGTAACTAACACTCCTTTGTATGAATCCATGTACTTTGTGAGCCTTGTTTCGAGCAAATACATTTTCTTTACTTGGCTTAGGATTCCTACTTATCATTACTCAGCCGCCAGAATCTCGCTCACCTAGGCAGAGTTCATCAGTAATTACGTCAGAACTACACCAAAACGAGCCATTACGGTTCTTAAATTACGTAAAAAAAGAAAACTATGGAACAGTTATTTGTGTGGTTAGAATTCTGAAGTCTCTCTCTCTCTCTCTCTCTCTCTCTCTCTCTCTCTCTCTCTCTCTCTCTCTCTCTCTCTCTCTCTCTCTCATTGTGTTGCCATGTGTGTGTTGGTCAAAAGTTACAACACTGGAGGTTAAATGGCCCTCGTTATGGCCCTCCAGGTATAAAAGAACCGAAACTTGAATTTAAAAAAATGCATTATATGGAAATTGAAACCTTTTAAAATGTCAAAAAGTCTAATTTTATGTGGTCAGGTGTGAGCCAGCTGGAGATGTAATTAGTGTCGCTGATTACCTGTTGGTTTGATTATAGGCCATAATTATAGGGTTTCTCTGCCCCACTTGCATGTTAATTTGCATATGGGGTGTGTGTGTGTGTGTGTGTGTGTGTGGTGAAGGAGTGATATATTTTCTTAGCTTTTTACTCTTAAATTGTGTATCTGGGGTTAGTTCTCCTGACCATTAAACAACCTAACCTAACCTAACCTAACCTAACCCTTCAACACACAGGGAGGCAGCATGACCCCATAAACTTAGGTACCCATTTACAACTGGGTGAACTGGGAGTGCCTGGGAATCGAACCATCGACCTCTGGAATAGTAGGCGAGCGGGGTGTATCAACTCAACCGACATAGAAAAATACGATATAAATTAAACCTGATCAAGTATACATAACGCCATACGGTAATGGGTGTATGTTCTTCTGTATAGTGTATTGTTTAGTCATAGTCTTGTTTATGAAATCCTCCCTCCCTCCCCCTCCCTCTCCCCCTCCCTCTCTCCCCCTCATCACCATTAACCCCCCCCCCCCATCTCTCGGTCGTATCTACAAAACATCACCTTTGTCACTTGATGTATGGTATCCGGTCTCTACTTGTGGCCTGATGTGACCCCATTACACTTAGGGAGAGAGAGAGTATCTTCTCTCTCTCTCTCTCTCTCTCTCTCTCTCTCTCTCTCTCTCTCTCTCTCTCTCTCTCTCAGTATGTAATTTAGGGTAGAGGAGTGATGGGGAGTAAAGGAGGAGGAGGAAGAAGAAGAGGAAAAAGCACAGGAGGAAGAGAGGGGAGAAAAGGGAAGAGGGGGAGGAAAAGGGTGACCTGAGAAGATGATAGTAAGGGAGAGGAAGAGGAGAATGAGGTAGGTGACAGCAAGGGCGTCGTGAGGGGTTAGGGGGCGTCGTGAGGGGTTAGGGGGCGTGAGGTGAGGGGGGGCGTGAGGGGTAGGGGCGTCGTGAGGGGTTAGGGGGCGCCGTGAGGGGTTAGGGGGCGCCGTGAGGGGTTAGGGGGCGTCGTGAGGGGTAGGGAGTGTCGTGAGGGGTAGGGGCGTCGTGAGGGGTAGGGGCGTCGTGAGGGGTGAGGGGGATCGTGAGGGGTTAGGGGGCGTCGTGAGGGGTTAGGGGGCGTCGTGAGGGGTTAGGGGGCGTCGTGAGGGGTTAGGGGGCGTCGTGAGGGGTTAGGGGGCGTCGTGAGGGGTTAGGGAGCGTCGTGAGGGGTTAGGGGGCGTCGTGAGGGGTTAGGGGGCGTCGTGAGGGGTTAGGGGGCGTCGTGAGGGGTTAGGGGGCGTCGTGAGGGGTAGGGACGTCGTGAGGGGTAGGGGCGTCGTGAGGGGTAGGGGCGTCGTGAGGGGTAGGGGACGTCGTGAGGGGTTAGGGGGCGCCGTGAGGGGTTAGGGGGCGCCGTGAAGGGTTAGGGGGCGTCGTGAGGGGTAGAGGACGTCGTGAGGGGTTAGGGGCGTCGTGAGGGGTAGGGGCGTCGTGAGGGGTAGGGGCGCCGTGAGGGGTAGGGGGCGCCGTGAAGGGTTAGGGGGCGTCGTGAGGGGTTAGGGGGCGTCGTTGAGGAGGTAGGGGGCGTGGGGTGAGGGGGATCGTGAGGGGTAGGGGGCGTGATGGGGTGGGGAGGGGGGCCGTCGTCTCTCTTGCCTGGCTTGGTGGTAATTAGCGGGACGCAGGTATAGGCTGGCAAGGTAAGTCAGGTGTGAAGCCCTTACCTCATCCCACTGTAGTGTCTCAGGGTATCGCTCACCTCCCGCGTTACCTATCACAATATATCATCTTATTTCTCTACCTTTTCGTCTTCATTTTATGTATTTTATGTAGTTTTATATCGAGGAGATTATGTTTTTTATACTTATGTTTATTGAGACAAATTAGTGAAATATCTTAAGAGTTTTTTAAAGTAACGCGAGGGAAGAAAAAAAAGTCGACGGAAACCAGAGAAACTTGCCCCTTGATCACGGTGTAATAAGGTGGGAATCAAGATGGACGGTGATTGGTCCAGACGTCAGCCACGGTGGTGATATCGCCATCTGATTGGTGAGATGCTTATCATAACCTCCCCACTCCCCCTCCCCTTCCCCCTCCCTTTCCCCTCTCCCCTTCTTCCCTTCCCCTCCCCTTCCCCCCTCTCCCCTTCCCCTCCTCGTCACCAGAAAATGGGAAATGTTTATGGTATTGCAAAGGCGAGTGTCTTTTGTTGTCTGTTTGTCAGGGTGAGGGAGAGAAGGAAGGAGAGAGGAAGGAGGGAGAGAAGGAAGGAAGGAGAGAGGAAGGAGGGAGAGAGGAAAGAGGGAGAGAAGGAAGGAAGGAAGGAAGGAAAGTGGGAGATATCCTTACTTAGTCCAGTTATCACAGCCTCCCCATCCCTCCTTCATCTCCTTCCCCCTTCCTCCTCCTCCTCCTCCCGTATTCACCTTCGTATTTCTTCAGTATTTTATTATCTCTACTTTATTAATGTCGTCTGAAATTAAATGAAAGTAATAATCACGTTCTTCTGTGTTTAGTAATTATGATTTGAGTGTGTGTGTGTGTGTGTGTGTGTCAACTTGGGCCCCATTATAACACGGGGTCTGTCACCATACCAAACACAGCCTCTCTCCCTCCCTCTCTCTCTCCCTCCTTCCCTCCCTCCCTACTTCCCTCACTCCCTCCCATCACCTCCTCGCTCACAGCTTCACGTTCACCCGTTCTTAAAATCACACCACCTTATGTGTCCACCTTTCACCTGTCACTCACCTGTGTGTTTGCCTGTCCCCCCCCTCCTCCTCTCTCTCTCTCTCTCTCTCTCTCTCTCTCTCTCTCTCTCTCTCTCTCTCTCTCTCTCATACGCCCCTGTAAATCGTAAATTGTAATGTACATAAATGAGGTGTGTGTGTGTGTGTGTGTGTGTGTGTGTGTGTGTGTGTGTGTGTGTGTGTGTTATTGAGTCGATTGTGTATATAATTGAGTTAGTGTTTATATACATTTTGACGCGACCCCCTCCCCTCACAGCTACCCCCTCCCCTCACCTCCCAGCTACCCCCTCCCCTCCCCCCACCCCCCAGTGACCCCCCCCCCCCCGGCGACCATCTGGCGGAGTATCAACACCTTATGATTGATGGGAGATTGACACCTACCTTACCCCCACCTCCACCCCCACTGCCATCCCCACCACCACCTCCACCACCACTGCCACCCCCACCACCACCTCCACCCCCACCACCACCACTGCCCCCACCACCTCCACCACTGCCCCCACCACCTCCACTGCCACCCCCACCACCACCACTGCCACCACTGCCACCTCCACCCCCACTGCCACCCCCCACCACCACCACCTTCACCACCACCACCTTCACCACCACCACCATTTCCACCACCACCACCACCTCCACTGCCACCACCACCTTCACCACCACCACCATTTCCACCACCACCACCACCACCACCACCTCCACTGCCACCACCACCACCACCACCACCACCACTGCCACCACCACCACCACCACCTCCACTGCCACCACCACCACCACTGCCACCACCACCACCACCACCTCCACTGCCACCACCACCACCACTGCCACCACCTCCACCCCCACTACCACCTCCACCACTGCCTCCACCACTGCCACCACCACCACAGCCACCTCCACCACCACCACCACCACACCCTCTGTTGTGTTCTGCCATCTCTTCTCCCTCCTTTCTCCTCGTCCTCTCTCCTCTTTTTTCTCTTCTCTTCCTTTCATCGTTTCTTCCTTCTCCTCCTCCTTCTCCTTACCTCTGTTCTCTTTCTTCCTTCTTTCACCCCTTCCTTTCATCCTTCTCTGCCCTCCCCCTCTCCCCTCTCCTCCTCCTCTTCCTTTTCTGCTTCTCTCCTTCCCCTTTCCCTCCTCCTTCCTACTCCTCCCCTTCTATCATCACGAATCCAATCCCCCTTCTCCTCAGTACTCCCCATTCCCCCTTAACTCCCCAACCACCCTTTCCTCCCCCATCTTCCCCCTCACCCCACCTCATCCACCTCACCCCTCACCATCTTCCTCCCCCCCTCCCCCCCCCCCCCACACACACACACACCTGAGGAACACAAGCAATTAACTCTGGCCTCACCTGCGACCCTCGGGCACCAACTGAGAGTCTGTATCGATAAGGACAATCTGGTGAGTGATAACAAACTGGCGCACGTGTGTTATCTTGTGACGATAACACGGATTAGGCGTCACTCAAGTGGTGGTGGGTGTTATCTTGGCTCTCTCTCTCTCTCTCTCTCTCTCTCTCTCTCTCTGTTAGTCTCGGAGGATTGTGATAAATTTTACAATACGGATTTTGGTCGGATTTAATATTTTTATAGATTTTTTTTCTTGTGGTGGTATTTTTTATATTATTATTTTTTTTTTTTTTTTATTATTTTTTATTATTTTATTTTATTGAGTATTAATTTATGAACATCTTATGAGTATTAATTTATGAACATATTTATAAGTCATAGTGAACATTTTATTGAACATTTTAGGAATTAAGTGAAAAAAATTATATTTAGATAAATTTAATCCCTATACCATATTCAGAGGGCCATTTTGTGCTTCATTTTTCCGTCCGTCCATCCGTCTGTCTGTCTGTCTGACATCCATATTTGGTCATCAGAATCACGTAATAACTCGACCAGACCAGCTACCACAACACTCACTCGACCAGACCAGCTACCACAACACTCACTCGACCAGACCAGCTACCACAACACTCACTCGACCAGACCAGCTACCACAACACTCACTAGACCAGACCAGCTACCACAACACTCACTCGACCAGACCAGACCAGCTACCACAACACTCACTCGACCAGACCAGCTACCACAACACTCACTCGACCAGACCAGACCAGCTACCACAACACTCACTCGACCAGACCAGCTACCACAACACTCACTCGACCAGACCAGCTACCACAACACTCACTCGACCAGACCAGCTACCACAACACTCGACCAGACCAGACCAACTACCACAACACTCACTCGACCAGACCAGCTACCACAACACTCACTCGACCAGACCAGCTACCATAACACTCACTCGACCAGACCAGACCAGCTACCACAACACTCACTCGACCAGACCAGACCAGCTACCACAACACTCACTCGACCAGACCAGCTACCACAACACTCACTCGACCAAACCAGCTACCACAACACTCACTCGACCAGACCAGACCAGCTACCACAACACTCACTCGACCAGACCAGCTACCACAACACTCGACCAGACCAGACCAGCTACCACAACACTCACTCGACCAGACCAGACCAGACCAGACCAGCTACCACAAGACACCACCTGTTGTCTCTCCCACGGTCTTAATAATTGGTCTGTATCTGTTCATATATCAGTGTGTGATAACCCGGCGATCGGTCCAGGTTGTGTAACGTACGTGTGTGTGTGTGTGTGTGTGTGTGTGTGTGTGTGTGTGTCCCTCCCCCTCACTCCTCTTCCTCCCTCATCTTCACTCCCTCACCCTTCCCTCCCCCTCCTCCCACCCCCTCCTCCCACACCATCATCCCTCCATGCCTTTTTTGGTTGCGTTAGTCAGCTCTATGCTTCCCTTTCTTGACCTGACTGATGGGTGTTGTTGACGCGTGGAGGCATGTTCTCTCTCTCTCTCTCTCTCTCTCTCTCTCTCTCTCTCTCTCTCTCTCTCTCTCTCTCTCTCTCTCTCTCTCTTCCTCCACCTCCCTCTTTTATCGCCTTGTTTTTTCCCTACAGTTCGTGCCCCCTTTGTGCCCTTTCTTTATTGTTTTCTTTCTTCTACTCCTGTTTCGTCTTTCTTCTCCTTTCTCCTCCTCCTTTTATCTCGCTGTTCCCTCACATAACCTTTATTCTCACTTCCCTCTTCCCTTCTTTTCTCATCTTGTTGTTCTTGTGACTTCTTCACCTCTCTTTCTCTCTCTTTGTCTCCATTTCTTGCTTGTTATTCAATATTTTGCTTCCTCCTCTCTTTCGTATTGTGGTTCTGGATGGTGTTTATGATCTTAACCTTCCATTCTTCTTCTTCTTCTTTTATCACCGTTCTCTTTCTTCCCTCTGTTATCGTGTTGTGTTTTTAATTCTTTCTGGTTCTCTGTGTCTATCTCTTTGTTTTAGTTTCATTTTTTGTTACAATTCTCTTTCGTTCCTTTTAACCCGTCATTCTTATTCGTCTGTTTTTCTCTTCTGTGTTTTGTTTTGGTTATCTTGTTTATGTTTTTTTCCTTCTTGTCTCTATCACTTATTCCTTTTCTTATTATTTTCTTCCTTCCTTCCTTCATACATTTTCTTCCTCTTCCTTCCCTTATTATCCCGTTCTTCTTATCTTCCCTCCCCCACCTTCATCGTCTCTCTCTTGTTGTGCCCTCCCTCCTCCTTATCCCCCCCCCCACCTCCTCCTCCTTATCCCCCCCTCCTCCTCCTCCTTATCCCCCCTCCTCCTCCTCCTTATCCCCCCCACCTCCACTTCACCCCCCGTCATCACTGCCTCTGACCATCTGCCTCTGTTTCCCACGCTGCCCCGCGCCTTGGTCAACACCCCACGGGAGCTTCTTGAACCAACGCCGCTTATTACGAGTACCTCTAACCTCTACCCCACGGCGCTCTATCACACTCAATAACCTCGCATCCACACACGTGACACATCCTCGTGGTGAGATAGTGGTTGATCATTATATTCCCGGGAATTTGATGATTGAGATATTTGTGATTATTCGATTATCCGGTTTTTTGCTGCCGCTCATACGAATCCGAAGCTGATCCAGTACACACGACGGCGGCGGTGGGGTGGACTTTAGCCCTTAATGACCCAGGTTGGATGGGTTATATTCCCCTGAGGGCATCTCCCGGTAGGATTTATTCTTTTGTCGTCACGTTTATATCGGGCACAAGGGAAGACGCCAGGGAGGGGGGCTTGGGAGGCTGACACGTGAGAAAAAAAAAACATGGAAGGGGTTTAAGTCCGTGTTACAATATGATTTTCTCAGTTGTAACAAAGTTTATTCTGTTGAGATTTTACGGGTGTGTGATGATGTTACCTGTGACGTGACGCTCAGGTAACAAAAGATTATTATAAGAAGGTAGGTAAGGAGGGTGGGGGGGGCTGATGAGTCACGTGACGTCAATAAGGTCGGGGGGTGATGGTGTAAAATATGTGGATTATCACCTTTAGGAACACCAGTTTTTTTGTCTCTTCACAGTTGTTCCTTAAAATATAATGAAAATAGTGTTGTTTTCTTAGTGGTAATTCAAGACGAATATTTTGAGTTGATGACAAAGAGGTTATTTAAAGTGTAAATACGTGTTGGTGTTGGGTAATACTTCGCTGTTTGTGCGCCCGTGTAATCTTCACTGTTATTTTGGCGGTCATTATATTTGTTAAAAGTTGAATAATACAATAGAATGTTTTTAAATTACAGCGTTATTCTCCAAATTAATATCATTAGTAGAAATTATTATCTTTTAATGTTTAACACAATGGTATATTTAAAATCGATTATATAATTATTGTTGGAATTAATTATCGCGAATTCGATTTTTATTAAAGTTTAGATCAAATTAATATTAGCGATTTTAGGATGATTTATCGGATTACCTGAAGATTAGACACCCTAGACTATTTCACCTGATGATTAACCACCTGGGGGTGTTAGAGTTCGTTAGGTTAGGTTAGCTCTCCGTGTTGTCCAGTCATGATGATGATTCGTCACGTCACCATCCAGTCATCTTGTAGACCAATCAAGTTATCGTCCAGTCATCGTCTCCAGTTATGACGTCATCCAG